>WBMV01002879.1:586004-606956 GCA_013396655.1 Campylorhamphus procurvoides
CCCCCCCCCCCCCCCCTTTTTCCCTTTTTCTTCATTCTCCTGCTTTCCTTCTGATCTAGGTTAACAACATGGAGGCAAGTGAACTGCCTTTTTAACACGAAGAGTATGGTTAAAAACTGGTTACATTGAAGACTGACATTTTATTTATGGTATCATTTTAAAGCCTTCCTTTGGCTTTTGTTAATAGCTGTGAGATGTCAGTTTTCTAGACCTACTGCTCACCCGTGTCACTAGGTAGCAGCATTTGATATAAAAAAGAGCTTATGTCCCTTGCTCAGAAAGAAAATTCAACACTAGGCTTATTGGATCATGTATTTTTAAATAATACTGGATAAATAAATTTTAAATGTTGCTGGGGGTCGATGGTGACAGGTCCGTGCTTGCAGCACTTCAGTAGTGCTGTCAAGCTTCCTGAAAATCACATGTAGTTGAATTCCAAGCTCCAAACTGTGTTTCAGCAGCCTGTGAGCCTCTGGTTTCTGCTGGGCTGGTGGTTTCATCCTGATGACAACGCTACTGTGCGTGTGGTTACTAGGGTGTGAGCCATTTTTAGTACCAACTCGAGCAACTTCTTTCACCAGGTTTAAATGGTAGGAAAAGAATTCCCTGCAGCCAGCCATATTTGCCCTTAGTCTGTTTTCGATGGTGAACTAATGCTAGAAATTTTTTGGATTTTTTTTTATTAAGGAGTAAAGAATTTTAGGGAGGTCAGTTTGTCTGTATATTCCGTTTTTCATACTAGAATATTGAAAATGTGCTGCAGCAGTGTTTTGTCTGACACTGTTAGGTAGTGACCAGTTGTCTGGCCTGTTGCAAGTATTTCTACAGTATAATATAGTATTAGAGTTGCCCCCTAAAGTGGAGATTTCTTAACTTACAAGGGTCAGGAGAAAGTTGAGGTGATTGCCCTGGTCAGAGAAGATTGACTGTTGTTACTTGGCTTGTGTCTTGTTTTGTTCTGTAGAAATGCTTAGAATTACTGAAGTGGTGAAAGAAATCTTTTTTTTTTCTTTTTGATGTAGCTTCTTTTCCTAGAACAAGATGTCTGAATTTAAAGAGCACATGTATAAGAAAAAAATTACATAATAATGAAATAGCAATGATGTTATGTTGCTGTGCTTGTAAATTGTGAAACTGCATGTGAAAACTTTGCTCTGTTTCAAAACATGACTACTAGAAATGAAAGTCCTTTTGTGTTGCAGCTATTTGTAGGAAGTTAGTGGCTCTTGCCTAGCTTTGACTATTTGGTAACTATCTCTAACTTGGTCATGCTATGATCAATTACCTGTAGTCTAGTCCTTGTTAGACTGTTAGTGAAGTGCAGTAACTTCTCTCCTAATGGTAATAAAAGTGAACTAAAGAAGACTTAAAACAGAAAGTTGTTTTATTCTGGGTTTTGGGTTTTTTTAACACTAGCTGTTTTTAAGTACCTGTGCATAATAAAGAGACATAAGCCAGTGAACACACAGATGTGTTATAAGTTTGAATTTTTGTAAAAAGAGAAAATAAAATTCTGTTAACTTGAGGAAGCTCTTCGGAGCATGTATCTATTCTGGTAGCTCTCAAGTGCTAAAACAAGCAGGTGCCCTGAAATCTAGGATGTGATGTTTTGAGTGTATACTTGTGAATAAGAAATATGCATTGGGAATCCTTCTGTAAATATCCTCTACTTGTAGGTTAAAGATGCTGCAAATACTACTTATTTAAGTCACTGAAAACCAAATCCCTTTTTTCACACTGAGAGATGGCCTAGCTAGCTATTAGCAAGTAGCCTCCGTGTGTGCTGTAATAATACGTAACAACAACAAACCATGCAGTCAGTCTGGTTTTGGAGAATTGCTTGCAAGATGGATTTGGCAATAGTTCTGTAGGACAGCTGCATCTGGATCTGTTTTTTCTATACTAATGATGCTGTGTGCCCCGCCTCCAAAGAATTTAAATAGATCTGTTTCAGGATTTAAAATGTTGATACTATGGATTCTCTTCATTGTGCTGGGTTGACATAAATTTAGGAGGATATAACTTGCTTTGGAAAATGTCAGGTCCTTTTGATTGATTTCTCATATGCCTCTCTCAATGTCCACTTAATGTTAAGCATGGTAGTATTTCTATCTGTCAAGTTATTTGCTAGCCCAGATGTCCAGATGTGTGCCCTGGTGCTCCCAAGTGGGCTGTCACTGGTTAAGCTGTTCCTTGGCAGGCAGCGTATCGGATGGGAAGGGCGCACCCGGCTCCTGTCCAGGCAGCCTGGAAGGGAGGGGTAAGCCACTGCTGCCAAACTGCAAAATAACATTTGCTGGGAGAGACTCTTAAACAGTGGAGCAGGGAAACATTAAATTGTAAACACAAGTGTATTCCTGAATTTGGTATGTCAGCCTGATCGAGTGATCCTTTAAGAACTGGCCCAGCACATGGAGTTTGTGTCTGTTGGAGCTTCTTGAGGCGGAGCAGAATCCCACTGCTGCTGTTCTCTGCCCTGGACTCTTCAGGCACATTTCTAAGGTGTTGGTCTGTTGTCTGCTTTTCTTCTGATGGCTTTTAGATGCCCAGCACTGTGGAGAACTTCAGAAGGAGCTTGAGCTTTTTTGGGCTTAAGATCTGTGGAAACTGGGTTTTGAAATCATATTCTGGTGTATGTATGTTCCCAGTGCTTTGGTTAAGATGAAAGATGCAGTTTGCTAGCATCAGAGGCTAACCTAACCACTGCTAGTACTCCTAAATACATGCAAATGCCAAGTCAAAATAGTAGGGTGTTTCTCCATGACACCAAAGATTTGGTCTGAGTATTGGGCTTTTTTAGTCACTTGTTTGTTAATTTTGAAGGGCAATGTGTGTTATGTAGTTTATAAATACAGAGTTTTATATATACAAAACATCAGCCTTTTTACTTATCCCTATTTCAGTATGCTGACAGCTGCAAGTATTTGATATGCTTATATCTGCAGATGAGTTTGTTGAATTTGAAACACTATTCCTGGTGGATCAGGCCTGCTTCTTCACCTTTTCAGGGTTGTGTGCTGTGGTTTGGGTTTTTTGTTTGCTTTAATATTTCCTTTCATTCTAGCCATTATATGGTTTTCACATGCTGGCTACCTCTTCTTTCACATTGTGAAGGATGTTAAGAATTTTCTCATGTAAATGGCAGCACTTCAGCTGGCAGTACCGTTTTTCACAAGTGCTGCTCAAAGCCATGTAAGCCTGTGTAGGTGCTTGGGAAGTGCTCAGCTTGTCTGTGGATGGGTAAGGACGCAGAAAATTTAGTGCAGATAGTTGCTCTGTTTGTTCCAACCCTTGACTTCCAGGTAGGGGGTGGAGAACTGTGTGTTTCTTCCCAGCAGCAGCTCTGTCTCTGTCATGCCAGAAGACAAAATATCAGCTACCATGGTTTACTGGAAATAGAAGCCTGACAGTGGTAATAAGCAGCTGGCTTCACTAAACAGCTGGACCGCTTAAAAGAATGTTCCTGCTTCACTTCTGCAGTGAGGTCTTGTCTCCCCTAAGAGGCATTCAGGGACTTCTCCTAGTGCAGTTGAGGACAGAAAAGAAATGCCACCCCTTCCAATTGGTCTAGCAGTGCATCAAGGCACTCCTAATAATGTACTTCCCTGTGGCACAAACCCTTTAGGACTGATTGTGTTTCCATCTTCCATATTTTCTGTTACTACCAAGCAGAAAAAGGTAGTGGGAACAGCTTTGGATTCAACAATTCTGGATTTCATGGGTACCACATGTTCTTTGCTTGGAGCAGGGGTGCTGGCATTACTGCACATGGAGTTACGGCCAAGGTGGTTCCTCTCACCATTCATCCTGGGCTGGTTTAAAACAAGCCCAGCAAGTCTAGTGGGACAGCTTTCTTCCACATGCCTTTGTTTTATTCGTGTGCCCTCTATGGTTATTTAGCATTACAACTCCTTGGGAATGTGGGAGCTAGCGTTTCTGCTTACAGGCAGGTTAAACTGGTGTTCTCTTTCCAGCTGAGGGTTATTGTGTTAAATACCAAACCTTGAGAGAAGCTAATGTGCTGAACTTGGGTGGTTTTGCCTGCATGCAGCAGCTCAGCCAGTGTGTTAACTGTTCAGCAGAGTAGCCTGGATAGTAAAACAGCATTTCTCTGCTCTTGCTGTGCTAATGTGTATGTTGCTTGGCAAAACAGATAGTCTCTTGCTAAAAATAGCTTTCTGTACCCAAACTTAGCTTCTAAGAGGGTTGGGGAATAAAAGGTCATACATCTTGAAAGATTTACATAGAAATGTTCTCCATCCTCAAGATGGAATTGGCCTTTCTAGGCATTCCTAGCTCAGTTGGATAATGGCTATTGCAAATTTGACTAGCAATCCACTTACCATGCAGGTTTGATAATAAAGGGGTTTTTTTTGTTGGTGTTGTTATGGATTTAGATTCATTTACATTCTATGAGCAATTCTTACACAACCGGTCAATTAAAGCGAAACAGCAAACTTTGCATGTAGGTTGGAAATTAGAGTATGTAAAAAATAACTGTAATGTATGGAAAGAATTACTAAACTGTAAGATGTCAGGCAGTTAAAACAGGAATTTCTAAGTTGTACTTTTAAGAGCTTTAGTGGGATTTGACTTATGGCAGTCATTTGCAGCAGTTAAAAAACAAAACAGATCTGTCTGGTTTGTTATAGTAATTATAGGTTTATGATGACATCCATCTAGACAAATGCACGGGTTTGCTTTCATGATGTATTTGGATGTGAATAAATGGACTGAGAAATAATCTCATTATTTTAAAAATATTGGCAAGGCAGAGTATTCACAGGTTGCAAAGTGTGAAGTAATGTGGTTACTGTTAACATACTTCCAGCATAGTTTCTGCAAGTCTGTGGTCGATGCCAGAGCATTACCCAACAGGCTGAGACTGTTGGTTGGTACTGGATTTACCAGTCAGAGAGTCAGCTAATCTGTTTCCCCACATCACAGCCATTGCTCCATAGGCTTGCTTGCACAATGCAGGAAGCTGTGTCTTCACAGTGGGGAAGAAAAAAAAAATTGCATGCATGTAGAAAATACTACACTGAGAATCATAAAAATGAGATCTGGGAGAGATCCACAGTATCACCTATTCCCCTTTCCTGCCAGTGCACTACTGATTGATGCTTATGCTGCTTCTTTATAGCATTTGGATGAAAATGTTGCAAGTATCTTTGCATCCACAGAGTAATCCAAAGCAGTCTTGATATTCCTGTTGTCTTTTCCAGTGTTCTATCTTGCAGCTTTTCTGACTTTAAAAATGTTATTAAGGATGTGAAAAATGGTGTAAAGAGTCAACAGCTTACATTACCTTAAGGAAAAGGTAATTTTTTTTTTAACTGTAAATGAAGTCAATTTCTGTTCCACTGTCAGTACCTTTCTGAATGCTGCAGCCATTAACCAAGTTAGTCAAAAGTGATTATATAAAGATTATGCTAAAGTTCAGAGGGATCTTATGCCTCATTTCCTGTTATTATCTCTACCTTGATGTCATCTCTTTAATCTCTTGGCTCTTCTTTCTTTTCAGGATTGTGATGAAACTTTTTGTCATTCTTAATTTTCACATCTTCCAGGTATTATCAGGGTTATCCTGTGTATCGTTACCAGCTGGTTACAATAGTGATAGCAAGACAGTTTGTTAAATATAACAATTTTGGAAATACTTTTGTGAAGAGAAGCATTAGAGAACTGCTTGTTAGAAGGCTGTATTTCTCTGCAAGTGACAGTAGTTGTCTTATGTTTTAAATAGCATCCAGGACAGATAGCTCCAGCAAAGGACAGACATTTTCGTTGTTACTGTCATGTTAGCTTTTAGCAGTGATAAAGACCTTTAGAAGGCATTTGTCATATTTGTATCTCCTTTCAATATTTTTGGGACTGAATTTTTTTTTTATTTCACTTAACTTTACACTCAAATTCATCTTTTGACTATTTAATACAAAGCAACAAGGACCATAAAGGTGAGATGTGCATGAATGCTTGGATTCTGATTGCAGCTAGTCAGACCTAAGTGCATAAAAAGTATAATTCTGCCAACCAGGACAAGCAGTGGTATCATCCTTCTCTGTATGTACTGAAGGAAAGAGTGTAGGTGTACCTATTGAAGGGAAAGTAAGATTTAAAATTTATGCTTGTTTCTCTTCTGACTTGTATCAGAAACTTAGAGTATATGCTGTGCATGAGTTTAGTTCAGCAATTTTCCACATTAAAACTTTTCAAAGCAGTAGATGTGGGTAAGTTTCCTTAAACAGGTTGCACTTCAAAAAATGGACTGTTTTACTCGGCAGTGGTGCAAAAAGTCAAGTGGTGTTCTTAAGAACAACACATGTAACATTTATAGAGATTAACATAATGTATTACAGTACTGAGATGCCTTCATAGCTGGAAGTTTGTCCACAAAATGTAGTGATATTATCATTTCAGACTGAGCTTTAAATGAGGGTTGTATGATGGTTCTGGGTAACTTGATTGTTTGTGTTTATGCAGCTAACTCAAATTAGGGTGTCTTCGTTGCATAGGCAAACCATAAGAGGAAAGTTGTATGAGTCTGTGATAATATAATTTATAACAATTATTTGAAACCTGTTACTAAAAAACTCCCACATAACTATGTACTAAGTGAGTGATTCTGTCTGATGAACTCTTTTTAGGGAGAGTGTGATATTTTCCTCAGGAGATACAAAAAATGAGTCATCTTACAAACCAGTCATTTAATGCACATTAGGTACCTGGTCTGCAGATAGTCCTTGTCTGCCCTTGGTTTACAATTTATTTGTTTCTGTCTTGTATGGATCTATTGTACCTTTCATGTATATTTAACTTGTGTAACCAAGTATAATAAAGCAAAATGCATTTCTGTTGCAAATTTTGTTTTATTTAGAACATTCAAGTTGTGGAGTCAAAGATGATACTTCTATTAAGAGACTCTAACCAGAAACTTTTGTGAAGTATGTATGTTACCTTTAAGGCAAGAGTGTGGTGTAACATAGTTGCTGACGTTTGTATGTGCAGATGCAGGTGTGAGAACAAGGGTTTTGTATGACAACTGGATAATTATTTAGAAGCTTATTGGGTGGTATCATGTGCTTTCATTTAGATCTGCTGTTTCTACCTTTTCTTTATTCCTTTCTGTATTCCTCAATTTTTGAGGCTTCTCCTTTCTATTCTCTACATTTGCTTCAGTTCACCAATAGCTAGGTATCATTTCATCCATTCTGGTGGTGTGGTCAGATACTGTTGTTAGGGACACCTTTTATTAGACTTGTGTTACTGAATCTGGCTTTGAAACATCCAGAATCTGCTGCAGCTTTAGGACGCAATGGGCCTCTTTGATTAGTTTTGAGCTCTTGTACTTTTTTCAGCAACTTAAATACATCTTTTTCCTTTAAAGCTCTCACCTTAACTATTAATATTCTTAGTAATGGATGAACTGCCTGCATCCTGACATCATGGCTTTGAGAAATCTAAACTGCCTGGTTTGTATTAATGCAGTGTGTTAAATGTAATCATTAACAGCCTAACTGCTAGTGTAAAGTTGATGATAAGTGAACTGGCAGTTATAGCAAGGCCAATAACATTTTTCTCCCCTGAAGGAAGGAGTGTTGAAGAAAAATAATGCTAAAAATTAGTTGCTTATTAATTAATGTTTGCTAGCAGGGATTGTCCATTAGAGTAGACTTGTTCTTGCCCAAGCCAGAAGTAATGGTGCACTGCTGGTTCTGCTGTATTGCTGAAAAAAGCTGGGAATTTGGGTTGTGTCCCTCTCCTGTGTACTCTTTGTGCCTGTCCTGCAGCATGAAGGGAGTGCTGATCATCATGGTAGTATGTGCTGGGCTGGAGTGGGGAGATGTTTTCATGCTGAGCTGTATGCAGTCTGCATCACTATGCCATACTAGATTTTTAAATCTCATTTCTCCCCTCCAGGACCTTTGTTATTTACGGTTGTGCTCTGTGGTGCTAATGCCAGCTGCTACAGTGCTAAAGTAGTAGCAGAAGAAAAGTCTTCTGTCAGTATTGAATTAGATGTAACTGTCAGTCAGGGTTGCATTCTTTATAGTTGACTCCTTATGTCTGTCTTCAGCTGCAGCTATTCTTCTGTGCAGTTTAGTCTGGTCTCTATCAAGAACAGAGCCAGCATATAAAATAAACATTCTCCTATTTTAAATAAGACTGGTAAAAGCATTGAGTTCTGGGAGATCATTGGTTTGGTCACCAGGATACAGTGGCAGAAAGAAGCGGTGGTGTGGAAATTCACTTGTCCATGCACAGCAACTCTAAAAGAATTATTTTCCTGCTGCAGTAGTCTAGAAGGTGACGAAGTGGGTAACTTTTTAGTTCCTCAAACGTTTCTGTGACATCTGTGTTTGCTTGCATTGAAGATGACTGTTCTCACCAATAAGGTCCAAATGTAAAACTGGAGTGAAATAGGGGAGCAGGATGATCTTGATACCTTTATAACAGAATTGTTTTTCTGTAGAAGCTTCTTATGAATAAAAGTGGAGGTAACTTAGTGTCAAACACAATTCTCTATCTTGTAGAGGACTTGGGGCTTTCTGTGTCTTGAAATATTTTGTCACCTTTAAACACCATAGTATGCTGCAGAGATGAAAGCCTTTGCCCAGCATTTTCATCATGAAATATACTTACTGAGTGTGTGTATGAGGAGGAGGGTGAACTGAAGGTATTGCAGCATTTTGAGAGTGACATTTATTCAGAAAGGCTGTTAACCCCTGCTTATGATACAGCTCTGTGTAGCTAATTTTTCTTGCAGTGATCCTTTTTTGGCAGTGTTTTGTCTAGCAGCTAGTACTACAACTGCAGTCTGGACACAGAAAATGAATCTGATGTCTGTGAGGACTATCAGTCCTTCACAAGTGGAGTTGTCCTCACATAAGGATCTGGCGACCTTTGGAGTTTGTATGCAAGAAATGTGAAACTGGAGTCATATGATAGAGGTCTGAAGAGTAGGTTTGAGGTTTTTGATGATATAGCATCCATAAACTGAGACTACGTATAAGATGCTGTCCCCTTAAATGGGGCTGTGTAACCTTATTTCAAATCTCATGGTTCTGGTTTATTCTTCACTGTCTGGGGAGGGACTGGGGCATGTTTTCAGCAATCTGCTGTCACTCAGGAGTTGCTTTATTTGATCAGGTCTTGAGATTCTACATATTGAGGGTGGTAATCCAGCATCTGCTTCTTAGGGTGGCCAACAGCTTCAGAGGAAAGTCTTATCTGGAAGGGAGAAGGGTATTGCTACCCAGTTCCAGGGTATGATTTGTTATCTCTTACAATATATCTTAATATGCTTTAGGACAAGATTGTTGTAGTTTTTAAAAATGGTAATTGATAACTTTGCTTTTGGACTGTGACATCTTGGGGTTAAAAGATCTTGGTTAGTGTGTTTGTGAGAGGAAGAGGTATATTTCTCCTAACTTTAGCTTTTATGGCTTGGGGATGGCTTCTTTTTGTATTTCTGGTCTATTTTTTTCATGTTTCATTCTTTTAATAATGATGCATTTCAGGTGGTTTCTTATGCATTTCTGAACTTCCTCCTTTTCTCAGAAAAGGCTAGTGAAGATGAATGAGAATTAGTGTGCATGGGATTTCAGAGGGATTTTTATTTTTTAGTTCTTTAAAAACTTATAAAAAATATCAGAGTGCTTATTTTAAAAAGTCTAATCTAGTAGTGTGGGAAAATACAATTCATGCCCTGGGAAGGTAGAATCAGCATCTATCAGCAGTCTGTGGCATTTTCTGCTTCAATTGAGGCTGGCTGGTGACAATGTTAAACATTATAGAAAAACGTTTCAATTTAGAAGGGACTCAATTATCTTGTCTTCCTTAATAGTCCTTAACTTGGCCCGGATTCTTGCTTTAAATCTAGCAAGTGATTATTTTCACAACGAGCTCAAAATACAGCCTTTCAGCACAAGTTCTGGAGTCATGTGTCTTGACTTTAAGCCATGTTTATTATTAAACAATCCTGGTTAGAGTTGTTTTCTCTTAAGTCGTCCTAGAGAACAGTTAATTAAAACCTTTAGCTTTTTCTCCCCTTGTTTTCTTCTCCCAGGGACTTGTATTTTGAAAGCTTTCGTGGTGACCTTGAACTGAGTTTGCAGTTTATTGGCAGGGAGTGCAGAATGGCTGAGCTGGAGCTGTGGAGCCGCCACTACTTCCTACAGGTCGCTGTAACTTCACACCAAGAGCTTGCTTCACTGAAACTCATCAGTATGGTCGTGTTTGTGGTTTTCTTTTGGGGATGTGGGCTGGCAGTAGTGTTCCCCCTGTGGACTACCAAAAGCATTTAAGTGGCTGTAATTTGTAGATAATTTGTATAAAAGTGTATGTTTAGGAGTAGTGCATATTGATTTGTACCTGCAGAGAAGTGTATTCCCCTGGTCTGCCCCCTTTGAACTCTGATGGCTGATGTCCTTTTGCACTTTACAGGGGACATGGGGATTACTAAATAACTTTAGACTGGCCCTGTGACTGGCTCCTTGCTTTCTAAGTTTGAGGGGCTGTTGGTTCAGCGTTGCCACTTGCAGAGGCTGTTTATTGCTTGTATGTTGTTAGATGGGAATGTTTATTTGACAGTTAACCCTCATTCCAAGTCCTGGGCTTCAGCCGTCAGGCACCTGAATTTGATTTTGAAACCTAGGACTACAGTGAGTACACATAAAAAAAGCTCCTAGCTTATCTTGCCTTCCCTTCTTACTATTTTCTACTTGGCATTTGTGTTTTGTCTTCACCTTCTGCAGATCAAAATAGTTTTGGATTTGGTAGCTTTGTAATTCCCCTAACCAAAGAACTAGTTAACACAATATTCACATATTTTAACTAATGCTGTAAGGCATGTAAAGAAAATTCAAAAATAGTGCTAAGAAATAACTTTTTTTTTTAAAGAGTCTTCTGTCTTCAGTGTCAGACTGGTACATGATGTGTGCAGACCTTAAAAAAGGTAGTTATATCTGTGCAAGCTCACTTGTCAAACTATTTGTGTGAAACTAATTAAACTTTAAAAGCAGTAATGATAGTCATACTTAACATTGGACATGTGGATGTATGTAATCACAGGTAACATACTTATTTAGATGAGGCCTGATGAGAGGTTTCATCCTTGTTTTGTAAGGAAGTATCTGTGCTTTGATTCATAGGAAGAAGATTGACTGAATCAGGTTATAGCAGAGAGAGGGAGTCTGAGCAGCATCAAATCTGAGCCTTGTTTCAGCCCAGTTTCCTCTCTGTTGTAGGCTGATGCTGTATTGATGGCAGGCAATGTAGATCTAGAAGAAAAGGTAGGTATTCTAGAGGACTTCCCAAACTGCAATCGTATCGTGATGTGCAGCAAGTAGACACTGTATTTGCTACTCTGCTCTCCTTCAGGCATGTCCAAAGTAGTGCCTGTAGCAAAGGAGGCATTGTGAGCAAGAGCCCTCTGGAAGGCACTGGAGAGTGTCTTCTGTGTGCTGAGACAAAAGTCTGTCCATAGGACTCACCTGTGCCAGATGTCTCGCTGCTCAGTGAAGTGCACAGTTCAGGTTCATGGCTGTACTCACAAGGAGTTTGGGGGGAATGGATCTGAGTCAGACTGGCAGAAGTTTCTTTTGCCAGGCTTCTGCCTGGGCAACTCTAGGGTAAAAGATAGGCTAGAAAGCGGTTTGCTGAGGTGTAAATCACTATAGTGATTTCTTATTTTTAGTTCACTGTTGGCTGCCTTGGGTATCCCACCCTTACAAGACAAAATCTTATTTGCTACTTGGGGATGACAAGGTGGGGTTTTAATCCATAATGGGAACAAATGTACTCTTCAGTTTGTTAGCCCTTCCTGAAATATGAAGTTGTCTTTTCTAAACTTTCAGTTGGTGCAGATCATTTCATCTTTCTGAAGAGCAGTTGTGAGTTGTGTGGTTTGTCCTCTGAGCAGGTCTGCCTGTGTATGTTGCCCGAGTGTGACAAATGGAAATGTGGTTTGAGTAGGTGAGGAGGGAGGGACTGAGGGGCTCCTGCAAAAACAAAGCAGCAGCAAGCAGGTGATGAGCCACCAGCCATGACTCACTCCCTGCTCCTGGCTCAAGAGTTTACCATGAAAGCAGGTGGTGGGGGGTGCAGGCTGTGGCCTGTATAAAATGTTTCTAACAGGTAGATTCAGAGCTTTGGCCCATCATTTGAGGTTTACATACTGGAAAAAAAGAGCAGTGCTGAGTTGAGGAGTGTGATTTCCTATGTGAACATCAATTATGTAATTTGTTTGTTGTGCTAAAACTGATGTGGGTCTCCAGGCTGCTCAGTTAAGTTGATGTTTCTGCAGCATTAGAATTTGGAATGATGGATGATACTTCCTGTTGCCATCCGGAGAGTAGGTGCAGGAGGATATACAGAGAAATATGAGTATTAAACTAGGATGCAGTAGCCTTACTAGAGAGGAAATAGTTTGTTGCCAGAGGCTCTCAAAGGCAGTGCTGTAGGTGCCGTCTGTGTGATAAAGATAGCTGTCAGCTGCATGGAACATTTTTGCTTTTGGAAAAAAGACTAATTGGTTGCTAAAAATTCTTAGGTGTTAATACTCATTTAAATCCAGCCCAAGTTGATGCCTCTGAGCCAGTGGGTGCTGTTAGATATTTTAAGAAATGCAGGGTTGGTACCTTCCTTGGGGAAGGCTGCTTGCTGTTGAATCAGTCCTGTTCTAATAATAAACTTTTTTTTTCTAATTTTAGGATACTCGTGAAAAATGGTGGATCGCTTGGCAAACAGTGAGGCAAATACTAGAAGAATAAGTATAGTGGAAAACTGCTTTGGAGCAGCTGGTCAACCTCTGACTATTCCTGGTCGTGTTCTCATTGGAGAGGGAGTACTAACAAAGCTATGTAGGAAGAAGCCTAAAGCAAGGCAGTTCTTCCTGTTCAATGACATTCTTGTTTATGGTAACATTGTCATCCAGAAGAAGAAATACAATAAACAGCACATAATCCCACTGGAAAATGTCACTATTGATTCCATCCAGGATGAGGGAGACTTACGGAACGGGTGGCTTATCAAGACACCGACAAAGTCTTTTGCGGTTTACGCTGCCACTGCTACAGAGAAATCTGAGTGGATGAATCACATAAATAAGTGTGTTTCTGATTTGCTTTCCAAAAGTGGGAAGACTCCTAGCAATGAACATGCAGCTGTCTGGGTACCAGACTCGGAAGCCACTGTGTGCATGCGCTGTCAGAAAGCAAAATTTACGCCTGTCAACCGTCGTCATCACTGTCGCAAGTGTGGCTTCGTCGTGTGTGGGCCTTGCTCTGAAAAGAGATTTCTTCTCCCTAGCCAGTCTTCCAAGCCAGTGAGAATCTGTGACTTCTGCTATGATCTTCTGTCTACCGGGGAGATGACTGCATGTCAGTCCACTAGATTGGACTCCTACAGCCAGTCACCTAAGTCATCTTTAAATGATGTATCTGATGACGATGATGATGAAGACAGTAGTGACTAAGGACAAAACATTTTTTTCCATGTGTTGATAATTGTTTAAAACCATATGGAGCTGCTTTTGGGGAAGTCTGTAGTGAGGTTCCTCAGAAAAAACCTGTTCTAGACATAAAATATGCCTGAATATCTTCAATCGCGATGTGCCTCAACCTATGAATTCTCTAGACAGTAGCTGGGTTTTTTTCTCCTCTGCAGGGATAGACTGGTGCAAATGTTATCAGAATATTTTCCAACTTCATATACTTGAGTTGTGTCTAGGTTAGGTTTTTGTGGAAGACCGGAGAATAAAATGTACTTTCTTAATTTAACAACCCATACTCTAATGTTTCATATTGATAGGTCATTACGTGGAGGTTTTTTGGATATGGGGAGGAAGACTATGAGCGTGCATGGGATGGTGATGTTTTTGTTAATCCTGTAGACTACCTTGTTTTTCTAGCCATGGTATATAATAAGTTGAAAGGTGATGTAATTTACAAACCTAAATTTCAAAAAAACTTGGAAACTCCTGTTTTGCTCTTACTTATGACTTCCTATGCCAAGCAGTGCCTTGTACCAATTGTGCTGATTCAGGAAGAAACAAACCTATTTTATGTAGCCTAATGCTGGTATCTGAGAGATTGTTGGTGCTATTGAAAATAACTGCTGTGTTCAAAGTGGAGCTTTGACAAGGTCACGGCTGTACCCTGTGGTGGGTGATGGAGACCTGGATCACATGTCCTCACCTGTGCCCACAGACCTGAAGACTCTGCAGGTTCCCACAGGCTTCAGCAGGGTTTTCCTTGCAGAAGCTGTGTTGCGGGTTGGGATCTTGAGATGAGAAGCTTAGGGAGACTCTTTGTGGGGATTTATGCATTTTCTTTTCAGAACAGTTCTGAAGTTTCAGATTTGGCAAACGCATACTGAAATTTTAGTTGGGTGATACAGCATTTGGATGTGATAGCCTATATATTTTTGGAAAGAAGTCTCAAAAATGACACTAAATCTTATCTTAAACCATTGGTGAGAAGATTGGGGTTCCCCCCCCCAGGAATTTTATTGGCTCATTTAAAAATAGCCTCATATTTTCATCAAAAAGCCTACAAGTATCCTTATAAAACTGGCTTTCCTTTTTACACAGCTGACCTCAGGATAAATGTGAGATGCAAGTTATTTCATTCTAAATGTATACCCAGGACCAAGAAAGATGTATTTATGACTGTAATGGAATCATCAGTGCAGAAAATGTTTCTATCATAGTATTCGTTTTTATTTCTTGAGTACAGAACTGTCATATAAATGTAAGAGTTAGACTTGCAAAGATGTGTTAAACTCCCAAATATGTTTCTGTATTTTTATAATGATAGCATCAATTTTCAAGCAGAAAAACCTCTTTGAAATAGTTGTATGAATATAGTAGCAACTGACTTTATACAAAAAATGTTACTTTTGTATCTCTGAATGACAATTTCTGCACTGTTTGCCTTGGTTGGCAATAATTGGGTTAAATATTTATTGAATAAACAATCAATGCTGCATGTTGCACTAGTCTCCCATTCTGTATGCTGAAAGTGTCAGTCATATTTTTTTAATAAAAATTAGCAGAGCACTTCAAAGCTGTGCCACTCAGATTTCTGGTAGCTAAAGATGCACTTAGCATCTTTAGAGAGGCACTCTACATTCATACTTTGCAAGACATTGCTTCAGGTGAAAATTGCATTAATATTTTTAGCCTATACAAGTTCTAAAAATAAGGCTTTTTATAAAAGCACTGAAGAGTATTTGTTCTACTTGAAAATAAATACACAGAGGGGAAAACACTTTCTGATGCAGATTTGGGACCAGGAAGATTCTGTAAAATTGTCAGATTGTATATATTGAAAGAGTAGCTGAAATAAGTAGTTGCATATACTTTTTCCTTGAAAGATGGGGGAAGGTGACCTGCAGCAGGGAAAAATGGGCTATTCTGAGAAGGCACTCTGAGTTAATAGTGCTTACTTTTTGTACCTCTCAATATTTCTATTTCAGGAGTGGAGACTTGTCAGCTTCAGTTTTTCTACAGAATCAAAGTACAAACCTCCCTTGTACATATCTTCTAATGACTAACAATCATTTTCTTCTTGATGCAATTGTTTCCTCTTTCTTGAGCTGTCAAATATTAACTTGTCTTGTTCAGGAGTCCATCTCCTTGTGTACTTTCCCCTTTATTTCCATACCTTATGCTTACTTTTCAGCACCTTTTAGGGGTATGAAAGGGGTTGCTGACAGTTAGATCACATCCTGTATTTTGAGAATGTATTTGTACCTACTTTAGATATCTTTTTATCTGTGAATGAAACTTGCACTGTGCTGCACTGATCCCTGAAGCTGTAACCAAACCAATGTGTGTGTGTGGAATTTTTCATCCGAAATTGATGTATGGTATGAATATGGCTCAAACTTTTAAAAAAAAAATCATTAAAAAAGGTGTTTTATGGTAATACTCCTATTACTCAGTGATACTTGTTTAAAACTTTATAAAATGGACTTAACATTGACTTCTCTTGTAGTTGAAAATTCCTGAAAGGGCTCATTTCATACTTTGTAATCTTGTTCTGTCAAATGATTTTATTTACAAATATATGGTGTAGTTTCAAGCCTATGTGTTTAATTTTCCTTAACTGTGGGTCTTCAAAGGTGAGAGAAAATAGGGCAGCTGGTTTTTATGTTGACAAGTAGTTTAGCAGCAGGTTTATTCACTGTTAGGAGGGATTAATTAGCTAGGAACATGAGCATACAGGAGGAGTTTTAAGACTAATTTGGAAATAAATGTGGCTATGGATTTAGAAGTCACTTTTGCATTTAAGTAATGTTTTAAAACAAGGATGACAAGTGTGTTGCCAAGTTTGGCTTTTATTGGACTGGTGTCAATTGAGGCACTGGAAGAGGCTGTAGAGCTGGCCCTTGATGTGCAGCAGTGTGCTGTACTGTGCCTAGCTCCAGTGCTACAGGTCTCGGCTGTCAGCCCTGTCAAACCACCACTGGGGACAAGATTTGTGCTATCGAACTAGAGAGTAACTTGTTACTTTTTTCAGAGCTTCTGCTCTCTTCAGATCTTAAAAAAGTGGTTAAGTATGAGCAGTCTCTGTGTATTTTGTGTATTTTTTTTGCAGTAGATTTAACCTGCTCTTCTTCAATAAGCTTTCCAAATGCAATGGAAACGTTTGGTTTAGCTGAGTTCACATTTTGCACACTCTTTACCAGTACTTCATAATTCGTTTGCTGGAAATATTAAAAGGGAAAAGTCTTTCTTTTGAAGGTTTTAATTGAAGTCTACTAATCTTGGCCTCTGCACCTAAACTACCCTTAAGCTGTTTCTTTCAGATTTGATGCAACCGAACTTGCTGTAGCTGTAGAGTAATCTGAGGGTAACTGCTACTCAGTTGAAAAAAGTTTATTAAAATGGGTAGGTGGATTGATTGGTGAGTTTGTAGCGGGGCTTTTAAGGTTTTGTCTCTTATTAGGCAGCTTATGAAAATGACTTGCAGAATTGTATGTCTGTGGGGCTTTCCCCCTGGGGGATATGCTTTAGCTAATCGCTTAATGCAAATGAAACTGTGGTTGTCATAGTTCCTGGTTAATGTTTCAGTGGAAGCAGATTATGGATTGTATTTTTCTATAATCCCTGAACTAATAGAATAATGCCCAGTTCTGTTAGCAGATACAGTCAGAAAAGAGTCAGAGTACTGATGTCCCCCCTCTCCCCGCCAATAGCAAATTATTGTAGTAAATATTATAAAGTCTTTTGGCTCTTTACTGCCTTTCATTTGATGAAATCTGAGCTACTTGTTTGTGCTGCAGCCGATCTTTTGCCAGCACTGGCTCCCATGAGTCATCGGGTCTCTCCCGGTGCTCACTGGGAAGAATCTCTGCTTTGTTCCCTTGTGATGGAGTCTGGAGCTGCTGGGGAGTGCAGCACAGTGACGATGGGTCTGCTGTACAGTGATAGACAGCTCTGCTGTGCTGCATGTACCTGAAAGTTTTCTTAAACTCAGTCAGGAGCAAGAAATCCGAACATCAGTCTTCATAATAGAGATTCATTACTTTGAGTTTTTGATTGTCTGTTAAATACTATGTGTGTCCAGAGTAACAGTCAAAATGTTTCAATTGCACCTGGGCACATTTAGGATAAAAACTATCAATGTATTGAGTTGACAGTGAAATAATATGCTATGGAGCAGAAGGCATTTCAGGGTCACTTAGTGCATCTAACTTGTTTAGGTTGTGTAAGTGGGAGAATCTGTCCATTGGGATGAAGTTTTACATTTATAAAACTTGCAGTTACTTGTATTTAATGTATTGTGCAAGCATAAAAGGCTACCACATAACAGCAGCAGCAGCAAAAGCCAAGGTGATGCCAAGAGACCTGATTCCACATTCAACCTCCTCGCTCTCTTCAGGGTCATTCTCACTTACAGAGAGGGTAACTGGATTACATAGTAAGAACTGCTCTAAAAGAAACCTGCTTTACAAATCCTTTTACACAAGATGATACCCCCAGCCTAAATAGTGTTCAGCCAGAAAGCAAGAGCTCATTTTATTCAGATGTTCTGAGGCATAATGCCAATGAGTTCAAGGGCTTAAATCTTTAAACAGTCAAACCTTCAAGAGCATCTGCTGACCTTTCCTAGGTAGTCTTTTTTTCTGATGAAAAGTAATGTGGTCAGCTCTATTACAGGTGTGAGAGGCTCACTACCAATTCATTTTAGCTTCTAGCTAGACTTGCTATTTAGATTATTCTCTCCAAAAGCTGTTGTTTGTATGCAAATATAATCATTGGTTGCATTGTAGTAAGAGTTAGGGCTTTGCTGGCTACTTTATTTATAGAGCCTGGTGCTGCTGTTTGAGCACTTCTAGCCTGTGAGCTAGTTGTATCAGGTTTGCATAAAATCAGCAGTCTCTGAGAAAGGTGTCTAGCAGCAAAGGAAGGGCACTTGCTTGGTCTGTTTGAAAGGGCAGTCACTTCCTTCTGGTACCTATTTGCCCTAGTCCAGGTCTGTTCTGTCTCCAGAATGACGACTCCAAAATGAGGTGTCTGCTTCTGTCTATATAAATATATAGGTAGGGCAATTTTCTTCCTTCCCTGCCTGGCTTGCTTCATACTTGTCTTATCAGGGTATTACCTTAGAAGATGAATAGCTGAGAGCTGAGCCTGCCTCTCCTGTGTGACAGGGACGATGCAAGTGCTGCTGAGGTGTTAGGGTGGGTTGTGGGATGTATGCTCTGCCAAAAATAAGGAAGAGAACAAAGGTAACTGCTACACTGAGAAAACAAACATGCTGGTAAATTAACATCAACTGTGAGGAAAGACCTGACGTCTGAGCCTATTGTGAGTATGTAAAGTGCTGTGGTGCTTGCTGCCGGATGCAGAAGGAAAGGCAACCAGCTTCAGTGAGAACAGGCCTCAGAAGGCTTGTAGTCTGGAAGCTGAAGTTACTGTTAAAAAAAAAAAAGTCTGCAATAGGTCAGTAAAAGTATTTCTCATTGGGTGCATCTGACCTGACAGTTATTACACATAATGGTATTTTGAATAGATGGGCTTAAAGGCTGGAAGGATCAACCTGGCTGTTAAACAGGAGTGTTGTGTAATTTTTTCAGTGTTTAAACAACGGTGTATGAAAGGAGGAAAAAGTCTGCTTTGAGTATTACTCTCTCTGGTTTTTAGTGTTGCATGCAGGTTGTCTTACATGAGATCTCTGGATGCAGAGGAAAGGTACCCACCGTTGGGGCACTTGCTTCCTGGTGTTTATAGTGCACATGATAAAAGGGTTTGTTACGTCCCTTAATGGAAGCTGAACGTGGTAAGTCCAAGAAAAACTCATCTTTCTGTGAATTTGACTTGTTGCAGGAAATATATAACATGATTCAGACATGCACAGTGCAGTTCTGCTCACACCTAAAACAAAGCAATCCCTGTGTGCTGTGTAGGGGAAGCTGGTGGCTTCAGGTTTACGGGTGATGACAGGAGATCTTAGGCAGCGCATGAGTACAATTCTAACACGTCACCCTCTTTCCAAGGGACAGGAACAATTTGGGAAGGAAAACCAGTTACTGCTGTTGCTGGTCAACATGCATGAATTAATGCTGAGAAGTGCAACGTGTGATCCTTAGTGGCTGCAAACACCTGAGGCTCTTTTGGTGCAGTTTTGGAGACAAGTAACTTTCTGCCACACTGTCCCAAAACCACACATGGGGAAGGAGCCTCTTCTGAAGCTCCCCACACTGTTTGCCCTGGAAGGCGGTGCCCAGCGCTGTTGGCTGTTCTACAGCAGCTCTTCAAAAATGCTGGGAGCTCTTTCTGCCCAACTATGCCTCCACAGACCTCACCAGAGCAGGCTGTGTAGCTCAGGGCTGGTCAGGGGGGGTGGGGAGGATCAGCCCAGGGTGCAGATGGGTTTGGGTGAAGTTTGCAGTTGGTTAGTAGAGCGAGTGGAGCAAGCATCAGCATGTCTTGTACATGTCACCTGGCTTTGTTGGGTAGGTGGGGCTCAGCAATGAATACCTGACGTTGGAACTGCTGCCTGAGAAGCTTTATCTGCAGTTTCTGTCTTGGATCTAGTGTTCCTTGGCAGTACCTTGTGTTAAGAGACTGTTTTGGTTGTGTCACAAGAGCGTCAGGAATGCAAGTAGTTGTCCTGCCTTGTGCAAGCATCAGTGCTGGTGTACAGGGGACTTGTGCCTGAGGCCAGTTTCTGCCCCTGACAGGTTTGATGCTGTTCGTTACAGCATGCAGTGGTAACCCAAGTGGGATTAAAAGGGAGCTTGTTAGTTCACAGAATGAATGTGGCAGGAGCAAGGGAACAACAGTGTCACACAAGGTACTTTCTGCTCATCTCTCCTGTATGCTGTCAGACCAGTGACTGACCCGACTCCCAGAACTGACCTGACTCCTTGGCTGTAGAAAAATCTGTGACCTGTTCACTTGGTCTTGCTGTACTTGTGTAAACTGGGAGGAGATGGAAAAAGGTGTCTGTCTGCTGCTCCCTATGTGAAGTCATGGGATGGCGGAGTCTGACAGGACCTCTGGAGCCATCTGCTCCCATCCCCTGCTCCAGCAGGACCACCTAGAGCTGCTTGCCCAGGAATATGTCCAGGTGGCTTTTAATATCCCCAAGGATGGAGACTACGTGGTCTCTCTCAGCAATCTATTCCAGTGCTTGGTTGCCCCCACAGTGAGTGTTTGGTGACATTCAGAGGGAACCTCCTGTGTTTCAGTGTGTGCCTATTGCCTCTGGTCCTGTCACTGGGCACCACTGGAAAGAGCCTGGTTACCTCCTCTTTGAACACTCTCTCAGGTATTTACGCACATTGATGAGGTTCCCCTTGAACCTACACTTCTCCAGGCTGAACATTCCTACCGCTCTTAGCCTTTCTTTGTAGGAGAGATGTTCCAGTCCCTTAATGATCCTTGTGGTCCTTCACTGGGTTCTTCGTGGTACGTCCATGTCTCTTTTGTGCTGG
>WBMV01002879.1:610472-697057 GCA_013396655.1 Campylorhamphus procurvoides
GTGCTGGGGGTTGCAGAGGCCATGAGGGGGACGGAGAGGTCTTCCCAGACTCTGCCTGCCCTTGCTGCACTAGCTGTTAGTGGCTGCCAGGGTTTTTTTAGCAGGTGGATGTAAGGGTGCAGCTTATGCTCTGCAAAGCTCTAAATGGTCTAAATCCCTGCTGCGTCAGAGCCTGCCTGTCCCCAGATGGCATCTGTCTGTCTGAGCTGCCAGTGGCAGTGGCCGTGTCATGGGGTTGAGCACAGGCCATTCCCAGCAGCACGACGGGGCTTCAGGGGAGCCTGGGTCACAGGGCACCATGTGGTGCAGCCTTCAAGGAAGCAAATGGGAAAACTTTGGGGTTTAGGTGCTGCCAGTTGCTGTTGCAGCACAATTATTATACAAGTGAAAATGAAAGCTCTTTTAGGGAGCCCTTATCCTTGTGGGTCCAACAGCAAACATAGCAGTGCAACTAATGTGAACACAGATGCACAATTCACTTGAAATCTTAGCAGTCTTTTTCAACCTTAATGATTCTATGAAACTTTATGAACTGCCACCTGATAAAATGCTTGGGGTAAGTGACTGTCAGTTGTTACCTGTCCTGTGGGGAAGTTGTTTGGTGACCTGGTGTTCCCAGAGGAGATGCCAAGTTGTTGGTGAGACCTGGCTGTGGGCTGTGTTACTCCACCAGGGTACAGTCACCATGGTCCCTAACATCTGGGGAGCAGCCAAACTTGTGCTTAAGCAGTGTGTGGTTAAATTTTTTTTCTCTGTCTCTCAGGTTTCAACTCTTCACAGATGAGAAGCTTTATGACTTTGTTCCTGTTTTAGAGTTGCTACTTGCAACAAAGTGCTGCTCCAAATAGAGCAGCACTGCTCACCACCAAACATCTGCCATTTGCAGATCTGGGTTGCTCACTCATAAATAAAAGTTTCCTCACCTGGGGAAAGGTAAAGTAACTTTCTGGCAGTCCCAAAGCGTTTTGCAGAGTGTGTTGGGTATCATTTTGATCCTGATGGGGACACTGATGAAGTTATGATTTCTCTGCTGTTTTGCATGTGGATGTTTTACATGAGGGACTGTGTCCTTCCTTAAGTGAAATGGTCCCAACAGTTGGGGAAGGAGGGTTTGTCCCCCTGTAAGTTTTGCCACGTACCAAGAGCCACTGCCTTGCTTGGCAGAACAGGCTTCCAACAAACCCTGGTGGTTTGCAGAAACAGGTAGACAGCAGCTTCTGTCTGGTCTTCTCAGGAACATCCTGTTCTGGGCTTGGGATGTGCTGTTGTAGGATCCCCAACCAGGAAAGGGGTTGTGTTGCCCATTCCCTCTTTTCTTCTTCTGTTTTAAGCCTGTCTTTTAGCCACAGTCTCTCCAGAGTTCTTTAGTCTGAGTCTGTATGAACGTGTCCTTCCTCCTGGGAGACACAGGAGATGGAACTCACCTCCCATCCTGGCCAGAGACAGCTCAGGCAGTCCATACTGGCATGCCAATTAACAAAGTTGGAGGACAGAGCAGATGCAGAAGAGGAGCCAGACTTTAGCAGGCATCTGGCTCTTTCCCATCACATTACCATGGTATGCAGCGCAGCAGCTGCCTTGCCTGTTTTTTTTGTGAAGTTCAAAACTGATAACTGCTTATTTATCTGATAAGCTGAGGGAAGTGCTAAGTGAGCAATCTTTTCGCCTTCAGGCTACATGTGTGGATTTTTCCTTTTAAAAGGGAAAGAAGAAAGATTTAAAAATATATGATCTGCAACCTAGGTCTGAGATGCTTGAATATTTACTTTATTGTATATGCAGTTAGTTTATTGAAAGCCTTATCATGCAAGGAAATGAGACAAGAGGCTCATGATTCAAACCCAGGAGGCACCTAGACATGGAGAACATCACGGGGAGACCATGCTGCATGCAGAGAAACCTGCTCATTGCCATAACCTCACTTACGTTGTCCTTTCCAGGACAAAGGGCCTGTTTATCAGCCTGTTCTGCCATAAGATTGATGACAATATTTTTATTCGCTGTTTCTGTCTTCACAAGACTTCTGCAGTCTTCAAGACTTTTACATTTTTTTTTTTCCTTATCAAATTATGTTGAAATATGGTGAGCAGATTTGAAAGCTATTTAGGCACATGCATTTGTGCTGTAAGAGAGAAGGGTTGCTTTCCTCAGAAAGCCTGGCTAAAGCTGTACCTCTGATTGTTACAACACAAACTGGATGAAAAACCAAGAATGAGAAGAGCCCTTGGACAAGGCTAGATTTTGGCTGGAGGCCATGCAAGGGGAGACCTCCAGCAGTGCTGTGCATTCATTTTTGGGTACCAATACAGTGCTGCTTTCCTGATGCAGAGCAAGGATGGGTGCCTGTCTGCAGGCTGGCAGGATGATGCTGTATCGTTAGCCAGTGTGAGGGAAGTGTGATACTTTAGTGATGCCTTCCAAAAAGCAATGGGGAAAAAATGATGTCTTCCCAACCAGATCCTGCACCTTCCATTTTGCTGTCATTTCTTGGCTTGATAACACGATGCAGCTTTCCCCTTCAGCAGAGAAATCAGGATGGTTTTGTTGATCCTGCAGCCCACAGCAGAGGAACCCTTTTGCTGACTGTTAGCATGGCAGCCAGCTGCAGAGGGCCATGAAAACAGTACTGCTGGATCTTGATGTATTAAGTGTTTTTCTAAAGCTCCACCTCCCCAGGGTAACATGAAGTACATCAAAATGTCAGGTTTCATTATACAGTAAGTCGTTTGGGAGGAAAAATTAAATGGAACCCTAAAGGCTTAAAATGTGAGGAGAAATAAAAAGCACAAGTGTATTATATGTAAATTCTTGGTTTTTAAACATTGAATTCTGACCTTTAAATTTTTGAGAGATGGAAACTATGTGCAAAGCACTACCCTGCTCCTGCTTTTTATCTTCTATTTGGCAGCTTTGGTATTTTTTCTGGTTAAGCCATGGTGTAGCTAATGACCTTGCAACCCTTTCCAAAGCCTGATCCTGCTGCCTTGCGTGCATCTCCACTCCCTCCCCCCTGGTCCTCCCTGGGTCAAACTCTCACCCTTGGCCTTCATGGCAAATACCATAATGGCCTAAAAGTACAAACCCTTTCAGCAAGGCAGCCCCCTCTTCTTGCTTAATAATTTAGGAGCATCTCTTATTGCCAAAGCTCTGGAGGTAGCCTGGGCAAACCCAGCCTCTGGCTTTCAGGTGGCTGCTGGTGGTGTGATTGCTGCTGGAGGCATTGCCTGGGCTTCTGCCAAGGTCCAGAAAGTTTCTTCAACTGCTGCCTG
Organism: Campylorhamphus procurvoides; assembly: GCA_013396655.1. Classification (NCBI taxonomy): domain Eukaryota; kingdom Metazoa; phylum Chordata; class Aves; order Passeriformes; family Dendrocolaptidae; genus Campylorhamphus; species Campylorhamphus procurvoides. The sequence goes on from WBMV01002879.1 coordinate 613,742, forward strand.
CTTGGATGCAAACAGGGAAGGGCTGAGAGCCTGCAGGGTAAAAGTTACAGTGGGGGCATATTAGGCCATCATCTTTAATGCTGAGTGCCAGCAGCCACATTTTAGGGGTGATGGTTTTCCCTGCAATGCTGCAAGAAGGGAGGGGAGGACAGCCAAGGAGGAGACTGCAAACAGAGTGAGAAAGGCCAGAAAGTGAGATAAGAAAGAGGAGGGGAAGATGGATTACAGAACAATAAAGTACAATGGGTTAAAACCCCCCAAAAACCAAAAAAAGCCCCAGGATTTGAGATGTGGTCAGGCTGGTTGAGGATGATGCTTGTTCTGCTGGACCTTTGGTGAGGTGGTCTTTTGCTGGGGCGAAAGAAAGAAAAAGAAACAAAGCCATAGTTCTGTAGAATGTGATAATGTAAAAATTTGAAATAATTTGCTAATTCAAAAAACACTGAGAGGAAAGCTGGAATGACTCCATTAAGGAGCAATTTTGCTTGTCTGTTCTAATGCAGCAGATGGTCAGGTGCTCCTCAGGGGCTGATATAGTTCTTGCCCTGTCCCTGCCTGCCAGCACTGCTGGTCTCTGCTTTGGCTGCAGGCGCTTGGGTGCAGCATGGGGTCCCTGGATGCCATCAGCACACAGGGCTGGATCCTCAGAGCACTTATCCCTGTTTGGTGTTTGGGGTCTGGTTGCGGGTCTGCTGCTCTGGGTGCTGCCCAGCTGGGTGTGTATCTCCTTTCTGTGCTGATGCCCATCCTTCAGCTTCCCATTGCATGGAGCCCAGCACCAGCACAGCTCATATCAAAAGTCAAGCCCCTGTTTCAAGCAGCTGTTTTTCCCTCCAGGCAGCTCGAAACCCATTTAAACCTCCTGACTGAAACAGAAGTTTTCTATTTAAAAAGTGGTAAGAATGTGTACTTTTCAGCCATTCTTGTAACCACATGGGCAGCTGGCCACTTGGATGTGACTCCCTGCACCCTACATCACCCCCATAGGAACTCCCTTGCTAAGGAGGGAGTTCTGAGACATGTTATTTAGCCCTTCTTCATGTATGATTTTAGGGTGTGTGTCAGTGTCTGGCCAGCCTTGGGGCAGAAGCTTCTGCTTGCAACCAGCCCTTTGCTGACTGAAGTGATGGGGAGAGGGAGGTAGGTGGGAATGTGGCTGCTATGGGCACAAAGTTACTGGTTGGCACAGCCAGCTCAGCCCCAGGGGATGGAAGGTGCTGGAGAAGGGAGCAAGCATTGACTGCCCCTTGGAGAGGCACAGGATTGCCTTCCTGCTCTTACCTGTGGGATAAAGTGCTGATGAGTCACTGGCCAAGCAAGTTATCTGCTGTGAATCCTTGGCTCACAGAAGAGGTTGTAGGGGTGAGGTGTCTCCAGAGTTAACAGCAGAAAATTGGGATAATGGGGTAGAACATGCTTGAAGCTTTTGGTTTCTGTAGCCTTTCAGACTATAAAACGCCCCTTTTCAGCCCTCAGCATGGTGCCAGCCCTAGCCTTGTGCTGCCAACAGAGAAAACGGGGGTTTAAATGAGACCCACACCTGGGAAATGGAGGATATGTCTAAGCATAATGAATGTGAAATTAGAAGCATCTTGGAGAAAGAATCTGAGTCTTCATTAGTGTGTGGTAAACCACCCCCACCCACTTTAAAACTACCAGTTGTATTCATGGTTTGCTTTTGATGTTTTTTTTTAAACATGAAGATGTTGTTGCTGATGGTGTGGCAAAGTATGTACGGAATCAAAATGCAATTTATAACATCCAGACCTGACTTAGCCTCATTCTTTGGGGACTGATCACTGATGAAGGGCAAGCTGGTTCGTGGCTAAATGCCAAATAGCCTTGCAATACCCCTGAGTACAAACTGTTTTGCACAGCTGCTTGCTCAGGTTTTGAGTAGGGAGATACCAACTGAAATAACTGCTTAAGGCCATGGAGAGACTGTCCTTTTTACCAGGTAAAGCTAGATGTGTGTTGTCATGCCCTAGCAATGCTCTGCCTGGTTGCAATCTTCCTGAAGGAACATTGAGTGAGTAAATCCAGCCTGGATCCAAAACATATCACCTTCTTTAATGGTGCATCTTCTGAAATGCTGGAGAGCAAAGCACTGCTGCAATTAGCAGCTCCTCAGGGACAGTCCCCACGTGCTTCCCGTGGGTGGTGGTAACTCCTCATCAGACTGCCTGTGGGGAGGGTTGGGCTCACCACTGTGGCCATGCAGATGTGAGGCTTTTTTAACTTTGAGTCTGTGGCTCAGCATCCACAAGATTTGCCATCACTATGCAGGTACATTATCAGCAGTGAGCAAAAGCAGATGGACCAGGACTTGCTTCTGACTTAGGACAGCCAGAAGCCTTTGGCACTGACAGGATGGTCTGTGCAGGACAGGAGAGTCAGACCTAACCAAGGACCCTGTAATGGCTCCTGCTCCTGGCTGGACTGCTTTGCCCTCATCCTGGCAGCTCGATACCAAGAGATGAAGCACAGTTGGCTGCTGGGAGTGGAGGGGCAGGACAGGGATGCTCCAACAACTAGTGGGGTAGGGACGGTGCTGCCAGGCAGTGACACAGACAGGCCTGTGATGCTACTGGCAACACCACGATATTACTGGCTTGGGGACCACCATGGATCAGGTCTTGATGTGACCTTGACCAGGATGCCCAAACCCAATTCTCTTTCTTTTCCTGTTAGCTCTTAACTATTACTAACTGATAGGTTTAGCAGAAGCTTAGCATCTTAGCCATAAGGAGGCACTTGGCCAGCTCTCCTGCATCCTCTAGGGGAATGTGCCTCCTGTCCTTACCCTAACTGGGATAAACACTTTCAGATTAACAGGGGCTTATTGACAAATGAATTCCTTCCCTGTTCCTGTAAGCAATTCCCATTTGGGCACTAGATGAGTGCATTCCCTTACAGCATTTCGGTGTGCTGCCAAGACTGGGATGGAAATCTCAGCCCTGGCTTCCTCTTTCAGCCTTGCCACTTCTCTGGCTAACAAGGTGAGTCCCCTCTTTTGACATCCTGGTGTGAGTCAGCAGAGCTCACACAGCCTTTGTAAGCCAGGTTTTACCTTAATTCCTGCCTTGCTGAGGTGGAGTAAGTGCAGATCCCAACTGTCAGCGTTCCCTGACCTGGGGATCCCGCCAACCTCTTGCAGCACTTTTTCCTCTGCTTTCCATTTTGAAATCAGGTCCTGGGTCTGGGCTGGAGTCCACAGTGCTGCTGGGCCAGTCCCTGCTGCAGGTCCAGCCTCAGTGGGAATCCCATGAGCACGGGGCACCTGTGTAACATGAAACACCTGCAAGCATGATGCACAAGCAAGGTCATGGTATAAATTGGTTTCCTGAGCCTGCACTGCATTTTAGGGCAAGGCTTATGAATGCATCCCTTGGCTCCAGGTGCTACACAATGCACCTGAGCTGTGTGGCTTTCAATAGATGTTTGCTCCACCTGCTTTTCCCTTGGTGAAACAAGAGGACAGTTTGTGGTGGTTAGAGCTGAGTCATAACCAACCTGGCCCATTTGTAAAGTGTCGTGTCTCTAACTAGGAGCACGTGCCAAGAGAAGCAGCTGCTCATGGCTGCTGTGCTGGGAAGGTGGCTGGAGCTCCAGGACACCTGGAGCAGCAATAAACCACTGTTTATTAGCTACTATGAAAACAGGTTCTCCCGTCTGAATCCTGGCCAAATTACAAGCAGCATGATGAATTAGTACCAGTTAGTATGCTCATCATAACTACTTCAAGGAAAATTATTAGGGATCACAAATGCACTATTCATTTAAACATTATTCATTTATTTTAACTTGCTGCAAGTGGGCAGATGGGAAGGGACGCAGGGAGTAAACAGTGATTAGTGCTAATTGGCACAGTGTATACTGCATGGAGCTCACGTTCAGCTGGACCTACAAATGGAAGGGACGCTGGTGGATGTCAGAGAAGATCCTGTGGTCTCAGTGAGAAGGAAGTGGTAATTGTAAATATTATGGCCATCAAGCCCCGGGTGTAACATGGGGACTGGCTGAGAGCTTGAGCTGTCCAGGCAGTTGCAGGGTGCCACAGGGCCAGCCCACAGCACCCTTCTCCAAGCACTTTGGGGTGAGGAGCTGTGTGGCACCAGTACCAGCTCCCTGTCCCCATCCCATCCCCTCAGGATGCTGAGCCCTAAGTGGGCACTGCCTGGTGGCACTGCTGTGAGCCATGGGCAGGAAGTTTGGCCCCTCTGAGCTTGAAATACCCATGCAGCTGTACAGCAAGTGCATATCTCAGTCTTTGGTCTTTCAAGGTGCTTACAGAAAAACAGACTATTGAACTTACGGCATGGGGAGCAGTGTCTGGCTGCAGCCTCCTGCCCCTCACTGGCATCTCCTGCCCCCTCCCAAATGAGTTTCTCTAGTGAGGGAAATAAAGTCCCCCATCTTGGTCTGTATGGCTGCTTGGGCCTCTCTGGGCCGAACTCACTTTGGACATATGTGAAAGGCTCATCAGATTTTACAATTGTCTCCAAACACACAGGATTTCCTTCCCAGTTATGCTGGTTTCAGCTGGCATAGAGTTAATTTTCTTCAGAGTGGCTGTGTTTTGGACACCAGTGTTAACCCCTCTAGGTCATGTTAGCACAAGAAAAATCAATTCTGCAGCTCTTTAAGGGCAGCCACTCCTGGCAGTGCTGCTCTACAGATGCTTTGCAGAACTTCTGGGCAGACCAAAATGGCTCTTTTTAATATTTATACTGGTGATGTCCCACACCAGTAAAGGCACAAGCTTTCAAAAACTTTTTGGCAGTGCAGGGCATGGGGCGAGGAGCTCACTGATGGGGATGAAGGTCCTGCAAGCTCAGAGGAATGTCCCTTGTTCACCATGTCTTTATTTAGCCAGAAAATAGGAATCTAAATACAGCACCTCGTGTTCGCTTGCACCCTCCAGTGAACACCACCCTGCCACGCCTGTCATGCATGCAAGCCACTGCGGAAACTGAGGCTGTAAGTACCTTAGAAGGGGTGGAGGCTGAAGCCACAGAAATACTGCTTTTTAAAAGTCTTCCTGAGAGGGCAAGAAAACCAAAGAAATGCTATTTTTTTTCATTTTTCTATAGCCATTTCCCTGATGAATAAAAGCAGTGCTTGTGTCTCTGAACAGAGCAGCCAAAACATCAAGTACTGGCTAAACCTGCCTCAAAACCACTCTAAAGCACATAGATTTGGGTAAAGATGTGTGTTCTCCTGCGGCGTGCAGAGGATGAAGCTGCCAAACCAGAGGCATCCACAGAGGCAGGAGAGTGACATCTGGAAACCTGGGACATGAAAGCAGGCTGGGAATGAGGAGATGTTTGCTCAGGTGTCTTGTGCTAAACTTGCTGTCCTGAAAGAGGCATTCATGAGCATCCCTGGCCAGAAGTGGGGCTGAATCCAGCCCAGCAGGTGGTTTTCCCCAGTTTCATGGCACCTCATCTGAGGTCTGTTTTGGTCTGGCAGGCAGGCAGTGTCTACCAGAAAAGGGTGCTTCAGGCCTCACAATCCCATTTTGCACCCACCTGCCAGTCATGAACACTCTGCATGACTAGAGGGTGTTTTTTAGCAGACTGATGTTTCAGAAAAGAGCTTAGGTTTTGAATAAATTAGAAAAAAAGGAAAAAACACAGTGTTATACAGACAAGGGTATTACGTGCTGCTCCCCATATTTGGCAGTGTCATGGCATTCCTGGCAGAGACACCCTTGGGGATTAAAGGTCCAGGTTCTGGCTTTTCTTTTTTAATGGGATACTCACTGCACATTTTTGATCATCCTATTTAACTTGTAGCAGAGATGGGTGCTCCAGCAACATGGTGCACCAAAGTAATGAACAAATATCCATAGCTTCTCAGGGGTTTTTGGCTTTTCTCATTCCTGCAGTACCTGAGCTTTCATTCTACAAGCTGATTATTCCTAGTGGGAATCAGAAATAGCTCAAAACTGTTCGCAAAATTGCAGTGTCCAAAGTTGTTTCTGTGTCCACATCTAAGCAAGCAGTGGTGGGCAGAACATTCCATGGGCTATGCATCCCACTGTGTCCTAAAGGGGCTTGCTGTTCTGAGTGCCGTGTTGCTTACAGTAAAGTTCAGTAAGGACACCTCTGTGCGGGCTACGTGGCTACAGGATTCAAGGAAAATTCACTGTTTGGAGACAGCATTTGAGCCAAGAATCAAGAACAGGAGAGGTGCACACAAGTGTCGAGGGGAACGGTGTAATTTCTGGGGCCCCAGAGAGGAGAAAAGGACAAAGGTGATACTTATCTGGCACTTATATGAAACAGAAATACATAGTCCTTACTTTGTTCACGAAGAAAGGAAATTTCCACAAATTTAAATTTGCAATGCTTAGAAGTATCTTTTTTACCCTGTTTGCTGAGATAGAAAGAGCTTGTGCTTCAAGGCCTTTTTCAGCTCCACAAGCAATTGGAGGTAGCTGAAGTCTCTCGATGGCTGGGATGTGGGAGGGACATGCCCCTGGATTTATGCAATGCCCTGGTACAGCATAACCTTGCATACACTGGGGTAATGCTCTTTGCTTGTAGTGTGTCTCCAGCTGCTGGAATGAGGGAAGGGAGTGCCAAGGGGGGTGTTGGAAATAGGTTCTTGATTTTGCTTTATTTCCCTCCCTGTATCTAAGTTCTTTCAGGGAGCTGGAGAACGGCAGCTATGCTATAGGTTGCTGACAACCCTTCCCAGTTTCTGACAGCCACTGAAACAGAAATAACCATCTAATGGAGGAGCAAACAGCACAAGTCCTCGTGTCTCCTCCCTCCCAAGTGAAGGGTGGCATAGTCCTCCAGATCTTACTGCTCATGCCATGTACTGTGGTAGTTGAAACCTGAGAGGAAGGATAGTAAGAGGCTCAAAGCCTGCCCCTACAAAGGGACAGCCCTGCCCACCATGAGAGGAGGGATGTGTTGGCTGAGGCTGAGGGATCTCAGTGTGGTGAGGAGGTGCTGGGAAACAGCCAGCCCTCACCCTTACCGAGCACTTCGGTGTTTCACACACCTCTTCCAAGATGCCACTGTGGGCATGAAGCATCCCCTCCTCTGGCCAGTGCTGTTGGCATGATCGTCCTCACCAAGGGCATTAATGTCACCCTTTGGTGTGCTGTCACTGTCTCTTGCAGTTACCTTTGCACAAATAATCTGTACCCACCCCTCCCTGTGTTTCTTCTGAAAAGATGAATGGGTCCTGCACTTCCCAAGCATGCTTTAGCTCCTCTTCTCTGCTATGTGCTGCCTCCTCAAGTTTCTTCATCAGTTATATTCAGTCTGCTGTCCACTATTCAGCTGCTGGTCATGCCCTGTGCTCCTCAGTGTCACCTTTCCTCGTTGCAGCTTCTCTTGTTTCTACCCACCAAGTGCCTGTGGTTGAAATGGAAGTGGCAGACAGCACAGTCTTGATAGACTATTTCTATGTCAGATAAGCAGTCTCTCACTTGCCTTAATGCCCACTGCTCTGATAGCAACAGAAAACTTTGTGAGCCTTAGTCACCTTCACTGACTAGAGGAAGCATCTGCATGTTGATATCTTCTATTATATAGAGGTGATTCTCTTCCATTTTAAGTGCACAATGCTTTAAATGAATGTAAAACAACTGCAGGGAGCTCCTTGCTCCACTCCAGACTCTATCTTTTATGAACTATCTCAATACTGTTTTGGTACAAGGACATATACATACACAAGCATTCCAAAGTTCCTCTTTCCTGATAGATTTTTCTCTGTATAATTCCCATCTTCCTCAGCTACATTTCAGCACATCAATTGGTTCATCTACAACTGATGTATCTAGGAGCAATGGTTGTTAAACACCACTGATTTAAAGGCAGGTAAAGACAATGACAGTGCACTTTATTTATGCTACTTTCTTACTTCTGCAAAAACAGTTCCTAAAAAATGCCAAATTGAAGAAGTGGGGAGTGCATGAACATTTCAGTGAGAAGAAGTTATCTGTAATTATAGACGTTATCTATAAGTAATCTATTTATTTTTAAAGGTTAAACACTTTAAGGAGAACAGCTCTATTGGGAATGGTTCTGCAAGTCTGGAAAATGATCAGATACTGTGATTACTGTAATTTGAAAATAGGGTTTAAAGAATGAAAAGAGGTGAAACCTCCATGAGCCTTTCTCCATCACACCTTGTGTCACTACCCCAGAATTTGCCTCAGAGGGGATCTTTAGTGTACACTTTCAGACAGTATAATTCTGTAAAATAATCAATGCATTTTAGCATGGATGCAGACTTAAAACTCTTCAGCCTCAATGTTTTGTGTTTCAGCTGTGGGAAGTACTGAACTGGGAACCACACCACCAAAACCTCCCCAGAAGAGCCAGCAGAGTTCAACTCACCAGCTGCCAGCAAGGCCGAGGGCTCTCTGTAATGCCAAACCACAGCTGTGTGGGTATCCCTGCAGTGCTGTGTGTGGAACCACATCTGTTGACAGGGGACAGTGGGAAGGGAAGGGGCAGTGCCACAGAGTGCTTTGTGTGTGCAGGGAGTTGGTCACCCAGGTGTGCAGCTGGGCAGTGGAGCTCTGGAAATCACAGCAGACCTGAGTGCTGGGCTTGGCAGAGGTGAGGCGGTGAGAGGCTGTGAATTTTTTATTTTTGAAGCACCCAGCACGGGGAGAATAAGTGACAGGGGGGATTCAACTTTGCAGCTAGACCACTGAGTGCCCTGCTGTAGCATCCCTGCTCCATGCTGTAGTATGGCCAGACAGATCACTCCCGAGGCATCATTGCCTGAAGGACTGCTGGTTTCATCCCCAGACTTTAGCTATGTGCACATTTAACTAATTAAAGAAGCCAGTGGGCTTTTTGTCTTAAAATTTGTCATTTTCCCAGATATTTTCCAGTGCTTACCTGGGAGGAATTCAGACCTGCTGCCAGACTGCTTTTCTCAGCTGCTTTTTGTGACCTGTATGAAGGTGGAGGAAGTACATACTGAAAACCACTGGAGCAAGCAATGGTAGGGGCTGGTCTGAAAGACACCAGGTTAAAATGCAAGTGGGAGTACATGCACAGTGTTTTGCAAAAGCTTCAATTAGTTTAATTGCTTCTGTTGAATTAATGCAATCCTACATTTAGATAAGCTCCCAAGGTATGACTCTTAGACTAGTTTTCTTAGGAGATTATCAAAATCTGGCTGACAGTTCTTACTTTTGGCTTTATAACACTAGACAGAGCTGAAAGGGATGATGCAAAATCATCCCAGCTGGTTTGATGTAGCCACCACGGTCTAAACCAAGTGAAGGCACAGTCACTTGTTCGGCAGCACATGTTAAACCAGTCTTGGCAGGAAGCTGTCCTAGAGCCAGCTTGCCTTGCCTAGTTATAGTATGCCTTCATGCTCAGACACTAAAGATCAGTTTAGGGGAACACAACAGCCAAACATCTTCATGTTGCCTTTAATCAGTGGCAAAGGAAGATTTTTTTCTCATGTGCCTTACATACATACATACACCATTTGACTCAGATCTTATTCTGTTGCAATCCTGAGTGCTAGTTTTGAGAGAAGAAGCCCCCAGAGGTGAGCAGTGGTGGTGGCTGAGGAGTTATGTGTGTGTCAGCCCTGCTTATCTCATCAAGATGTTATAAGTATGAAAGTCACCACAACAAAACCATGGAGTTGCTTTAACATCAGGAGCAGCGGAAAGCTGGCAGTGCAGTAAGGAAAAAGAGTGAGCCAACACCTGGGATCCTCAAAATCCTCATCTAGTGGACAAGACCTTTGACTCATTCTTCTCTTGACTCCAGAATATAACATAATTACACAGGGACCACTCCTCCCTTTACTGAAGGCTAATATTAGCCCAGTGGGCTTCCCCTGCAGTAGTGTGTTATCATGGTGATGAGAGGGTTAGGGTTGTCCTGTGTGCCATATATAAGGCAGCTCTGCAAGGTCATAGTGTGTTACAGGCCCTATGCAGGCAGCAGCACCTTAAAATCAATTCCAAAGTTGCAAAGGACATGGAAAGGTTTGTTCCTTCAAGGTATCTCTCAAACTGAAGCAAAGCTGGTGTGTTCAACTCAAACAAATGGCATTTATCTATGTGCTATTGCTTCAATGCAGATTTTAGATCCCCAAGAATATTTTGGAATAATTCAGTTGAAGGGCTCAGGATTTAAAGCAGAGTCTCTTGTTGGTGGTTGCCTCTGCTCTGGCAGGAAGGAATGTCTCCATCGGGGTGGTCCAGCTGTGGCAGGCCTGACCCCAGCTGATGATCAGGCTCTACGTGACTCTGGAGCACACCACGTTTCTTCCGTGGCGTGGCAGCAACTGCTGTATGCTGTATTTTGAACAGTGAGTTGAGAGGATTACTGACAACAAGCAGCCTTGCGCAGGCAGCATTGCCCCACCATGATGCAGAGGGATTTAGGTACGTAACTACTGATGCAGCTGCGTAATAGACACAATAAACTGGTTTTGCATCAGTCCCTAATACTTCCTCCATCTGCCTTCCCTGGAAAGCACTGCTTGGCTCTGTGGAGAGTCACTGCAACCTGTGGGGTGAGCAGGGCCCAACTGCCGCCATACCCTCCATGCACATCTGGGTACAACAGATGTGATGGAGTGTGGATGCTGAACCCCACTCGAATCCTTTTCTCCCCAGTTGCAGTTGCCTGAGAGCCAGTCTCGTTCTGCAGGGAGCAGAAATCCCTTTTAGGAAAACTGCTGTGCTCCTCAGTGGGAGTTCCCATATTTCAATTACTATCTTGCAATTTCTTTAATCCTTCTATCAAGGCCTCAGCAGGGACCAGGAGTGTTGCTTGATCCCTACCCAGCCACCCAGTTGTTTCATCCTTTAATTCAGGTTAATGCTCCGAAGAAGTACTGTACTTATCCCTATTACACAACCACAGTCAGGAGGCATTTCAGGGCTTGCATACCTTATTTTAGCATCAACTCCTCTCAAGACCATTAAGTTCCTGATGTTGTTTGCATCATGTTGATTTATTTTATGAATCAAAGGAAGATAATATCTTAAGACTGTAAGATATAAAAATCTCTGAGTCAGGATCACATTTTATTTACACTGATTTAAGGCTTTGGCTGTAGCTTTTTCTGACTCTTACATTCTTTACTTTTTTTTGACTTTTCTCACTTGGAGGTGTGATTTTTAATTTCCTTTTTTTAATGGCTAGCAGTTTATGGAAACATTTTAAAAGGTAAGCAATCCATGTGAATATTCACTGTCTGAACTTCCCAAACTTCTAAAAAGATGCAGCCTGCCTCCTCCCTTTCATCTTTCCCTGTCTCTGGCTGCTGACATCTGTCTTCCCCAGGCACAGTGCACTTGTGGCTCAACAGACTCCTTTTTCTTACATGGTAGAGCTCCAAATCCCTGCTACCAGTGTGGGATTCAGGGGAGGAGGAGGAGGTGTGGAAGTGCCTTCATTTCGCAGGCAGCATCCTCCATCTCCTTCCCCTATCAAACCCACTGCTACTCTTCTGGCAGCAACCAGTGGAGTTCCTGGTGGGAGCCCCTTTTTTTGCACTTAAGGTGTATGAAAGAGAAACAGAGCCCTGGAGTTGGCAGGGTGGGTTAATGTCATATATTAAAACTTCCTAGAGTATAATTAGCAGAGTGAGGGGTGCTCCTCAGGTGTGCTTTTCCAGTGAGCAGGCTCCTCAGTGCTCGCTCACACCTACCTGGATGGCAGCAACTCGTGTGAGGATGTTTGTACACCATTATGTAAGTGATCTATAGTTTACATACTGGTGCTGAATCAGAATATACTAGAGTGAAAATATTTTCCTGAAAACATCTTTGCAATTCAGTAAGAATTTGTCTCTGTATTTTGAAAAACGCAACAGCTGCTCCTTCCCCCCTTGCTCTCAGATTTTTCTTTCAACCTCCAAACTTGCATTTTTGTTTTCACCCCAGCAGTACAGTCTCCAGCACAGAAAATTTAAGGCTGCTGACAATAGAATTGCTTTTCTTAGTTACCCTTCTTGGGCCTCTTAGATGTGGCCTGTGGCCTCCTGGGGCCCAAGGCTACATTAGGACCCACAACACTGAACTGCATGCCCCAGAGAAGAGCTCTCTCTCCATCAAAAGTGTAGAATGTTTGGTTGTCAAATACGACAGTTGAGTTGGCTAGACTCATTGAGAAACTAAAATTACTTCCTCAAAGTTTGCATTGCAAGCATGCCCTGAGCTTTTCCCAGGCCACCCAAATAGAGATAAGATTTTTTTCTGAAGGATGAATAAGCATAGTTTCAAGATCATAAAGAAAACAACATCCAACAAGAAAGAAAAAAAGTGTGGGAAGCAATGTTTTATTTTTAAATGGTTGAAGTGTGAATGTGCTCAGTTGAAGTATGATTGTCAAAAATACCTCCAAGTGCCTAAATCCCACTGGTGTTAGCTTATCACAATTCTCCTGCATTCTCCCACATACTTCTGTTCTTGGCTAAAACACAGCCCAACCCTGGCTGCAGGGAGAGAAGGGTGTTCCTTCTGTCTCTCCCTGGACCCACTGAACAGCTGGCATGGAAACGTGGTCTCTTTCTTTGATGTATACTATATCCAGCTTCCCTACAGACTGAAGGGAGATTTCTGGTGGCAACCTGCACCTGGTTTTAGCCTAAGCTTCCCATAGGGGTAGTCCTGTCTCAGGGCAGAAGGTACTACCTGCTTCTTGAAGATGCCTTCCAGCCCTGTGTTAGTGTCATTCATTTGAGTGTGGCTGTAGAAAGACAGGAAAATATTTCATTTCAGACAAGTTAATGAACTCCCATTTTCAGCCCTTAGCCCTTTAAATAGCAGAACAGGAAATATGAGTAACTTGCAACATCTGACAGAAAAGGAAAGTAGCTGCTTCATTCTTTTATGGCCTGTTACCCTATTGAACAATGACGTGAGAATGTGTTGGGACAAACCTGATGAGGTGCTCTCTGCCACGAGGTGCCTATTACGCTGTTTGTTTTTCCCCTATTTAAAGGTGTCATTTGCCTTACTATGGATCCTGAAAATATCCAAGGTAACCACATGCCCAGCACTGGCTGAGAATCCTTGAGCAGTGAATTGTTATTGCAAAGTCTGCCAAACGATTTCACATCTGGAAATTATCCACTTTACAAACATATTCTTTATAAAGAAGTAATGTTCTCCAGGTTTTAGGAGGGATTTCCAATATACCACGGGGGGAAAAACTCTTTTGCAAAAACAGAGTGATTAAGGATTTTAGCTTACTCTAGCAACCCTGGTGTGGAGCACCTGGCTAGATACTCTGGGTGCTAAGACTGCTGACAGCTGTGTCACCGTGTCCTCCTGTGCTGAGGAGATTGGTGATGTGTGGTACCCATATTCAGCTAGCACAACAGATGGACCCCAATACCTTTTTTGGCTTGAATTGTTTTAGCAATTCATATCCAGAATGTTCTCTTTGCAGTGACCCAGGAGAGATATGTTTTATTCCTGTTCAGGACATGGGTAGACTCTTTTATACCACTCTGCTTTTTCATAGTATAATAATTTCCAGCCTTCCTCACTGGAATTGAAATAAATATAAATTTAGAAATGAAAGGGAAGGGGAGGGAAGAGGAAGGGAAAGGGGAAGGGAAGGGAGGAGAAGGGGATAGGGATAGGGATAGGGATAGGGATAGGGATAGGGATAGGGATAGGGATAGGGATAGGGATAGGGATAGGGATAGGGATGGGGATAGGGATAGGGAAGGGAAAAAGATATGTTTCAGACACACATGGGAAGATGCAACTAAAAGATCACTTTAAAGTGCTTCCAGGTCTCAGTCTTAGCTTGAATAAAGTTTTAATTAAATCTAAAATAATTTCTCAGTATTCTTTGGGCAAGATGTGAGAAATAAGAGTCATAATTCACAGAAAAATCCATGTGGAGAATGCTACAATTTTGTATTAACTCTTCAGCCACTGAGTACATGTTGATGAAATGGTGCCTTGCTGTGCTGCAGGCTCAGGGCAGATGGATTTCCCAAGATATACACAGAAATCAAAAGGAAACCTGGCATCATATGTTAATGAGCAACCGATTACACTGCAAATAAGGTTTTGAAGCCACTTATCTGCCACTCATAAACAAGACAGCTCACTGATCCAAAGCACAAATGCTGCAGCACCTTTTATCTCTGAAGAGCTGGAACCAGAGCCATGCTAGCGCTGATATAAAACCTGTGATCTAAAAATTAAACGAGATATTGCAGTGCATATTAGGATTCAGGGAAGGCTTATATTTCTTTATGGATAGTAAGACTAATAATAACTTTTACTGTGACAGAGTTTTTATGTTTGAAAGACACATTCTCTTACTTCAGGTTGCAGATTAGTCTCATCCTGCAAGTGACAATAACCCAGACTGAAGGAGACTATAATACACCATAGTAAGCATTATTTTGGATATCTGGTCCCAGGTTATAATCTCTTCCTCAACCAATGTGCACGTGTATGATTGTACTCTGATTACATTGATGAGAATGGTCTTCTCGGGAAGGGTCAGACAGCTATCACAGGCTGCTCTAGCAGTTTATACACTTTTTCTTATCAGCATCCTGAGCAGCCCGTTCTGCCTAGATAAGGAGTTTGATGCTAAATTCAACCTTCCTGTCTCTGATAGCTGCTTCCCCCTTCCTGTGAATGCTGTTTACATCGGGGTAGTCAGGACATGGGCGGCTGAGCACACTCAGATTGCTGACTATCTCAAAGCTCCTGGCTGAAAGATTTATGCTCACTATGACATCTATTGCAGTGTCTTAGAGTAAGGCCGTATTGCTTGCCTTTAAATAAAGATTGAAAAATTCTGTGGGTACTTTATAAATACCCTGTCACCATTCAAAGGTGAATATTTTTTCCCCTCTGTAGGCAATCACATTTTTTAAATAGAGGAATTTAAACTGTTAAGGAGCAAGAATATTATGTGCTGGTTTGACCAATATGAAAATGCCTTCCTTTTCTCTGCCTCTCAGTTCTTTATCATAAAGTTCTGAGGCTGCAAGAGTTTCACCAAAGCCTCTTAAAAAACTTCAAGATCTTTTCCTTATATTTGAGTAACAGTTACAAACTACTGTCTAAGATGGTTTTACAATCCTGAATATCTTAGCTCCTATATCTAAATACAATATCTATGTTAGCTCTTGTCTCTAGAACCTATCTCCAGGAAACAGGTTTCAAAACATTGCAGGAAACTCTTAAGCAGGGATGGGAAGATGGATTCACACCCGACTTCTGGGCCAGTCTGTGGAACTGCAATCTTAAAAATATTCCTAGAAAGAACACCCCCAAGGTGAAGTTTTGTCTTTGCTTTTGGCAAATGGTAGGCATTTGAACTTCTCCCTGCAGCATGCTTACTTCTTGCCTGAAAAAAATGTTTTCACAAAACTTTTCTATATGAAACCTCTCACAGCGTGCTACTCACTTTACTTGTTTCTATATGCTCGACTAAGCTAGTTCAATTGTTTATCAGAAGAAAGAAAGAAAGAAAGAAGTGTTGCAGAGATCACTCATCTATGGTGTAACTAGGCTAAATTTAGATGATATTCCCTATTTTACCAGTAAAATAAGCAAACTTGAGCTTATGGTTGAGATATGTTTGTACTTCTAGTTAAAATCACCTCATCACTTCTGCAGAAACAGACACTTCACTGGTTATTGGAAATAATATTGGCTTCCATCCACTAAAAATCTTTTTGTACACAAAAACCTTCTGGACTCCCAAAGAACCAGAAAAGATGTCAGAGAATGAGACTTCACCCAAACCTCAGCTGTGGCTCATGGATGATGAACTGCAGGATGCAGGTCTTTGCACAATTCTCATGCTGTATCTCAGACTGCTCTGCACCATCTCTGGTCTATGTTGCCTTCCTACATAGACAGGAATAATTTTTTAATTTCTAAATCTTAGACTTATACTATTTCCTTTATAAGAGTTCATAATCTTGGGTGATGTGCTGTATAAATTTTGTATTCAATAGAAAATCCTAACATACACAACCTCTACTTGCCAAAATTATTTAACGTTTTCACAGGAAATTAATTTGGGCAGGGCGAAAGGTAAATCCTGGGATTTAGTTTTCATACTGATGTTATTGGAGGATAAACATAGATAGATGTACCTACATACACACAGCACAGTTTTTTGCGCTTCTTTAGCTGACAGCTAAAAAAGTTAATCTACTTCAGTATTGGTCAAGGACCACTTGAGGACCATTTGGATGAAGTCATGCAAAAATCAAGTGGAGCTCCTACAGATCTGGCTACCCCACTAGTAGGAGGCAAACGCAAGAAGCCTCGGTTCATTGAAAGTAAACCTTCATTATTCCAGGAAAACACTGGGCGGTGTTGCTCTGCCCTCTGCAGACTGGATTGTATAATCACATATTACCACCGATTAGGTACTTTTAAAGCACATCTTGACAGAAAAATAGTTGTCAATGTGAATGAAACATCTGTAAATACTACCTTCTACTGGTGCACTGTGACACTGCAAGTTGTAAATAAGTAAGGAGTACTCCTGAGGCAGTGGGTGGTTTCTGTGTGTCTTCATGGAGTCCACACTGCCCATTAAGTCAGGGAAATAATTATTGCCTGGAGTCCAAATTCAGAATGAGGTACAGGAAATTTTTATGTCTGTTTCTCTAATGTATGCCAGGCATACATGTATACATGCAATTATTGATGGTGGAAAAAGAAGTTCCAACTCCCATACACAGAGCAACCCCTCCCAGGTACTAAGAACAGTTTTATGCAGTAAGATCCAAGGCACAGCAAATGCTGTGATTCCTTGATTGATTCCCTCTACAGCAGCTGGCTCCACCTTTTTTTCTAGGTCAACATCCAAGAAATCTGGCAAATGCATCCACCTTTATGAGCTCTCTATAATGTAATGTGCTCTCCTCATGTTATGTGGTAAAGAATGTTAAAGCTTACTTAACTCTCTGCTGTTTGCTGCATCCCCACTGATGTGAGAAAACACAAGACTTACTTTTATGAGCTGGACAACATTTTTTGTACTAAGGGCATATCATAACTCTTCCAACAGAAAAATATAGTCCTACATAATTTTTATAAGGCTTCTCTTGGATAGAACCACCACAGTAAAATTAACGCAACACACAATTCAGATTTGTTCCAACATTTCAATTTATTAAGTGTTGACATTTGGAAAGTAGTTTTCTCAAAGTACAGATGCCAAAACCCAAGCATTGGATGTGGTTCTCTCAAATGAGCAGCACCTGATGTTCCTTTACTCCACCTCCCACCTGTCTGTGGTTATTGGGTGTCATACAACAGACAAAACTGGTCAGGTCTTGTGCAAAAAGAGCTTGGCAGGAAGCAAAATTTGCCTACACTGCTCCCAATATCATCCCTCTCCTACTGTGGTACTATCACATGTGCTGGTTACATGACCCAAAGACTCACATGTCAGGAAACAAGAGAAGTGGCAGTCTTTCAGCAAGTGGCAGTATTTCCAGAATACCTTCAGTACATAACTGAAATAGGTGTTTGGGGAAAAAAAAATCTTTGTTCAATATAATACAGTGCAGAGCTTGCAATATGTAATGCTATTATACTTCTGTAAGTTAAGTTTAATGACAGGTCAAGATCCTTCATAATGACTCTTCTGAGCTATACTCAGCATCTGGGTTGGACACTCTCCATGGTTTGCAGGTAAGTCAAGTGAAATACAGTCAGAACACCACATTAAAATTTGACGAAGAAAAGCTATAAAAATGTACTATGTACATCTGAATGGTATTCCTATCCAGAAATACTGCAGGGACACAGATTTAGAAAGGTTAGTATGAGATTAAACCACTAACGACATTTCTATGTGAATGCTTTTGCATAGATTCTCATTTTGTCATTCTTCATAGCTTTTGTTGAGATTGAGGGTTCTACTGCAGACTAATGCTACAGGCTAGAAAATTTTCAAGCATATCACCTAAGCAAAATAAAAGTCACAAATTTTCACCTTGTCCATTTCACAAAACAGAAATGTTGTTTTTACTTCCAAAGCAAAAAAATGGAGAAAAACAATGGTCACATTTATACTTAGTAAAATCATGCTCCCGTACTTCCATTTGACAACAGCTGAATGCCACTCTTAAACAGAATTGTTTCCATATTCTTAAACAAATTCTCTATATAATCCCAGCTATCTTGGATAACTGACATGGAAATATCACTTAGGGTCTGGGCTACATACTGTAAACCTTGTGCAACGTGACCACCTTCATTGGTCTCTGGGTCTCTTGGTGAAACGTCAGCCTGAAATACCAATTTCACTGAAAACAATACATGCCCCTAAGTATGTCTAAATCATTATGCCAAGTAGTACCTCTCTAAAGCCAGCCCACCTCTTACTCTACTAGCAAGGTTCCATGTGGCACTGGAAGATGCATCTGGAGCACTGAAGAAGCACTGCCAGGGCTCCCAGGCAGAGTGCTGGTCCTCTGTAGGTTCTAAAACAAGCACTCATGGAAGGGGAAAGTAAGCAGGACGCAGAGTACATTATGCCTCTGGTCACTACCAAGATCTGCTCTTTCAGAGAGTGACAGATTCAAGAGATCACCTCTATAAGAAAGACCACACAATTGTTTTGGAAAAGCTCAGAAATAACAAACAAACAGTTAGAACCAGAAGCAAAACTTCACAGGAAAGTAAATTGGTTTGTATAGCTAGAATTGCCCAAAGTAAGTAATTCTGAATTTATCTGTACAGATACACAAACTGCATAGTGAAAATACTGACAGACTTCCCATTTTTAGACACTTTTAAACATAGTAAACGACAGGACTGGTAGTCCTTTCCTTCCTCTCTCCTTGCATAAAAGTCAGATCTATCAACTGTGTTATTTATACATAATGAAAAGGAGCTCATAAACTACAGGGACAGTAAGCAAGACAATTTACCAAGTAAGAATGCTTCTGGTGGAAGGAAGTGTGTTAAAACAGGACAGTTACACTTTCTGAATACATGGTATTTTAAAGAGAAGCTGAAGTGAAAGTTAAGTGAAACTGAAAAAAACCCTAAATTCAAACATCAGTGGGGATATATATTTTCTCTTAAAATCCTGAGCCTTTTTCCCTTGAAAATATTGATAGAATGCCCTTGAGAATCTCTTTAAAATTGCACAATATTTAATAATTGCACAATAACTTGTTCATCTCTTGCAGTGAAGGCTGAAGAGAAATTCATTGTGGTAAAAGTGCTTAGTCAGAGGAAAGTGCTGGAACTGGAAGAAAATGTTCAGCACCTGCAGTTTTTGGCTACTGGTGGGTAAAAGAAAGCAAAGTTCTCGGGTGTGCTGAAACCTTTGAGGTGAGAGCTGATCCCACAGCAACTTTTTAAGAGAGCAACAACCACTTGCTCATTACCAGCTATGAGTAAAGCACAAGAACATGGTTAATTTCCGTGCAGAAGTTCATATGCTTGTGTGTCATGGCTGTGTCCCAAACGACCACTTTGAATCCAAGACTCTGTAGACATGGGAAAAAAGGCCCTCTGCTAGACATGTGGAACAGTATCAAGGTGTTTTGCTCATGCCCAGATCTGTTATTTTCTCTTCTCCTTTTACACTATTGAGTATTTAACTTCATTTAGCTTCCAGAAAGCCTCAAAATTGTTTCTTCTAATAACTCAACTCCCCACACTGCTTGCAAGACAGCTAAATTGAAAAACAGGCTTTCAGGCTGAAATCTGGGTATTTTAATCTATTACTAGATATAAGTACTCAGTATTTGACCTGTTCTTAGAAAACTGGGAAGCAAATTGAGTTTATGACCTGTGTCCACACAAGTAGGTATCACACACAAGACTTCATTATCCATGTTTACCACAAACCCACCGAAGCTGCTGCTCTGTTTGGAGGTCAGTTAATTCATCAATGGACCTCCAGCTGCACTGACAAGCATATGCTCGTGCTCCTTTCTTCTTTATCATCTTTGCTCTTAGTTTGCTGAGCTCAGGCATGTTGTTCCTGCCAAACAAACAAATTCAGCTTTTTCAGAAAAAAGATTCACGAGGCCATTTCAAATCAGAAGAGCTCTTAAGGGCACTTCTGAGTACCACTGTCATGAATGAATTTAGGGATATATTAAATTCTGTTTCGAACACAATCTTTTCCCAAGACCATGCTTGGTCCATAGCTTCTGTGTTCCCAGATCAACTAGAGACTGATTCATGAAACTTGAATTCTTTTTAAAAGCAGAGAGGGAGAGTGATGGGAGAAGAAACAGAAATGGATAAAAACAGATTATAGGAGACGTTCCTTCCCTCTCCGCACAGACTTTCTCACCTGATCCCAAACAGGTCATACCATGCTCCTTTTTGGGTAATAGCAGTGATCAGGACTTTTCACCCTTCCTCTTCTTATCAAGCCCCAAGGTACAGCAACACAATACTAGTACCAAACCCACCTCAGATATACCTGAAAAAAAGATAATCACAGGACTGATCCCAGATGTAGTCATTGAAAAGTGACACACGAAAGTCGCACGCAGTACAACGTAGCTGATCACACGTTCTGGTCAAAAAAGAACAAATTACAATCAGAGAAACTACCTAGATCATAACTGTTCTAAAGTACAGCACTTAGTGAGAAATACTGGAAGCAACATTACCTAATCTTAATAGTTTTCCACATCTGGCCCGTTCATTATGTTATGTGATTTAACTATATGATCATGTATTATTTGTACAGGTTCCTAACCTCACTGAACACAGAAAATAAACTAATATACTCTTGATACATTCTTTGATCTTCCTCATTGGTACAGCACCTAACCAGCATCCAAATATGCATCAAGTACAAAATTACTACAAAAAGTCCCACATGGCAATGAAATCATGTTCTATAGGATGTTGTAGATAAATCTTATAAGTATCTCTCCTACTTAATTCAGACACAGTTGCAAAGCACTCTGACTACTTTCAGTTCAGGCTCTGGGATGATTTGAACCAGCCCACATAGTTGGCATTACACAGAAAGATGAAGAGAGGCAGGGAAAAATAACAATGTGGCAGCAATTTCCTTAACTACTTGTTACTGATCTTGGGAATTCAATGTCTCATTTGCATGCATCTTTCAACACTTCAAACAAACAAAAAATCTGTTGGCAAACAAGAGAGGACTGGAAGGGAGGGACCGGCTGACTTCAACTGCAGTTACAGGCAGCCCCTTCTTCAGATGACTATAAAGTTGTTCCTGCCCCGTTCAAATGCAGACCTCCATACCACCACAGACACACAGCTCTGAATAATGACCAAGCAAGTAGCACATTTTTACCAGGTTTCCTACCTTTTCGAAATATTTGTTCCTATGCCAGATGGTGAAGTGCTTCCACCCAGGTACACGGGACAGCATCTACACAGATTCATTAGAAAAGACTAACTTATAGCAAAACAGGTTGGAGAAAGTAGTACAAAGCTTCTCCTAGTTTAAAATATTTATAAAATAATATTTATAAAATTTGAATTTATATATTTATAGTAGACAATATTTATAGAAGATATTTTATAAAACAAATTTATAAATGGTTTAAAATAATTTTCATATTATTTCTTTATAAATTATATTTATAATACTTATAAAATACTTATAAAATAAATTTTATTTATAAAATAATATTTAACTAACTACAGAATTTTAAAATTTCCATTACCAAAGTGTTCAAAGAAAAACTCTCTGAAAATCACTCTCTATACCAAATATACATGGCTCTACATATTGCAGCATTTGATAAGTGTGTCCATAAGTCAAAGAAGATGTTGTTCAAAAACTTAAATAATTAATAAATTTGTAATAAATAATTTTGACCACATGAAAACACATCAACAATGCTTCAAAATTATCTCTTTTTTTTCTTTAAAAAGAATGTTTCTGTACTCAGTGTCTCTCTTAGTTAACGTCAACACAGATTAAGCAGAAGTTACAACCAAGCTATGTCAAATAAGCTAAAACACTTTTCACTTACCTCTTCCCATGTGCCTGTGCAACAGCACTATTTTTTTCAGGTGTCAGACTTGCAGAGTTAGCCTTCAATTTCTGTTTAAAAAGAAATCAAAGAATAAAAGGCAGCATTACAACAAGGTTACATTACCCTGTTTTACTTAATAAGCAGAAGCCAGAAAATCTCAGCCACAGAAGAAGGGGACTAAGACTCTGGGAAGTTTCTTGGTCCTTGCTGTGAGGCTCTTTGAGACAAAAGCTGCTGAAGTAACAGATAAGTGAGAACAAAGCTTCTCTTCCCATGCTGAATTTTCAGCTCTGTCTGAAGGAATTCAACCCGACATGATCACTTTGACTTTACAATCCAGACTTAGTATTTCATGCCTTCCTTTTACTAATTTTGCTTTTAAAAACATTTTAATTTAGGAACCCTCTCCCTCAATGTTTTTGAGCTTTTCCTCCATTAAAACACAGCAAGACAGAGTATTCAAAAAGATAAAGTGTCTTTGAAAAGTTTCTTATTTGCTTCACTAAAATGAGTTCATTTGAATTCTAGATCCTAAATGGGAAGTTCTAGCAATACAAAATGATAAAATTATACAAATTTACTGATGTAATTCTCTCACCCTCAGATGTATGTATTGTGGTATACAAGTGTTTTTTGTTGGCTCAGATTTAGCCACTCTGTAAAAAATCAAAGACAAACAAAGCAAAAAAAAATATCCCTTGTGAAAATAAGAGAATCTGCACAAGGGGTTATGAAGTATAAATAACACGATTTTCTACTGCTGATAGATGAGTATTTTCAATGTCTTCTATCGTTCTGGCTGTCTTGACAATGTAAATGTGCAGCTTCATCTCCATCTCCTGCTGTGAAACAACAGAAGTTATTTGCAGAGGATACAAAACAGGGAGCAGTGTTTGGTGTGTCAGATGACTGTGCTGCCATTAAGAGGGACCTCAAATGACTGCAGAAATGGGCTGAGAGGAATCTCTTCAAGTTCAGCTAAGGAGAAATGCAAACTCCTGCCCCTGGGGAGGAATAACCCTTATGCAGCAGAACACAATGAGGACTGAGCAGCTGGAAAGCAGCTTTGCAGAAAAGGCTGTGGGAAATTTGGTCAATAAAAAGCTGACTGTGAGCCAGCAGTGTGCCCTAGCAGCATGGAAGGCCAACAGCATCCTGGGCTACATTAGGTGGGATGTTGCCAGCACATCCAGGGGGTGATCCTTCCTTTGTACTCAGCACTGGTGAGACAGAATCACAGGATCATTTCAGTTGGAAGGGACCTTCCTCTGCTCAAAGCACAGTCACCTTCAGCAGCTTGCCAAGGACTCTGTTCAGCTGCATTCTGAAGATCTCCACAGACTGAGACTCCACAAGCCCTCAGTGAAGACTGGCCCCATATTTGACCACCCTCACAGTAAAAAGTGTTTTCTTGTGTACAGGTGGAATTTCACGTTTCACTGTGTGCCCATTGCCTGTTCTCCTGTCACTGGGCACTACAGAGGAGAGTCTGGCCCCTTCTTTACTACACCCATCAGGTATTTACACACATTGATAAGATCCCGCTGGACCCCTGTCTTCTCCAGACTGAACAATCCTGGCTTTCTCAGCCTTACCTCATCCAAGAGATACTCAAGTCTTAACCATCTCCATGGGCCTTTGCTGGACTCCAGTAGCTCCATCTCCCTCTTGTGTTTGAGACCAGAACTGGACACACTACTCCAGATAGGACCTCATAAACTGGAGCACTATGCCTAGTACAAAAGAGATGTGGACATAACGGAGTGGGCCCAGGGAAGTACCATGAAGGTGATTAAGGATTTAGACCATCTGACATACAGGTAGAGGCTGAGAGAATTGAAATTGTTTAGCCCGGAGAAGATAATGGTCAAGATACTTATCAAGGAATAAGAGTACATCAGGGAAAAATAAAGCAGAAGTAGCCAGACTCTTCTCAGTGGGGCTCACTGACAGGAGGGGCAATGGGTGCATACTGAAGTACAAGAATCTCCAGTTAAACGTGAAAAACTTTTTGTGAGGGTGGTCAAATACTGGAACCACGTTACTTAAGAGAAGCTACAGCCTCCATCCTTGGAGATATTTGAAAGCCATTTGGACACAGACCTGGGCAATTTGCTCTAGGCAGCCCAGCTTAAGAGGGTGGTTGGACCAGATGTTCTCCACAGATCTCTCTTCCACCTGCAACCATTCTGTGATTCTGTGATATTTAACATTATGCTCTATCTTGAACTAGCATTTCCTTTAATTGCCTATTACTGCCAAGGTAAGAACATCTCTTTATATCTCTCCTGCTCCTCACTACAGGATTGTTGCATTTTCCTTTCTGCTTTCTTTTGCAAGTTTATTCTACAGCTTGTTTTAGTTCATTTTTTGCTTAAAAATTTTAGCTTATGGTGCTTTCCTTTCCATTTCCTGATCCACTTTGCATTTCTCCAAACTCTACTCACCAAAGGTGTTTTGGTAAAGCTGCTGTCATTACAGATTTCATCAATAATGTCATCTATATCTTCTTCGCTGCTGCCAGTACTCATGAACAGTTTAGCTGATCTGAAAAACAAGCAAATCAGCCTTCATTTTTGTAGCAAAATGAGCTACAGCAGTTCTAAAAATTACAAGTTAAAAACAGTTACAGACTTTTTCCTTTAGTATTTTTTTAGTATCTAAGGTAGGCCATTCAAATCATGACTAAACAGAGGTAAACTGCAGAGTGACACCTTTCAGTCCCGCTGAATTGTCCCATCATAGGTCTTTTTTTTGCTTCTTTTATTTCCAACCACTTCCAACCCTGAATAAAACTATGATAATTCATGCTACACTTACTGGGCAATAAATTGGACAGCCTTGATTTTTCACACTAACCTTCAGCAGCAGTAACATGAAAATGTCAGAGGGAGTTCTCAAGCTATACAACTGCAAGTGTTCTGAATGAATGCCTGCCAAATTGGATGCAGAAGGGTCACCTGCACTTTGCTTTCACTCAAGTGACACTCAAGTCTGCTGTTTTCTATCTCTTTGTCAAAGACAGAGATGCTGCATCAACCAATCAAGAACAAATCTAGTCCTGAGAAAGAAGAAAACTGTGTGACTTTTTAAAAGTTTATAATTAGATTGACTAAAACTAAGTGCTCATCTAACCATTATGCAAACAATGGGGAAGTCCAGTAATGTGGCCAAACATAGTGGGCTTGCTGCTCTTGCATTAGTCATCAGGCTCTTCAAGGTCTGTGCCTGGGACTCTGAAATGTCTGTTGGGTAAGGGCTCAGCAGCCCTCCTGTGGAGACATCTGGCCAAACCCCTGTGGTCCATAAACCTTCCAAAGGGAGTCTGAGATGTCTGTGAGGGCCGGGACGTAAACCTGAGTGTCAGGATGGAAACCCAAGGGCAGGCAAAGATGCCTGTGAGGGCCTGGATAAAAACCTGAGGACAAGCAAAGCCAACTGTGAGGGCTGTGGATGGAAGCCTAAGGGCAGGTAAAGACACCAGTGAGGGCCAGGATGGAAACCTCATGTCCAGGATGGAAGCCTGAAGGCAGGCAGTGGCAGGAATGCAGCAGACTGAATGCCTGGCAGTACTGTCAGCAATAACCCTGTCATGACCAAACGTGCCATTATTTGTATCATCATTTTGAAAACTCTGGAATTTGAGGCAGACACCTGAAAGTGTCGAGTCTAAGTTAAGTGCTTATTGTAGAAGATATGGTTAATAAATACAAACAGAAAATGCAGATGGGAGGGAATGGTCTGAAGTTATGTCAGGGGAGGTTTAGGTAGGATATTAGAGAAAGATTCTCCACCCAGAGGGTGGATGGGCACTGAAACAGGATCCCCAGGGCAGTGATCACAGCACCAAGCCTGGCAGAGCTCAAGAAGCATTTGGATGATACTCTCAGGCACAGGGTGTGACTCTTGGGGATGGTCCTGTGCAGGGCCACGAGTTGGACTTGATGATCCTTGTGGGCCCCTTCCAAGTCAGCATTCTGCGATTCTGCAAAATGACTGAAGTATCAAGAGAATAAAATCTTTGATAATGCTATTGCTAAAGCTTTCCTTGCTCTAAATTGCTATATTTATAGATATTTGATATACATCACGAGGGGAGTTACAGTGCCAAGTAATCCCCAACCCTAACTCAAAAGAAAATTAGCGCAGCTTTTAACGCCATATTTAATCCGAGGCTGCGCCACTTGCAAGAGACAAAAACTGTCTGAAGCAGCTCAGCTCGCTGGCGCACGCCTTGGATGCCTGGAAAACAAAGGTTACCGGGACACCCGCTGACCGCCGGCCCCTCCAGAGTTCCCACTCCCGGCCCCCGTGAGGGGTCCGGCCGGACGGGGCGGGCTGCGCGCCACACAGGCGGCCCCTCGAGGGTGGGAAGGCCTCGGGGCCGCGGCGGGACGGCTGACCTGTCCTCCTTGGCCGCCGCGGGCTCCTCCTCGCCGCGGGCCCCGCCGCGGCCCCGCCACAGCCGCCCTTCCACCTCATCCAGCAGCCGGTCCAGGTCCTCCGCCATCTTGACGCCGCCGCCGTTACCAGGGCGGGGTCTCCGCGCCCGGCCCGGCCTGGGGCGCTGCGGAGCTCCCACCGGGACCGGGAGCGGGAGCGGGATCGGCCGGGCACCCGCCCCGCCACTCCCGGGTTCGGCAGAGAACCACGGGAGGGGGAGATAAAAAAAAAAAAGAAAATTTAAAGCCACGAAACTCGGGCCGTAGTCGGCAGGATTCGAACCTGCGCGGGGAGACCCCAATGGATTTCTAGTCCATCGCCTTAACCACTCGGCCACGACTACGCATGCTAGCGAACTCCTCCCCGCCCCAATATGACTGCTCACAGGAGCATCATGGGTTGGTGTTTCGGGCACGTCTCCACGCGGGCGCGCCCTGAAAGGCACAAACTAAAGTTTATCCTTAATGCATCCGTCATGCAGGTCACTGCGCTGGGTATCGGTCTGTTTAGAGCACAACGAAGGGGTTACACCTTGCTGAGTCCCGCCTGGCGTTTTTTTGTTTGGTTGGTTTGGTTTTGAGGTTTTTTTTGCGTGGGTTAGTAACACTTGTGGAGGCCGCGGCCCTAGACCCCTTAAAGCCAGGCCCATAGTTTAGAGGGAGGAGTCCTGTTAAGCTAAACACAACATTGCCATCTCCTCGGGCCACCTGAGACAGAAAGTTCAGTGCTCGCACCCTCCCACTGCCAAAATGGCCCAAAATTTGTCAGCCTGTGATGAAGCAGGGGCTGCAGTCCTTTGGAGCTCCAAGCAAAGCCTCTCGGTTACAAGGTGTTTTACAATTCTCCTGGTATTTCAAGTAATGGGTTGTGAGCCCTGTCTGAGTTCCCTCTTACTTCAGCTTTTATTTCATCGTTCCATTTTCCTGCCCACATATCTGAGGTCTGTGTTAATCCCCCAGCCTGTATCATGGTGTGCTGCTGGGGGAGATGTGTTGGGTTGAACGCCGTGAGCCTTCCCTGGGCTGATGTGATGGAGGAAACTAAATAGTGTTGATGCTGCTCCAGCTCTTTTAAGTGGTCCCCTTGGTCAGGACTCTGTGTCGTGTAGGTAAATTCAATCCAGAAGAAGTGGATTTTTGGGTGGAATTTTTACATTCATCTCTTGCAGCTGTGGAGAGTTTAAACTAAGCGCAATTCTCCTCGGTATGCTATCATCTCTGTAATTTGAAAAAGGATCGGGAGCCCACAGGCTTGGAAAATCTTGAAGAAACTCTTGTCTTGAAATACATCATCACATGTGGAAAAGACCACTTGCTGCATCATCTTAAAGGAGCTTAAGAATGCTGAAATCCAGTATCATTCTGGCATTCTTTCAAATGGGCTTAGAAATCTGAGTACATTCTCTTTTGAGTGCAAAACAGTTTCTTTCCCGTTCCATCAATCCTGTGGCTGTCAGTGTGTCTGTTGCAAGGTGCCAAAAATGTATGGAGTGTGTATGGGATAACAATGCCAAAGTCAGGGGTGCCTCAAGGCCTTCTCCCATGAACTCGTTGCAGCATTTTCTCAGTTGGAAAGCATTTGAAACCAAAAAGAAAAGGGGAAAAAAACAAGAAAAGAAAAAAAAGAAATAGGGGAAAAAAAGATGCACAGACGTTTAGAAATACTGAAAAGTTTGTTTTTGTGCAGATTGCTGCCTGCTGTTTAGATCCTTGTTCAAAACTTCTGAAAGGTCTAATGCAATCAAAGAGACTTACTGGGTCAAATTGATTCCAGACTAGTCCCTGGAATCATACTGAGGTGAATCTGACATACTGGGCCTTCAGCTAAGCTGTGGCCAGGAGAAAGGAGTTGGTGTCATGCCTTGAATTTTGTCCTCTCTTAAGAAATGATTGAATTGGCTTGTGCTGATCATGTCTCTCACTGACTGCTTATATTAGTGCAAATGGAAAGGTCACTGATTGATGAGGGCTAGAAAAGTACAGAGAGACCATTTTGTCTAATGATGATTTTTTTCTTTTAAAATATATATACTATCTCAATATATCATTTGGAAGAGAGGACAGAAAGCTGAAAGGCTGTCCTGGGTGGAAGTCATTATGTTCTCTAATCCTCAAGCTACTGTAAGCTTTCCCAATAGTGCAGATAAAACTACATTTTGCCACAACAGTGATGAGGACAAAAAAAAAACTTTGCAGGGTAGGATGTTAATTTGCCTCTTCTGTTTTCTCTGGGAACCAAAGAGAGCTTTAATTGAGGCTGACCAGGGCTTTTCTTAGCCCTCTTCTCTGAATGATGAACTCTCCAGGGCTTGGGCAGTGATAGAGGTCAGCAGAGCCAGGGAACACCAAAGCTCTCATTTCCAAGTGCTACCCGTTGCCTACCAGGAGGGAAATGATTGCAGGGAGGCACTCTTTTTGATATGACAACAGCATGTTGTAGTCCTTTCTGCCTTCCCATTTCTTGACCCAGAAGATGTCACACGGTGACTGACTCTCACCAAGGTATTCTGCTGCCTCCAGCAAACGTAGAACAATTTAACTCCTTGCTCCTAGTCACAGGATATTGCTCTAATCCCATTCCAGGTCACACTCCAGTATAATATCATTTTGAGTGATGCCACACTTATTTCCTAGTAGTGGTACAGTGCATCAACATGAGCAAATTGAGACCAAATAGAGATTCTTGGCCATAATTTTAACCATTAGCAAGAATTTCTGTGAATGAAACTGTTCTGTGTAAAGATACCAGATTGGGAGACAACTTCTTGAAGGACCGCTTGGCAGCAAAACTAGCAGTGTGTGCAAGATTCCTCATATAAACACTAGTTTGTGATGTTGAGAGACAGTTTAAGCTGAAGGCTAGTTTAGTCTTGGACTTCACTGCCAATCCTTCTAGCAAAGGTACCTGCTTAGAAGGTGGATTTTCATTTTCCAACACAGCTGCCTCACCCATCAGGGGCATGAGGACTGGAGCAACATTCAGTTACTTCCAACCTTCCCTTGAATTAATAGTTTCAAGGTTATGGTGTGTGAGCACCCACTACCTGTTGCCTGGGCCACACAATTCCCATGCAAAAGAAGATATTCTTGAGAAAAGCAGGTAAGTGTCCAGACAAGCTGAGCATTTGCTGTGAGGAGTAAACATACATTTGGATGTTTGTGGATACATGCACTCATTTTCAAATCAGTGTGACATTGTGCTGCTTACCAAGAAGTGGAAGTTTTTCAGGACAGTATACAGAGCAAAAAAATACTTGTCTGGGGGCCTTTTAATGAACCTGGCATAGTCCTTAAAGCTGCTTATAACCATGACATTTTGATCTCCATGAGGGCATAACAAACATTGGAAAGTTGTTTCTGGAAAAAACCTGTCAGCTTGTAAGACTGTGTACCAAGGAGGTCACACTTCCAAATCAATGATAATTACGTGTAACTTAGAGTAAAAATGGTGTTGCCAGGCGCTGTGCGGCTTTACTGCACCTGCATTCTCTGGCACCAAGGGCGTCAGTCCCTGTAAAGTGGGGCAGAGGGAGGCGCACGGTGATAAAATAGGTCAATGCAGAGGAACCATCTCATCATAAGGTAAAAATGTTCCCATTTAAATGATAGAAAAAATAATTAATAGTAAATATGAAATAGTTGGCCTGCCTGAAGGGACCTAGGCTGTGAGAACATGAGTAGGAGGGAGAAAGCATCCAGCAGAGAGGACCGGGGGCTATTGTGGAAAAATCTTTCCTGCTTGCTGCCCATTGCACAGCTGTGGTGAGAGACAAACACC
Source organism: Campylorhamphus procurvoides (assembly GCA_013396655.1). Lineage (NCBI taxonomy): Eukaryota > Metazoa > Chordata > Aves > Passeriformes > Dendrocolaptidae > Campylorhamphus > Campylorhamphus procurvoides. The sequence continues at coordinate 643,931 of WBMV01002879.1, forward strand.
ATGTAAAACCATCCTAGCTGAGGGAGCTGAAACCAAAGCAGAAGTAGTGTTCCATCACCCTTGCCAAGGCTGGAAAATATTTTTCAGGGCTGATTCTTCAGAAAAGTTGTGAGCTGGGAATAACTAGCCGGTAAGACACAGGGTCATGGCAGGAGGATACATGTGGGGGTGAAAACTGCTGTTTGTGTGAACTCCGTGCTAATATCCCACTCCTTGGCAGCGCTGATTCAGATTTTTCTTCCTCAGGCCCCAGAATGCTGCATCTCAGAGGGAGGTAGAAGTGGCAGCTGGTAGGGTTGGTGTTCTCGTGCATCAGGTTCTAGATAGACTCCTTTGTTTTGCTGCATAACATTCGCCTGCCTTCCTCTTTTCAGTGAATCCCAGTGATTCACAAGAATCCCATTCAGTGAAAATATATGTTGGACAGGATCGCACTTGTGTAACAAGAATGTTATTTACATGTGTGATTTTGTACAGGCTTTTACAGTTAAAAAGACTTAGAAGAATAACAAGATGAAGAATCTCTTTTGCAGCTGAAAGTTTCTTTATAAAACCTGTCTCTAGAAGCTCAAAACCTAAAAGGAGATCTTTGTGTCTGTAAGTCAGTAATGAGGTTTTCATTTGAACTTGAAATAAGCAGGCTTTTTTTTTTCACTGTAGTGAATAACTGCAGTTTTCAAAGGAGGAATAATTAAGCACAATGTGAAAATTAAAAGCTAGAATGCCATTGATTTCAGCAGGGTCAGGATTTCTTAGAGAAGGTGAATATCCAGTCCATCTCCTTGCAAGTATCTGTTTTCTTGCTGGAGGACGGGGAACTTGTAGCATTCCTTCCAACTCCAAGCTGCATCTTCCAGCAGAGGGCATTGCAGGGTGACATTACTGTTTTCAGGGGTCTGGCAGAAAGCAAATTGAACTTCAAGAGATTGTTTGGCTGGTCTAAAATTTATTTTCATGACCTCCACTGGGAGAGTAGATTATCAGTTTAAAACCAAAAGATGCTGCTAGCAAACTCTGTAGCTGGAAGATAAAATGAATTTTTTCCTGCACTCTAAAAAACCCTAATGCCTGAAAGAGAGAACAAATACCAGAAAGCATTTGTTCTTTGCTGTCTCTATCACATGATTTATTTCTCTGTTTTAAATGACACTGTAGGCTAAATTAAAAAAGCCTTGCTTCGGGCTGATATCCTCATGAAATTCTGTGAAAAATAGTAAAATGGTTCCTATAAAAATGAAATGCAGAATTAAAATAAAAATGATGTGAGCAATAAGGAGAAGAAACTCCAATATTTGCAGTAGATGTGAGTGACAAGTATAATTTCAAAAAGTGTATGTAAGAAAGGAGATTTTTCAAAAGGCTGAGGTGTGCTGTGTATCAAATCAAGAAGCTCCAGGTATCCAGGTACCTGTGGGCAGTGTTGAGCCTTCAGTGCAGTTTTCTGTCTTTCCTGCCATCTCTGTCCTAAGCCCTGCAGCCCCCCACATTACACATCAGGAGCACATTCAGGGGACAGATGGGGGTACCTGTGGCGCAGACAGGTCTTCTGACCCTGTCCTCACATCCTGACTGTCTTGTCCTATAACAGCAGTGCCAATCTACTTTCTGGAGGCAGAAGATTTAATGGACATGATCAGGTTGATTCCATAACATAAATATCCTGTTAGGTCTCCATCTGCAGTCAGCATTTAGTCCAGCTTATTGTGTGGCCACACGGCAAATATGCCTTGGCAGAGGACAGTGAGGGATTGAGGGGAGGCTGAGAGGTGTGTGAAGCAACAGCATGTTCTCTTGTTTAGCATTTGTTCAGGTCACAAGGGGATTCGGTGTGTTTGGAAGTCAGTACTATCATTATAGTTTTACAGGTGGAGAAACTGAGGCACCCAGGTGGTTGTGTCCTGCCTGGGCTCATCAAGCAAAATCAGGACAAAAGTACTAAGAGTGCTCCTGTCTTGCCTGTCAGTAAAGTCTCAGTTTAATACATTGTGGACTCACTGAACTGCGCCATATTTATGTGTTGCAGTGAGAAACACTTGCAAAGTTAAAGAAGTGCAGGTGGGCAAGAGTTAAAAAGCAAATTCTCCCACTTTGATTCTTGATAAGGTTCTCACTTGGGTTAGTTTACAATGTTAAAACCAAAGGGACTTGAACAGAGCAAAGGTCCCGAATTTGAATTTCAATGAATGACATTGAGGGAGTGGTTGGGGTATTTTATAAATACCCTGAAAATGCCTAGTAAGGATTCAGCTCTGGAGGACTTGAAAGGGCTATAACCTTTCCTACAGTTTAACAACACATTTCTCCATAAAACTGACTTAAGAGAAATTCCCTGCATTCCCACACTGAACAGTTAGCAGTCTTTTCAAACTTATGATATAGCAGTAAATATAGCTTATAACCATAAAATTAAGGTTATGTGGACTTGTAACTTTTTATTTTATGCTAGCTCTGTGGGCCACTAGCAATTTCTACAGAGGTTACTGTCCTGAAATCTGCAACGAATTACAGAAGTAAAGTACGAAGCAACAAAACTCAAAACAGAAATCAACCTTCACTCTTTAAACAGAGACATTGGGTGTTTAAGGGAAGAAGGGCAAACAAAAGGAAGGGGAATCTACCATGAAATTTGCAACTTCTCATGCTCTACAATTTCAATTTCTTTTAAGACACTACTTTGTGCCATACAGAGAACTTGCTTGCTTACATAGCTGTCATTGCACTCCTCATGTGTTTAATGGCTACAGAACAACTCAAGAAAAGGTGATAGATCTCATACATAACAAGCAGTGTTTTCTTGGAATGCTACCAATGAGATTCCAGCAACCCGTGCCAGATGAAGCTCAAATGTTGTGCAAAATCTGGAAGATTTTTCCTGCACTGTGCTAAAAATAAAATTTGTTTCCATTTAGCAGCAACCTTGCAATTTGTGTTTTGGATTGTGAAGTTGCAGAGCTCCTGCTTTCTACAGAAATTCTACTTTTATCATGTGGTTTTACAGTGCCTAGAAAACCTTTGGCTTTCCAGTAATCTAACTGTAAACTAAAATCTAATAAGGATAGTTTGCTTTTTTTCCCCACTAGTAACTGTAGGCTCGAGGCACCTGAGATTTTGAGTTTCTGAATAGAAACTCTTTAAAGTCCTCTGCTTTTAAGAAAATGTGTGATCAGAATTTTGTGGAAATCAGCCCTCTGTAGGGTAAATGGGCAGAATGTTGTGGAAGTCAGCCCTCCCTAGGGTAAATTTGTGACCTCCCACTACTTCTGTTGTCTTGAAAACTTTGAAGGCCAAGAGCCACCTAATGAACAGCCGAAAGCTCAGTTTAATGTAAATCTATGACTACAAGCATTTGGACAGCATGGAAATTGGATGCATCTTTACTGACTCAGACTCTTAGCTAAAAGAAATATAGCCACAGCAGGAGGGGGCTAAAGAAAGGAGCAATTAATTTAGTTTTCCAATAGTATTGCAACAACGTGGGCATCATAATTTAAAAGCCTTTGGAACAGTCTTCTTAATTTCCTTCTATCCCGCTCCCCCAACATTTTGTCTCGGTCTGGCTTTTGTTCCCTTCATGCAGCCTGCCAGACCAACCCGAGCTTGCATGAACCCAACCAGTTGGTCCCTGACGTAATCCCAAATGCTGACCTGTGAGGCCGACCTCAAGAACTGCCAGGCGGAAAAGGACCCACTTGGTTTTAAAATGCTGGCTCTGTTCTGCAAAGAGCTGGCAAAGTATGTTTTTCTTTTTACTTTTATAGCTTGTTCCAAAGTCCGTGGAGGATACACAGCTGGCTGGCAATACCACAGCTAATTCCATGGCTCCAGAGTCTTAAAAAGCCTCGGTGGTGATGCTCAAAAGCAATGCACAGGAATAGTGCACACTGTGTAATATGTATGCTGCCTACAGACCTTCTTGCTCTCCACAAATGCACAACATTAGTGAGGTGTTTCATTAATCTGAGACGGAAGTAAAGCAGATGTTTCTCTAGATAGCACATTGTAAGTGCTCCAGATCTAAGTCAATTCTGCTTTTACCTCACTGCTTCTTGGTCTCTGTGTCTAATGTCACTGAAAGTGAATGACACCTTCCAAACTTGTTTTACGTTTTGTAAATTGTGGCTGTGAGAGAGCAAGGTGTTCTTTTGAAACTCTTTAAATGAATGTGCAAGTTTCAAATGAATGAATATTTTTCTCTTGTTTGGTTGTTTATTGATGATAGTTCTGTTTTCTCTAGAGTATCTATTTTTATGGGTTTCCATTTTTCTTCCTGACTTCTGTGGCTTTGCAAGTAGTATAAAAAAATCTACAGGACAAAAAGAACACAAATTTTCTGAAATTTCATCTAAATCATAACCCAGAAAAGAAGCAGGAAATAAAATCAACAGTAATACACCTTATGGAACTAATCTCATCTCTCTCTTCTGATTAAGGGGAATTGGAAATGTAATACATGTCTCTGTAGTAGCAATCCCAATGATAATTCTATGAAACATGGCAACTAGACAGGTCTCCCAAACACTTGCTGGTAGCTAGGATGAGGTAGTGTGTATTTTCCTGTTGTTGGGTAAAGTCACCCACCCAATCTTTACACAATGGCTGCCTTCGAGAACTGACGTGAATTATCTTACTGGGAGTATTACATAGCTCATCACCTTCATTCAACTAAATGTCAGCATTTCTTAATAACATAAACAGATCAGGATGTCTGCAGCTGAGGGTCATACTCCAGTTAGATTTATGTCTCGAAATGGAAAAGATCTTCTAGATGTTTTTGGAGCACAGCTCTCAGAACAACATCACTAAATCCTGAAAGGAATGCAGCAGAACCTTCTTTCTTTCACAGTTTGTGGTTGCATCTTCTTTTATGGCCCCCCATCCCCAAAACCTAGAGAGTAATGCCCTTACTGATGATGTGAAAAAATACAGGTTCAGTTCCATTCCCTGCTCAGAAAAAAAAATAAAAAAAAATAAAATTCCAGAACTATTGTCCCCACCCGTTTCAGGAAAAGGATTTAGTTTTTATTGTTTGGAGAGGTGTTCTCAGTTCCTCTTGCAGTGGAGAAAAGAAACCAATACTCAATGTCTACCATTTAATGCTTTTTAGTTACAGTAATGGAATGATCTTTGTTGTGCTGGTAGGGACTACTCCAGAGTGTTTAGAATGATTTTGTTCTTTCACATTGAAGAATTAGTGGATAGGAAAACATCTCTGTAGGCCTTAGACCACAGACTGGAACATGAATCCCACTTTTTTCAGGTGAGTGTTCCAGCAAGATATGCAGCCATGTTTGCATGATTTTCGTCTGAGAGCCTTTTGGTTGGGGCAGGGAGCTTGAACCTTTGAGGCAGAGGAAAGAACTGCTCTATCCAGTAGGCTTCTGCATAAAACACTGATGGTAGAATTGGTGTACACCAGCTTTTCAAACACCAGCTTCTAATGATCTGTAGCTAGTTTCTGAAACAAGGGCTTCAGGAGTCACACTGGAGCTCTTGACCTCAATCAGAAGTGTGCTCTGCAGCACAAGCAAAGGAACTTCAGCTGCAGGGTGAAAGGAGGCTGCTGACACCCAATTGCTGCCTATGTTTGATGTTAGCTAGCTCTAGATATATGTCCCCTTAGTGCTGGGGGTGTTGGGCCCCATTCCTGGGATTTCTGACTCAAGCTGCACATGTACAAAGTCTAGCTGGGGAGCAGCTGGTTTCTATTTCACCTCCATTAGTTCGGGCACTTCAGGTTTTGGCATTCAGTCCTTGCTTCTTGTATTGTCAGAACCACACAGTTACCTAACCTTGTGAATCTTGCTTGCCCAGGAGTAGAGTCCAACTATGCTGCTGTTCATGTCTATCTCAATGGGTTGGGATTAATGAATCTCTTTTTTTTTTTAACCATTTATTTGGACAATACACCTGAGAGAAGGCCCAGCTCCATAGTGTAACCAATGTAGCTATTGGTTACATGTAAGACATAACCAGCTACTCATTTGGTGGGTACTACTTAAGTCCACTCTGAAACAGACATCCATCTTCTTTACTCAGGCTTCTCTGAGCCATTTCCAGTTGTCCCTGGCAGAGTGTAGGAATCTTGACTGGAGCTGGCAAAGACATAAATAAATGCAACATAGTCTGTGACTGAGGGAATGGCATTGGATGATTAGCTTAATGAAGTATTTTTAGGTGCAGCATCTTTGTGTAAATCACATGATGAGCAATGATCTTTTGTTTGGTGCTTTGGCAAAAGGATGAGGGGCAGAGAAGAGGGAGGAGAAGCTGCTGTACTTTCAGGCAGAAACAGGGGAGGAACAGTGGTGGGTGAGGTGGGCAGGTATCTTGATGAGGGGAATACTTTCACTAAGAAGTGAAGGAGGAATGGGCGCCTGGGATGATATGGTTTTTGTTGGAGACCGATATGTGAGCAGTTATCTATGCTTGCCATCCAAGCACAAAGCTCTTGTATGATTATGAAGACAGCTTATTAATATAGTTTTAAATTTGCTTCTATTATTTAGTTTTATAAATGTCCATGCTATCTTCATGGGAAAACCAGTATTAGCCAATGAAAGCTGAGCTGCAAAAGCAAATTTACCTATGAATGTAAAATATTGTTTTATAAAATCAGGCATTTTAAAATCATTATGATGAAGTGTCATTGGTTTCCAGACAAACTAATTACAGTATCTGCAAAACTGTACCTGAAACAAGGATGTATTTTCAGTATAGTTCTGATGAAAAATATGAATCATGGAGTATTATAGTTTTGTTTGGTTCGATTTTTTGGTTTTGTGGTTTTGTTTGTTTGTTTGTTTGTTTGTTTTTTAAAGTAATGAGTTTTCCATTATTTGTTACAATTCCTTTAGGGCATTGCTGGAGTCTTGAGTGTTAAATGTGTTCATGTGCTGTGGGGTACCTGCATGCAGTTTACATGCAATTCATGGAAAAGTTTGAGAAGACTGGACTCTACAGCCTTTGGAAATTGGAGGAAGAGAAATTTTTACAACTAGATGTCACAGTTAAATCTTAATCACCGTCACACTGGTATAAAATCAGAGTAACTCCACAGGGAGCTTAACAGGGTTCTGGTCATACTGCTGCTGAATGAAACACAGCTTGTGCCTAGCATGTTGCAAGCCACCCTTTGGTGGAAATACTCTTTGGTAGATGTCTGCAGGTCCAGACAAATTCACAGTTAGGATCCCAGTTGTCTTTTATAGTGCTATTTTCTGGTGCCCTGGTGGAGATCCTGGTAACCAGAAAACTTAATACAAAACTACAGAACAGCTCTAGAAAACATAGATCTAAGACAAAAATGTCACTAATGAAAATATTACAGAAATATGATACTAAGATTAACAAATGTTGTTAGTCAAGTTGCCAGCTCTGTCTAAATAGTGCTGTAATGATCCTTGGAAAAAAATTAATAGAGTATTTCTGAAGACATTGGAGGAACAAGTCAATATAACATTTCATGGGTTATATTTTCTCCTTTGTGTGCATATAGTCAGGGAAGAATATACCACATAGGAAAATTAGTGTGCCTAATATGTTTCACATCATGACTATGCCTGGCATGCTTTCCATAGTTTAGTTGTGTTCCATGGACTTACAGTACATTCTTTGATTTGCTGCCAATATTTCCTTAAGCAAATTGAAGAGTTCATACTATACTAGAGTAGAAAGAGTGATAAATTAAAAAAAAAATAAATGTTAAAGGTACTTTTTTTTCAGTAGAAATCTGAAGAAATTGTTCTCATGGCTGATAACTAATAGACTGCAAGGAAAACAGATGATCGCGTGACACAATAAGTGAAAGCTTTTGATAGAGGAGACAGGTTCAAATATTTGCTGCATCTAAAGAGATTTTGGAAAAGTATTTTACTGGATTAATTGAATCACCATTCATTAGTGTTCTAAACAAAAGCTTTGATTCACAGAAAATGTTTTCACAAAACATTTTTTTCAAATGTGAGAACTGAGAGGCTAAAATCTCCCTACAAAAAAGTGCCTGCAGCTCCAGTGTTGACTTCAGGATAAAATTTGGCCCATTGTAGTTATTTTAGCCTATTTTCTTGTTGACAAATTCGTGTTGCTTTTGTTTGTTTCTCCATGTGTGGAAGAAATGACTGCAGAAGCTATATTTTCAGAGCCACAAGGCCCGTAATACAGACAAGGACTGAATCCTGAACAGGTACACCCTAATTTTGCTGCACCTCAAAACTAGATTTGGATAAAAGTTTTGCAGTTTATTGGAATCTCTTTAAATGAAAAATGAGATGCATGATCAGTTATTATAGGCTGGATATATTATTTAATGAAGTAGAAAAATCAAAATAATTTTAAATAGATTTTAAGATGTTTTCTATCTTGTGGATTTATACTTGCAGAAACATACTGTGTATTTCTGCAGTTATACTGGATAATCTGAATGTAGGTATGCTACTTAGATCACATTTAAGTCAGGTGAATATTGTACAAAAATATTTAGAAATGCTCATTTCAACAAAAGAAGGAGCTAAATGAGGTACAGAGCTAATGTAGTCTGATATTTCATTACCTTGTTACTTCTAGGTGGAATCTTGGGTATTTGACTGAAGCTGTCCATTCAATTAGATGGTATTTTCAGACCTTTCAGTGATTTCCATTAATATGGGGATACCTGGTTACTTTTACTGAAAGGCTATTAATGGAAAATAGGTCTCGTCACAGATACTTATTATATATTTGTACAAAATTTCATAAGAAATATGTGTTGTGAACAGACAACAGTAGGAAAAGAGGGAATTATGAATTTTTTTTTTGATTTTGCTTCTCTCCATAAACCTTCCAGTGACATAAGGATCAGGCAATATTGTCATCAGGTGGGGTGGTAAAACCAAATGCAGCCCTTGAATAGTAAATAGCACATAACAAATAGCAAAAGAAAGAACTGAAGTGAATCATTTGAGAACAATCTGAACAGCTGAAATATGTTCACTGACACAGTTATTTGAACAATTGTGAGTAATAACCAGATGAATTAAAGTCAAAGTTTCTCCATAATAATTCAGAAAGAGAACAAAAGGCTCAATCCACTAAATAAAACATTTGCTAGGAAAAGCTTGCCCAGCTCTAGTTCATATATTGTAGAAGGATGTTGGCTTAAGATATGTTTTATTACCAGACTCAGATAAGGATACAGGGAAATGCTGCCCGAGGACTTCATTAAAGGAGCTATGGACTAGAAGATCTAAGAGTGGTCAATAGGTGAAATGAAGGTATTTTTATAATTTTATGACTTTAGAGTAATAAGAAAAGGATGTAACCAGTGGAACTCGGGGGAGGAGGCAGACAGAGAAAAGTCAACATAAGACAGAGTGCAAAAAGATAAAACATCTTTTGGCAAGCTTATTTTGACTTTTTGAGCTGGGAGGGTGAACTACTATGGACAGTCTCTCTCTTCCACCATTATGCAGTGACTTTCACCCCATTTTCCCTTAGTAGTTCTCTGTGCCAGTGGACACAGATCAGTTCTGTGTGTAAATTGGCCCTGGCACATTTTGGGATCTCACCTGATTCAGGTCTGTGAGCTTCCTAAAAGCAAACCCTGTTTCTGCAGAGTACTGGGCTATTCCTCCTGCTGTAGACAAATACATGTGGCTTTACTGTGATAACTTCTTCAAGGTTATGTTGACCTTAACCAGTGAGTCAGGTGGATAATATCCTTGTGGGGAAGGAGGACTATGTGAGGCTGGATAACGTAAATCCTCTCTCAGGTTCCCTGGGAGATCACAAAGAAGAATGCTCTTACACACAAAAAAATAGGATTGTGCATTTGGAAGGAGTGTTCATCAGCAATGTGTTAATTTCTGATGGAAGACTTGCAGGGCATTAAAGTCAATGTAGCTTGCCTGCAAGTCTAAGTCAATGAAGTACAGTGCATTTTCTGCTAAGCACGACTACATGTTTTCCAATTCTTTCGCATACAGCAATTTTACAGATTTCAGGATGTAACTGGGAAGGGATCATAGGTTTGTCCTGAAAATTGCAGTCCTTTGAAAAGGAAGCTTTATTAATCTGTAGTCATATGCATATCATACACCTTTGCAAATTTTAGACATCTTCTGTGGAGCCGTCTATGGACAGTGCTAGGAGTCCCATATGCTTAGGTAGGTTACTAATCACACCTACAGTGCCTAGGAAGGCACTTGTTCACTTTTAACAGCTGGCAAAAATCACTATGAACAATGAGATAGTTACTCTTTAGTGGATGGGAACCCTCATAAGAAGAAGAAGGGTCTCCACTAAATAAGAATCTTTGAGGATTTATTTTATAAATTTATCCCCAGTTCTCTTCCACTTTCTTGGTAATTTGGGCGTTCCTGAATTCCCTTCAGTGCTGGACGGTGAGTTCAACACCCAGGGTTTCATGCACAACAGGATACCTGAAGGGCTATAGTTAGCGGAGAAAGATTTTTTTCCCTTAAAGAGAGATTTATATCTTCATTTTCACTTGATTTTTGTGGCTAACTTGAGCATTGATTTCTCCAGTTCCTCTTCATACTGTCCAAATTCACCATGCTTACTTATTGTACTTTTCAGCTTCCGTGAAGCCATTGAAGGCTGAAAAAGACATAGATGAATGCAGGGTCATGGTATGATGTGTTCTGTCTGGTTGCTGATTCTAAATTGCCTCTTCTCCCTGTCGCTGCATCCAAGACTCACGGAAACTGACTTCATGGTTCTGAGGACTAGACAAATTTGAGGAGGGAACAGGTTGGTCAGATAAAAAAACCCCCAAAACATGCTGAAATCCAAAACAGTCCTCCCAAAAATCCAAAGCAAAGCACAAATTCAATTACACTATAACTGCTCTATGACCTTTCACAGGTGGGAGTTGTGGAATTAAGGAAACCTTAGAAAACTGAGGTCATGTCTGCTCAGCCTAGACATTAAAGATCCCGTGGTGCTTTATGTACTAGTGGAGGATTTGCCCTCATGTCCTGACCAAAATGTAACCTTTTCCCCAGAGCAGAGGGGCATCCGTACTCTGATTAGGGTCTCTTCTCTATCCTAGAAGTGTCTGCATTTTGATGATGCAGCTTGTGCCTTTGTGTGAATACACACGAGAGTATACAGAAGGACTTGTGTATCAAAAGGGGCTTTGCACACAAAAACAAGATTCCTATGTTTGTACAGAGTGTGAAATGGCTTATGGCCATGCCTTGTGAAGGCATGTTCCCTTGGAAAGGGAAGTATTTTGGGTTCCTTTTTAAGATAATTTTCATTATTTATTATTAATTTAGAGGGATGGCCAGCAGTGCAAGCAGCAACATATAACAGCTGTTGGGCTTGATTGAGCAAACATTCTCATTTTACACATGGGGACAATTCTTTTGACTTCATTGAAACTGTTAGCAGGATTGGTGATATTTACCAATATTAAATTCAAGTTGGGAAAATCATTTACGTGAGAAAAATAAATTGCAAGTATATAAACTTGGAAGAGTATTTGCAGAGTGTAGCTTTGATTTATCATTAGTGTTTGCCAAGTTCAGTGCTAATGGGTCAGAATTTGTCTCTCCTACTTCCTAATTTAAAAAAATCCCAACACAATTTTATTTAATCTTTTAAAGCACTTTGACTCTAGGGATCAAAATAGCTTGGGCTTCTGCGCTAAGTTATACCAGAGAATAATTTTTGTTGCACTGTAGCATAGACTTTGAATCGTAGCTATTTCAATAAAAAAAAATAAAAACTGTTCACTTAATGTGTAATTAATAGTTTGCCATTTCCCTAAGGCTTTACCCAGGACCCTTTCTGTTTCTGTTTTGTATTACTGAACTCCCTTGCTAAATATTTCCAGATCATATAGATTTAGATAAGACATGTTCCAGAACTTATAACATTTTTTATTTTGACTTTTACAGTATTTATTAGTGTAATGAAAATAATACTTTGACAAGTCCCCAAATAAATGGTAATATTCACCCCTGGATAGCTAAGTGAAACGTTCAATGCCTGCAGTCCATGGGTTATTTAACTGTGCTTGCATTGGAGACATAAAAAGTATGACAAAAATTTTAGTGCAGATCCATTAAAAGCTCATGACCCTCTCCTTTGACCAAGATGCCGATCCTGTGGTTTGAGGAAGAGGAACACTGGAGATGCTGGCAGATATGAGAAATGCTGCTGAAATCCATGGAGCTTGCCTGGGGGTCCAAGGAGACTACGGGACTGGGACCTTGCCTAGTAGTGTGATCCTTATAAGCAACTTTGTGGCAATCTGCAGGACCACTCTTACCTGCTTCTATGCGTAATAAAAAGGTGCATGAAAAACAATTTGGTGAAAAATATGTAACTCAGAAATTATATAGCTGGGAAAATAGCAGAAATTCACAGATGTAAAAAGCCCTATTTTGGTAAATTGATATGAACTTCTGCATTGCTGCAGATAAGGAATTTTACCCGCATTCACCAGTAGGTATGAAGATATTGAAGCTGCTTTTATGCTTAATACTGTATAAATGAGAACTACGTCTGACAAGCATAGAAAAGCCCACTTCTGTGTAACAGATAGTGTGCTTAAGGTCTGTAAAACCTTAAAGGTAACATTTGTCGTATTTGTTAAGCTTTGAACACACTTTTGAGACTATTCAAAAATAAAGGAGCCTTTGGAATTCAGGCTGGAGCTCGGGTTGTGTGTGCATACAAAAACAAGGGCTTTGTAGAGCTCTTTGGCCAAAGTGAGGGCATTTTTTCGTTTAGGGGGCATATCTCAACTTATGGCTCCCTAGCTTATCTTTTCCTGGTGAATGTGAGTCAAGTGGTTTTCACCTCCACACCATTTTGTCACGCACACAGACTTACAAATTAATTCGTAAAAAGAGAAACACCAGTTCAAAACTACGAGTTGATGAGTCTTTGTTAGAGAATATTCAAAAATTATGTTTCAACATTTTCCCAAACAAGTATTCCATTTGCTAAATGAAAAGTTTCAACATAAAAAAGAATTAAATTTTTAAATCCCAGCAAAAAAAAAAAATCCAGACTAGAGGAAAACTCCTAAGTTTATGCTCTTTCCAAAGTTCAGTTTTCAATGTATTTATTGCTTGTCTAAAAATTGTCTGAGTTGTACCAGGTTTGCTACATGATGCCTTCACCTCAGTAAGGCTGAGAGGCAAAAGGGTGTTTTCCTGACAAAACTGCTTGAAATATTTTAAGTAACTTTAGATTATTTTTCTCCTCTTGGTCCTTCCAGAATAGACCACGTTGAATGTGCATTCAAATTTTCATATCATTAGAGCATGCCTACTTTTTCATTAACACATCCACAGGGTTGGTTGTGATTTGTTTAATGTGAAGATTCATAATTAGAAGAAATCCGTTTCTGCCAATCTTTTCCCAATATATGCTTCAATGTGTCCATGTATGTATCTGACTGCACAAACACATGGAGAAATTTGAGAATAATTTCATATTTGTTCTACGCACACAGGTTTGGGATTTTTTTTCAATATATGGAAGAGTGAGCAGTTCCTTGTTTGGTATCACTGGCACCATCTGGGAATCATCATGGCATCTATGATTGAAAATCCCATGTTTTTCGTATACAAGTCTGAAACTTCATGTGCTGGTCCACACATTACCTCAGCCCTTTGCAAATAAATTATTTTTATAACAGGTCTACAGAGCTCTTGCCTCCTTGCAAAAGCCATGCACCTTGCAAACTAATTGTATCTGAATCTAATGAATCTGGAAAGCAATTAGCTAACTCTCAAGTCTACTGTTCACCAGTGAGTATGCAGAACACATAAAATTTATCATCTCTTTGTTTCCTCTGGTTATTTTTTCACCACAGTTACCATTATGTGGTAGATCAATGGTGACACATGAAATAAATTTCTTGATGGTTAAGAAGCTAAACAGTAGTAGATCATACTTGTCTATTTATGTGTGTGAAAAATTAGCAATATTTTCAATTGTTGAATGTCTCCTTTGAAATTAAAAGATTAAATCTCTCTGATTTAGTGTGATTAAAATAAATGTAAAATTAAAGTATGATTAAAAACCTGATGCATGGCCCATCAGTACTGTTTATACATGATCAATTCTCCTCCCAAACACAGTTTCAACATTTGTATTGACACGTGAACCAGTACAGGCATCTTTGTGCAACTTATGTGCAGTTGTTTTGTTCTGGATTCCTCTAGGATTTATGGGAGAAATTTGTGACTCTTCTGTGGGTGAGCACAGCAGGAAGATGACTGGCAAGGGGTTAAAAATGTAAAAGAAGGACAAAGTAAGAGCAGTAAGAGAGGACTGAAAGAGAAAAAATAGCACATATTGAATCCCTGTTGAGCAGATAAGGGACACTACTTTCCAAGCAACCAAGCTACCATTCTATGTTATTTTCCAGAGCTCTTAACTACTGTTACCTCTACCCTGTCGAAATAGATGAGATAACTCCCATGACTTCAGTGAGAACATGATGAATTGGGCCACAATTACAGCTGGAAATCCCACTTTTTTGCATGTTTTGAAGGTTACATATTCAGTTTACACTGGCCATGTGTACAAAGTTGAAGTACACTGTTTTATCTTTAAAAAGGAGAAAAAAATTATAAAAAAATATCAATGCAATTCTTTTTCTCTGAGATAATTTTGAATTTTCAAGACCCTCATCTGAGTTTCTAGGTCATACATATTTTTGTGTCCTATTGGTTGGAAATATTTGTATCTGAAATAGGGCTTATGATATGCTGCAGCTTCTGCATCCCTAAAGTTTTATGACTTCAGAGTAAGGCAGCATTTGAGTGTGTGGGAAACTTTCCCCAGCTGGGCTGGTGGCAAGTGTATTCAGCTTGTTTAGGTTTATGTAGAAACCTCCAGATGCAGCATGCTGTTGATGCAAGAAGAACTTGGAAATTTTTCATAACTTGCCAGAGTTACACTGAAAGAAGGTCTTGTTTGTTTTGTTGAAGAGCAGGAGGATCACAGATGAACAAAGCAAATGTCTTCTTATCCATAAAACAAATATTCAGCTGAGCTCTGTGGCTAGGACAGAGGGAAAGGCAAGATGGAACAGCAAGTCCATATTTACTTAGACCTGGTAATAACGCAACTTGAGGTAACTTGTCTAAGGCTAATGGATGAAATATGGTCCAGGGTTAATCCAGTTGCAGATTTCTGTGGGGTATAGAGTCCTGTTTTCAAAAGACTTTTCACAAGTCTTCTCCTAAGCCCATTAGCTCTTTCTTTGAAGAATCTCTGAGGGTAGGGGAGCATAATGCTATCATAGGAGTCAAGAAATCAGAATCCTTTTTGTTTAAAATCATAAAATCATTTAGGTTGGAAGAGACCTCTAAGATCATTGAATCAAACCATTAACCCAACACTGCTGTGTTCACCACTAAACCATTTTCCCGGGTGTTTCTGCCTCTTGCATTTCATGTTGCAGATGTGTTCAAGGGAATGGCAATACTTTATGGTACATACTACAGATGAGTTGGAAAGGGTCTTTTTGAAGAGGGTGTCCATGTAGCATTCAAACAACAGCCAATTAGACATGCTCTACAGGACTAATTCAGCAGAGAGATTAAAACAGATCTGGAGGCAATCATAGCTTAAGAACATGTGTAGAATAATATAGATGAGCAAGTGGTCATCATATTTGCCTCCTTTCCAGGTCCTCCAGTCTTGCTTTAGGTATGCTGGCCCTGCTAGGTTTTTTTGGCAAGACATCAGTTTTGCAAGTGGACTTGAGAGAGAACACATCACAATAAAATCTGAAAACGCTTGGAACA
This sequence comes from Campylorhamphus procurvoides, assembly GCA_013396655.1. Taxonomy (NCBI): domain Eukaryota; kingdom Metazoa; phylum Chordata; class Aves; order Passeriformes; family Dendrocolaptidae; genus Campylorhamphus; species Campylorhamphus procurvoides. Next base: position 659,707 of record WBMV01002879.1, read on the forward strand.
ACCAGATGCATGATTTACCCTTGTGGTCTTTTTCCTGACATGCTAAAACTTGACTGAAATATCTACGTGAAAAAAAGGGAAGCCTGAGTATGGAAAAAGCCAGCAATGTGTCACAGAATCATGTGAGAGGCTTGAAGTGAGAAAACAGTGCCTTTGCTGAATGCTTAGCTACTGTTTTCCAAGCGAAACACAATTGCTTCTATGCTGATCACAATTATGCTGTTATAAATCTACTTATTTCTTCTGTGTTACCTTGGATTTACAGCATTGTAACCAGCCTTACAGTGTTTTTGGGTTTGCTGCTGCCAAGGAATTGTATTTTCTCACCCAGGCACACTCAGGAGATTTCTCTCTGTGTTGTCACACAGGAAGTGGCCTATCTTCTGAAGATGAAGCATGAAGATACAGCATGTCCAATTCCTGCTTCTTTTAATGAATATTCTGTATTTAGTCAGAGTTAGGAACAAAAATTTAGTTCTGACATCTGATTTGGATCTGATTTGCAGCCTTCTATTTTGATTTTGAAGTTTTGATTTGATAGAGAACCCCCTGGCTTCAGTGTCAGGCTTATCTGTATTACATACAGCTCAGTCATAAAGTGTCCCACTTCCCGTACCACAGCAGGATTCCATGAGAGCCACGTATGTCTAGTTTCTTCTTAAAGATCTGCACTGTCTTCCCCAACAGGTTGAAGCTCTATTCCACTGCTCACTCTGACCTCACAGACTGAAAACTCTCCCTCTTTTCCTTCATTGCTCGGAAATCTTCTTTACTGCAAGAAGAATCTTCTTTACTTTTTAATTTTTCATCCATTCTTCTGTGTTGTGGCCACAGAGAACAGTTCATCATCTCTGTCTCCAACTGCCTTTTTCATACTGGAAGACTGTTATCATGTGCCCCTTCAGTCTCCTCTTTTCTAGACTAAACAAACTTTCCTCATAGGTCATGTTTTCTAAACCTCTTAACATTCTTAGTTTCTTTTTTTTTTCCCTGTGTAAAAGAGTAGACAGTTGTTCTGGGAAAGTTATTTCCTCTGCATTTGGCCATAGTGGGTCCCTGCTGTGAGAAGGTTTCTTCCTTGTTGGAGAGAGTGTTACCCACCTTTGAGTTAATGTCAGCCTGAAGGTTTCATGTTGTCTATTATCAGTCTCTGTGTTCACTGTGTGGTGTGGAAAATGAAAAAAGAATGGTGAGGAAGTATTAATGAGTAGTGGTGATGTGTGCTAACATGTGCCAAGTTGTGTGTATTTAGCATACAGATGACTGATTGGGAAGTCACACATTTCATAGTTTCCAAGAAGTCATCTCTAGAAAAATCTCCTTTAAGAGGGAAATTAGGGAGTACCCGTCCTGGAAGATTCTGGAGGGTGGATGCAATGGAGTCATGGAGCATTGGTGGCAATGAGTTGAACTGAGAATTGGTGTTTGCTTTGCTAGAGGGAAAGCTTTCTCTAGAGTGGAGCAGAAATGCAGTTTCTCCCTCTGACTTCTTTTCCCTTACACCTCGTGACAGTGATAATTTTGGAGGAAGAACTGGTCAGGCTTCACTCAGGAGTCCAGAGTTAATCTGACTCTCTTCTAGTTTAGGGGTTCTATGTTCTGATTTTTGTACCTGAAGCTTGAACTCACTTTCCTGTGTTACTCATTTTAATGAAGTGCATCATAAAATGCAAGGATGATGAAAAGCCTCCTGAAGTTCAGGATTTATTTTGTTATAAACTAATGGATCCCAGCCCCGTGACTCATCAAAATAACGTGTGAGGTTATATTAGAATGTTGACATTTACTTTCCTTTTCCATGAAAATTGTCCTCAGGTATCTCCAAATCCATTATCATGTTCAGTCAGCATCATCATCACTTTTTGCCCTTAGTTTGATACATCAAATTTGCCATAATTTCTGAGTTTGGCACTGCTGAGTGACCGGAGGCTATTGATTCTGGCCTGCAGTATGCCCGTGACAATCACACAGCAGTTAGTCTAATTAAGAGTAACATTTGCCACATTCTTAAATGCTGGTGGGAAATACAAATCCTGACGGATTCATCCTACAAACTTAGAGTTGGCTCTTAATTAGCCCAATTAATTTCTGCTGAGTTTAAGCTCTGCTTACGCTGGCCATGACAAACAGCTTCACCTCTGCTAGAGGACAGAAATAAGCCTACTTCCAGCTGAGATGGCTTATGAAATGTTTTCACAAACCTGTGTAGATAGTGCCAAACTGTTTCAGAATTTTATGTAAAAACTGCATTCCCTTTCAGGAACTGGAGACCCCATTAAAAAAAGACTGAAAGAGCCACTTGTGTCATAGTTTACACTGTCAGAGCACCAAGCAAACACTAGCCAGTGCGGGGCAGCTACAAACCAGTCAGTGCTTGTTGAATGTGGTGTTAGTTGGGAATAAGGAAATCAGAAGCACTGTCTCTGCCCTTCCTGTGAGGCCCAGTGGGAGGATTTGCCAAGAGGAGAAGGCTGTGGGGCTGATTGGGAGGAGCTGTGAAGGAGGCAGTAGAGAGGCACAGTCATTTTTGCAAAAGGTAGTGTAGGAATGGACAGCCTTGACCTTGATGGTATGATGGATCTCATTGCCATTTACTCAAGGCTTTGGACATACTCCAGAAGGCCACCAAAGACAAGATCTTATGAATCCTTCTTCAATCCAGTACCTCCTGGACACATTTGCAGACTGACTGCCTGGGCCTCCACATTGATCATGAATTGCTGTTGATGCATTTTGCAGCCTGAAATAAAGTCAGAGGATTTCTGTACAGGGTTGTTTCTTCAAATAATTTGTATCTTCTATTTTTGGTGTTTGAATGATAAATGCAGTCATACCCCTGTAATGTTATTGACAGGTCTTCCTAAAGACTCCAAAGATCCTTCTAACCTGCCATTACATGATTGTTTTTTACCAACTTCCTGGTTATTCAGAGGGTCTTTACTTTCCTATTTTATATTTTTGCACAGTGGAGATATTTATCATCAGACTGCAGTCTAATGCATCTAATTAAATAACCCCATTCACATTCACATACAAGAGTGGCCAATTCAGAAGCTCTAGCTGAAAGACTACATCATTGATTTCATTGCATTAAAGTGCAGGTTGCAAATAAATACTCATTTTTCCATCACTGGTAGGATTAGAACTTTCCTGGTGCTTAGTTTGGCAGCAGGAAGGATGGCTTTATGGACGGATATGTAAAATAAAAACCAGTTGCCAATGATAGGAAGGCAGTTCAACTTTCTGCCATGACGAATAACTTACAGAATCAAGAAAAATGTGAAGTCTGTGTTCTGTGTTTTTCACCGACCATTGGTGCAGGATGCTATGGTCTATCAGTTGTTAGCACAGACCTTCAACAAATCACATAACTCTTTCAACCTTTCTACTTTAACTGTGCAAATGAAAAAGTAACTGTAAATCTTGTTGACAATTACTTCTATATCTACTGGCAGGCAGTCAACTTTGGCCTGAACAACATGGGAACAATATGTGCTGCACAGCCAATGCCCATTAATTGTCTCTTTATTTTCTCCTGCGACTTGTAGAACACATTTCTCCCAGGTGATCTGCTACTTTAAACATTAGTACAAGCTTGTCTGGCACAGAATGCCAATAATTTATGAGTCAGATTCTGCTTTTCAGAAATATTTACGGTGTGCTCTGATGTAGAGCATGTTAGATACTCTAAGTACAGATGAAAATGTGGGAAAAGTGATTTCTTTTTTGTTACCTTCAAGAAGCAATTAAAAATTACTTACATTTTTCTATGAACTGTTTCATCAGCTGACACAGACCCAAAGCCTGCTTTTTTTCCTCAGTCCACATTTATATGCTCATTAGTGAATGGCATTAGGATACAGTAAAAGCATCTCCCAGATACTTTCCTCTCTGTGGCACAGGACTGCTTTCTGGATTGCCTTGCAATCCTGATTCCTTAATGTACTGGTGTCCTGATTAATCACTGTTATTTTAGTTTCTGTAACTTCTCCAAGACCTCTCCCCCGTTTCTGGGAAGGGTGTTGTGACAGTAGACAATAATAACTGCTTGGCTACAATGGATACTTTTCTAGTGGGAACAGCTGACCTTTGACTTTCTACTTCTGAACTAGTCTGTCAGTGCTGAATAATGCTTTATAACACTTATTTAATGAGCAATCTCTTCTCAGCTCTCCCAAAGACTTAATAGCAGAAGCTGTAGCGAGATCTCCTATCATCATCTTTTTTTGTTCCAGAGGCACTGCTGAACGTGCACCAGTGTTTTATGTAGTGTTGTTACAGATAAATACAAGTAATACACAAAAGCAAATGAGGAGGAACAAATACTGCCTGAGTTCTACCTCTTTAATACTTTTCATTTGATTTTATTGTACAATTTACTCACTGGAAACCCAAAGAGGCTTGGAAAATGTTAGGCTATTCTGGTTAAATATTAAATGAAGGTTCAAACTATCATTTAGGCATCAAGTAGAGTTGAATCAATTGTCCTTTGCTTTTGGAAGGATCAACTGCAATCTCAGGCTCTTGGATCTTGGTTTTGGAATCAGACTTGGCTATTGTCTTTCAGCAGAGTAAGAAGAAACAAATTTATTTTACTGTGGGGGAAACAAACTCCATTTGAGGTACCTGCACTGTATCATTTTCCTCACTGAGGACCCTTCTCTTCTTCAGTAATGCCCTTCCCAGCCCTTTAGCTGTGTTCTTTACTGATCACTAGTGCAGGATGCTGTAGTCTGTCTTTTCCAGAAGGCTTTGGAATGTTTTCACGCTTTGGCACCACGTGGCTGCTTGGTGATTTTCAGAAGGAAAGCATGGTAATCTTCCTACGGATCATCACAAAGACTCAAGCTAGAGAAAAAAGGATTTCAAAGAAAACTGATGGCCAACCTTTACCTAGTTCTGCTTTTATTCTAATATGGCCGTAACTGTCACTCTAGTATTCCTTGGTGTTTGTGGTGGAAGGGAGTGTTATCCACAAAGCAGATTGAAAACTCCCAATGTACTTCATTAGAAGATCCTGGCCTGCTAAGATATTAAAGACTAAAATATCCGAGTCTTAATATCTGAGTAATGCTGCACCAGGTACTGTATTTGGCCTGTAGCTGCATCAGTTGACTAAAATTTTTTTTCTTACTTTCAAACTTGAACAATCCCGTTCAAGCCTATTTGAAGACCTGAGAACATTGGAAAGGATGGATTGCTTGCTGTTGTATTGTGTCCTTTCTTTTTCCTATTCAGCTGTAACAGGAGACACCTGGCACCTTTTGTGAGATCATTTAGGGCTCAAGCTGTCAGTAAGAGTGAAGCAGGCTTCTGGAATCCTGCTGGTAACCTAGCAGTAGGCTTATTCTCTTGTATGTGTGTGTGTTAGATTTATCTCCCCCAAAAGTGCATCAGTGCTAGTGAAATATTTAGCCCAGAGTGTGATGATGCTTCTCAGACTTGAATATAAGGCTGGACAGAGAAAATACAACTGGATTACAAGGACACACAAACCCGTTAGGATTTTCCCTTCACCTTTTTGATTTAGTTGAGCAGATACAACTTTAGTTTCAATGCCCAGCCTTGGAGTTTAGGGTACTGTTCTGGAGAGTAGCATGGACAAAGCTCCTCTGCCTCTCTCTGATAGTGGCTGGAGTCTTCCACAGAGGTTGCTGGACATTAATACAGTCTGTCTGAACTAGAGTATCCTAATGAGAAAAGAAAAACACCTATCCTGCAGAACTGTGTCGATGGATGGATGTCATGATTCCCAAATGCTTTTTTTTTTTTACTTTTATCCAGCAACACTCAGATACCTGTGTCCATTCCTGCAGAAAAATCTTTCCTGCAATATCTCAAAAACTCACTTATAAGTGGTCCCACCTTGTCAGGCTTGGCAGAGCTTTTCCAGCCCTCTTCCTTACCCTGCCTGAGCTGAAGGTGGTTTTGGACAACCTGCATTGTTCCTCCTGGGGGATGGCAGGGCACTGTACCCTGGACGTGTTGTCTCTCTGTTTTTCATCCCATTAAGCAAAGGCAGGGAGAAATGTCTCTGTGGTCACAATAAAAAAATTCAGTAGGAAACTGTCCTGCTGAAATTTGCACTTAAAAAAAAATGTGGCTTTTCCAAAAGGGCCTAATTTTTACAGCTCCACAAACTTTCTTGGGAAATTCTTTGTGCTGAGCAGCTTAGGGTGTCAAAACTGAGACATGGGAAGTCTGAGTGAATCTCTGAATAGTTTTTTACTCCCAATTTTCACATGCTATAATAGAGTTTATTTCTGGTGGTGGTGGTGAGTATTAACCCCATTCCCATCTCCAAAACAGACAAATACATTGTAAAATCAAATTTTCAGTGCTGGCATTGGCTTAGAGGAAGATCAGAGCTAGTAAAAACAGTTATTGCAGCCTGCAGATAAAATATCTGATAGGCAGTAGCTTTCCCAGATGTACAGGCACAAGGAGAATGGCTGAGTTCACATATTTTCTCACACATATCCACTAATGGAGAAGTCCCATGTCCCACTGTAAATATAAATATCCAGTAATATTATATAAAGTTATGGCTTTCCTTAGAGAATTTTTGCTTCATAAATTTTTGGCACCTCAGGATGGATGCAATGTTGCTCCTATGTGTTAAGTGGAAACAGGGCCTATTGCTGTCAGACTGCTACACTGAAGCCTTGAGCAATAAGGGATGTCTTATTAATGGACACAGAAATACACTTGCCATGTATTCCAAGACTTATAATTTAAAATGTGCCTGAGTAGCACCTTTGAATAAGGTACTGCCTCCTGTCTGTATTTTATAACTCAGGACAGGGTTATTGCTTCACCAGAATACCTGAGAGTAGTTTCTGCAGGGGTGGCCTGTGAGGTTTGCATATCACAGACTTGTTTTGGCCTTAGGTATCTCATTTAATTGATGTGCATGACATGTTTCCCCCAGTCTGAAACACAATGAAGGTGTATTCTCTCTTATGGTCTCTGACCTGGCTGGGGCTTGCCACAGAGGACGTTTATTTGCCACGGGACATAAAAGCATCGAAGGATCTTGTGTTGATGATATATTTAGTCTTTTTATGCTGTTGGAAATTTTCTCATTTAAACCTCTGGGCACTGTATTTGCTTATCTTTTGTTAAATATTTCGTATGACCTCCACTTGCGTTTAGGCAAGATTTTATGTAGCTCCATCTCAAAGACTGACAGATGAATCCTTTGTATCTATGTTCAGATATCTGTTGGCTGAAAGATGACATTCTCAAATTGTGTAAGAACCCCTGAATATATGTTGCACTGTCTAGGCTGGAGTTGGCACCTGTTTCTTGGACACCTTGGTACCCTTTCCAATGGGGACATCCAAATCTGGGATCTTTCCAAATGGGAAAACCCATCATAACCTAGATCAGCAGCTGAGATCCATGGAGCTGACATGGAGGAACTAGATGTGGTTACTAGGCTGATTCCAAGTACTGGATCTTCAGAAACCTGAGTGAGTTATCTACATATGAGTCTCTGCCAGCACTAGGAGTTTGTCCAGAATTTTGAACTTTCCTCATCCAGAATCAGTATACTCTCTACTGACCCTGTGACGTTTGTGTATGTCACATGAACACAAAGCAATTTAGTTTATTCAGCAGAATAGAGTGGAATTGGAGTGTCAAGGGCAGAGTGATCCTTCTGTGCCTCTATCAAATATATCTATCAGGGATTGTTGCCACTAGTAAGAATAACCTGTAGAGATGACAAACAGCACACATGCACTTCACAGGTTAAAAGTATGTGTCTGTAGTAGTAGCACTCTATGGTGCTTATAAACATTCTGGAGAGGCTAGCTAAAATTTATGATACGTGAAACACAGTGTTAAGGCATCATTGAGCCACCACGGTTTTAAAAATCTGGCATCCCCTTTACTTGTAAGTCTAAACTGTTTTAAATGTATTTACACCCCACCATTTCCTTAGGGACCCGTTTTTCCTAAACTCATGAGGTACTGGTGCAAGAGCTCTGCTGTTATTCCTGGCAAAGACTATTTTGACTCAAAGGCATACTTCACTGTTTTTTTTCTTCAGTAGCCTAGTGCAAATAATAAACATGAGGAAATACATATTTTTTTTTTATATGGGAGACAAGTTGCAGGAATGTGAAAGGTTAAACAAAGCAATTACAAGTTGAACTGCATTCTACTGCACTTGTCCTCATGATTTTTCATGTCTTATTCTTATGACCTCTTTCAAAATTGCACATATACTTTGTTGTAGTCCAGATCAATCCAACAACAACCATGGAGCACACAAGCTTGCAAGAGGGAAATAACTCGATTGATATTCCTCATTGTGTCCAAAGGGCTCATATCTCAATTCTCCTCCCTTGGCTAAGAGTGTACTACACAATGAATCTTTCACCTAACATTTGAGATACCAAAATATACCGTCTGCTGCTGAGACATTCAGGACTTTCTAGGCAAGCTTAAGGTCAACTTTTGCAAATAAAAAGCCAAAGGCTTCAATGGATTTTCTAAGTGCTGAGTGAAGGTTCTGTAGAAGGACTGAGCATTGTATACACATGTACAAAACTACACTCAATTTGCAAACCAAAACATAGCCCTGTACTAACCACCATGAAGAAAATTAACTCTACCCCAACCAAAACCAGCACAGACATAATTTCCCCAAAGCTGAAAAGCAAATGTGCCAAAGCTGAAACTAGAAGCTGAGTGTCTTGATTTGCTTGTCATGTGCTTTAACTAAAAAACCACCCTTAGTCCTGTAGAGAAGTAATTATTAAACATAGGAGAGATACTGTGCAGAAATAGTGATGAAACTAGAGCTATAAAACAGGATTTGCTTGTTTTCTCTTTTCCTTCATTCATCTCAGTTTTAATCTAGTTTATTTAAACATTGAGGGGAATACAGTCCTTTATCTGTAAGCTATCATGGATGTAGAGCAACCAAATCAAACAGAGGTGGAGGTTTCAAGCACGGAACATCCCTGTGCATTTCACAAGCAGAGGTGACTAAGAGAAAGAAATCCACATGAGGTTAAATTGTCAATGGATGCAGTTTCAATATGAATGCTTTTTTTTCCTCTGACCTTTCTTTTGCTCACCATGTCACTGAACTGGTTACGTGGGGGTATGCTGCTGCTTCCATGTTAGTAGCTGCTCATTTACAAAATTTAACTTAGGGAAAGGCCACCTGAGACATGAGATGAGCATTAGGGCAAATACTAAAAGTTCTACATAAGTAACTTCAAAAATAACTGAAGATGGTAGAAGTTCAAAAGTATTAATCAGGATGTGTAGAAGTGGATTAGGTGCATCACATTGTGAATTGTATAATATCTATATTTTTTCTGTGAAACATGAATCTCACAGTAAATCTGTTCACACGGAGAATAACCATTGCACCTTGAATATTGTGTGCAGTTTTGGTCACTGCAATTTAAGAAAGATATTAAGCTCTTAGAGAGCATCCAAAGGAGGGCAATGAGGATGGTGAAGGGCCTTGAGGGGAAGCCGTGTGAGGAGGGGCTGAGGACACTTGGTCTGCTCAGCCTGGAGAGGAGGAGACTGAGGGAAGACCTCAATGCAGTTACAGCTTCCTTGTGAGGGGAAGAGGAGGGGCGGGCACTGATCTGTCCTCTGTGGTCACAGTGGCAGAACCCAAGGGAATGGCCTGAAGTTGTGTCAGAGAACATTTAGGTTCAATATTAAAGTTTCTTCACTCATGGGGTGGTTGGGCACTAGAACAGGCTCCCCAGGGAAGTGGTCACAGCACCAAGCCTGACAGAGTTCCAGAAGCATTTGGACAATGCTCTTGGGCACATGGTGTGACTCTTGGGGACAGTTCTGTGCAAGGTTCAGAGTGGGACTTTGATGGTACTTGTGGTTCCCTTCTAACTCAGCATATTCTCTGATTCTGTGAAAATGCTTCTGAATTGCACTTGAAAGAGTACTATGATAATTCTATTGGATTAAAGCACGTTATATAAAGAGTGCTGTTAAAAAAAAAGAGTTCAGTTTTCTGATACATGTCACTAGATCTTCTGATCCACCCTGGTAGCCCAAGTTTAAATTTTCCATGTGAACTTTTTCTTTCTTAAATCTTAGAAGGTGATGAGGTCTCATGGTTGTAGAGCAATTCAGACTTTCCATTTCTTTATTATGTGTATGATGTAAAGTGCTCTTATGTACAAAGTACATAATGGCTTTTAGATATAAGCAGTCAGATTTGTAAATTTAAATATTTGTAACTGAAGCCAGATTATTTGATAATGCCCATATCTGTCTACTCTTACAAAACGTGTGGATAATTTCATTTTATGATGCAGTATTGCTCAAGAGCGTGTAAACACTTGAAAATACTCTCTCAGATGTATAGGCATGATGAAGCCCATGCTCAGCCCTTAGAGTGGGGGATGAACCCTTGACATGAACATACTCCTGGCAAAATTTGCTTCTGATTAGGGACAGAAATGGGTTTTTACACTAAACATACTCAACACATCAGGCAGTGCATTTGGCCAAGGGTGCCTGCAACCACAGGCACCTGTTCTGGCAGCCAGGCACCAAGGTGCCCAGTGTGGTGCTTTAGCGAGGCCATGAGCTCCTACAACCTGGCAGAGGTCAGGCAGCGGCTGCAGGCAAGAATGTAGGCAGGTAGAAGAAGTGGAAAAAGTCACAGCAAGTCCCATTCTCACCACTTCTGTCTCATTTTTGAGTGTACACTGCCTCTGGTGAGCACAGCACAGGTTTCCCTCATGAGTTTCCTCTTCTCTCTGGTTCAGGCTCAACCTGCAGGATGAAACAGGAGAGAACTTCCTTCTTGGTTCTTTGCCCTGAGTGAAGCCAGAAAAAAATCTAAGATTTGGTCAGTTTGGGGCACAGCTTCCATCCCAGTGTTCTAGTGGCTTTGCTTGTGCTGGGAGAAGATGCCAGGAAAACATCATGGTGAGCTGCATCTTCTGGAAAGCACGCACCTGTGCATGCATGTGCACATGCACACCCCGGGTGCCCCTTCTTGCAGACACGAGGGTGAGATGAGAATGGGGCTGGAGGGGAGAGCAGGACCACCACTTTAGTCATCAGCCTCCAGGACAGGAAGAGTAAATGTCTGCTAAAGCAGGCGAATATATCAGCAGGGTAGATGAGATGATTTTGGGGTTATTCTGGAAAAAACCCATGTATTTCCCAAACTTATGCAAGTCTTACCCCAGCTTGTCACTCACTGTGAGCCTACATACCCTTTGATGTGCTTATTTTTACTTTTTAACTGCCATCCATTCTGACTGACAGAAGCATGGCCAGAAAACAGGAGTCTGGTTTCCTTGCACAAGTTCCTGCAACCTCAGCCTCATCCTGCTCAGACTGCACTCTGGGACTAAAAGCCACCTTGCAGGGACACTGAGGCAGGGCTGCACTGAGAGGCAGAGAGCACCTCTGGGAGATTTACTCCCCTACTTAGACCCTCGTAATTTTTTTTTCCTTACCATTGCAGAAAAGCAATTCAATAAATCACCAGAAAGTACCTGATATACTCACACGGAAAAATCATTACCTGCAGGTTTTGTGCATGCATACAGCATCATATCTACATTATAAATGTTGGAAACAAATCTTAGAATCAGTCTCCTTCATTTTTTCCAGATGGCAAAAAACCAGCTTTCTACAGCTGTTCCTTAAAACTTATTTTTACTTAAATAATAGTGTTCTGCTGAAGAATGGTACTCATAATCAAGTAATAATGCTTGAGACCCAGTATTCACTGTTTTAACTGATGACCCAAGACACCGAGAAGTGATCAATTTTGCTTACAGGCTCTGACTTTTTTTTTGCTTTATCATGTAATTGATGCTCACAAAAATTGTGTAGAACAGGTTATCAGATGTGGCAGCATTTTTGTCACCCCGAGTGAAGGCTTTGAATTTAATTTGGTTATATTTTTAAACAAAGTAGCACTGAGCTGGAGAACCAGAATTTTGAACATTAAAACTCTGTAGACATTTTATTTTGATAATTTCAACACTTTATAAAATGTTCTTGAAAATGTTGAAAAAAATGTCTGAATGCAGATTTTCCTGTATAATGCTTTACTTCTGGCAAATCAGGATTTTCTGAAGAAAGAAATTCTGTCATTAGATGTCTCAATTAGCTCCGCTTGATGTGAGAAGCGTCATTTAAACCTCTTGAAAATACTGTGTATTTATTTACAAAAATTCTGAGATTTAATCAGGGAATTTATGAGGAACAAACGCCAGGTGCAAGTAAAGAGATGCAAGTAAAGAGAATCATAGGCCTGCTTTTAACAGTTTGGGGATTTCCATCTTTGTGTTTTTGGGTGTCCTAGTTCAGCAGGAGGGACCAGTTTTCACTGTGTGGGGGTGATTAAAGCTGTGTATTCTACACCCTCTATTCATTCCCCAAGAACAATGGACCATTNTAATATCTTTCATTAAATTGTAACTCTGACTTAAAATCTCTCTTGTGGTGGGTCTGTTTCTCTTGCCGGTTTACCTCTAAACCAGCACATTGGGGAAACTAAGTCCTCAAAGGTTTGACATCCATCCTCCATCTTCCATTCTTCCATCTTCTAGCTCTCTGAAATCATGGCTATAGAAATCATTACCATGTGAGCATTAAGATGATAAAAAAATCTCTTGTGAAAAAGAAACAAGACAAAATTTTAAAAAATTCCTTCTGAGCCTGTTGTCCTGTACTGGGACAGATAATTTATTTTTTCTTCTCTATGCTCTATTTTCTTGTCTGTAAAATGAAGTGTATGATCCTGGCACTTGTGGGAAGTGGTTTAGTGTCTCCTCATGCAATTTCAACATTTCTTGCACAAAAAAACAGGCCAGATCTGCAACATGTTCAACACAGAGCAGGTCAGGCAACAAGGCTGGGTTTTGCATGGAAATACCAATTTGTTGAAATCCAAATTTCTGACCAGATGTTCAAACTATTTTCAACCAGAATGAAATTGCTGTTTAAAAGCAGCAAGAAAGAAGACACTCTCACTCACCTGCTGTGGAGATTTTTATTACGGAGACAAAAACACTGCAGAAAATTCAGAGGAAATTAAACATTGTGCAGCATTTGCAGCAAATAAGGCACCGTTAGAAAGCCTCCTTACCAGGAATCTCTGCTGGAAAGTAAATTTATTTAAGAAGATAAACTCTATTATGTTGTTACAAACCATTGCATAACTTCCCATCAAAAAAGACGAAAAATGCCACCTATGCTTATTCTTGCCTCAGTAATAGGATGTTGTGCCAAAAAGGTGGCTCAGAGATGGGGATACAGTGTAGCACTGCCATGAAGAAAGTGAAGGGGACATTTGGTACTAATTTACCCTCTTTTCAGCTCCCAAACCCTAGCATTTGCCACAAGAACCCTACACCATATGTTCATGGAGCACTACAGGTATCTGCAGCGTGTTAAGAAAACAAACACATACCAAGACATGTATGTCATGTGGACTTGTATTAATTTTACAATGTTTTGAAGGAGAAATGTACAGGACACTGCTATTCCTTCCTCCCCTCTCCAAACCTTATTGGTCATCTGGGAGGTTGTCCCTGTGCTATATTTTCCTGGGGCCTGTTCACCCCCTTCCTGCAGCTGGGTAGGGAATGTCAGAAAAGGGCAGTACACCCAAGGGGTGAGTTTTGGATCAGCCTGAGGCATCCATGCTCCTGCTGCCTGTTCTTGCAGCACTTCCTCCTCTCCAGGTTTCCCATGCAACAGCTGTATTCATAGTCATTTTTGCAGGCAGTGCAAAGTCTAGTTATGGGATTTGGTGCAGCATTCATTTATTCTATTCACTACACCCACAAGAAGGTGTTCCAGGTTTGTTCACGTCATGCACCCAGGCTTGACTTTCTGAAAAGGGTTCTCCAGCTGTTGACAACCTGCCCAAAAATACTGCTATGCTCCCAGGGTTAGCAACTTTGTATTTTTTGAAGTAATGATCACTTTGTTTACCTAAATCTAGGTCAAGTGAGGTCTCATTTGAATGTTTTCAAGGCAATAATCTGAAAAGAAATTAACAAATTGCATTGCTGAAAGTGAGTTTTCTTAATTGATTTGCAGTCTATTGGAGATTGCAAAGCACAGCTTTCGTTTGCTCAAGAGAATGTTATACCAACTCACCAGGTCTTTTTGTAAGGATGTGAGTAAAAAAAAGCTGTTTGTGTGGTATGATTCATTTATGGAGGAGTTACAGATTTTGCTTAAGGCATAGTGCCTACTGAGGATCCAGATAGTGGGTGATCCAGCTGCAAGCCGTGAAAGGGAATCCTGTATCCTGAGCACGCATTGAAATATTGGTGCACTCTTTGGTTACACCAAAGGTCTCTTGGTCCCCTGTCATCTCAGGAGACCAAGGGCCTCCAGCTGTTAGAAGATGCAGAATGCTTTTACCCACTCCTGCATCCACATTACACACACAGACCAGCAGTATGGCACAGCAGAGGGTATACAGGTGCCTGACAGCTGGGAAATGTATCAGTGACATTAATGGCAGAATTGTACTAATGCAAGGTTTTAAATACTTTAAAAATGCACTTCTACAGTTTTGATGGGTGCAATTCTGATCTTAGGCAAGGTCTTAAGACCAGAGGGAACTTCTGTGGTCAGGCATATGCAGAAGACATAGGATACTTGGTTTTAAGTCCACAGTTGGGTTTCCTTGTGCATTTGCAGCTCCAAGCAATTTCCATTAGCTTTAGCAAAGCTAGAGTTGAGTGCCACAGTTAGGCCACATTAATCTCACCTTTCCCCAAGTGGGCCTTAAAAAGTGGAAATGAAAACAGTTGAGAGAAGATACTGGCCTTCTGGGAAAAGGACAGGTTCTGCCAGTCTCAGAGGGAATATATAGCACCAGGATTAGAGTTACTAAAGAGTGGCTTAATGGAGCTGGCTGGCTCTAAGCTGGTCATGGTTGTACACATGGGAATAGCATTTGCATGCCAATAGAGCATGGCAGGCAGTGGTCTTTAGCTTAAGAAGAGATCAAATAAAAGTGAGACAGCATCTTCCTACATGAAAAGCTTTTTTTTTAACTTTATTTGGACTTAAAGACAGGTTTATTGCTCTTGTAAATAGATGAAGGGAATAATGCATGATATCTTAGGTCCATTACAAGGTGAATCAGATGGATGTTATTTACTCATATGAGCCAGCAGAAACTGGCCTGTAAGAAGAAGATGTCTCTGCAAAGCACTTGACTGTCAGCTTCTTTGGCTGAGGGGCTTCAGGTCGTCTTGCTTGGGTACACCACTGCATATATCCTGGCATGTAAACAGGGCCATTCCTGGGCCTGCAGCCTCAGGTAATGCAGCAGCTCTTCTACTCTCAGTCACATCAGACAATCACTTTCTTTAACTGAATCAGCTTCATTTTAAAGCAGTTTGTAATCTTTAGAAATGCATGCCAGAATCCCACTACCGTCTGACAGTTAAAGCCTTTTAATTACCTTTATCTCTGTATTCATGGCTCATTTTGTATAAATTCATTCCTGCATTAGTGTTATCCTTTAATCACCTTATCCGTGCCACAGCATTTACTGTCTCTAACTATAAAGCATATTGGTTTATCTTTTATCGGCCTTTCCCACCCCTTTTTTTCTCCCTATCAATCCCTTGGACCCCTGAATTGATTTGGTGTGCAGTGGCCTTGTCTGTGCCTGGTTGCTGCCTGTATCCAAGGCAATGGCACTGCCCTGCAAAAGTAATGTAATGACCATTTCTTTGTCTTGTGTAGTTAAAAACAAACAAGCAAGCAAATAAAAAAAAATTTTATGATTCATGAAAAGTACCAGACTAACAGTACTGGAGATGGAAATCTGCAGTTCAAGGGGCAGATGAAAAATGACCTCATTTGCTAATATGGATAAGGTTTACTACAGAAAGTCACCTGCAGGGGTAAAATGACAGTTGAATCCCTCAATTTCATTGATCTCATTTTTTATGAGGTTTTGCTCACCATCCGCATCTCTTAACTTAGAAAACAGTGCATTAACATCTCTTGAGTGTCTCATTAATACTGTACTCAGATATGTACCTCCTGGAAAACACCCAAGCAATTCCACTTTGTCTAGCTAGGAAATTACTGTGTACTGGCTTCTCACCTGTGGCCAAAGGATGTCTAGTTCTAATTCCTCAAAAGCTTCCTAACCCCCTTAAGGCAGTGTCAATTCCTACATCCCAACACTTGAGTTTATTGAAAAAGATACAGCACAATCTGTTACCAAAGGCTCCCCCTGACAGAAGCTAGAGCAGTAGATAAAAGTCCCTGGATCTCCACAGAAGATACTTTCAAGCGAGGGTGAATTCCCACATAAGAACAGAAGGAAAGGATGGTTTGGAGAAGATGTGTCTGGTTTTGGAGACTGTTGAATAATTATTATTTAAATGCAACAATATTGCAGGTTCTAAGGCTGTTTGTTTATTTTTGGGAAGACCCACATTAAAAAAAAGAAAAAAACCCAACCCTTATGCAACTACTAGAATCAATTTCTTCCAATCCAAACAGTCACAAATTTATCCCTTACTGAATCAAACCAAAGCTTGAAATAATCTCAAATGCCTACATTTTCCATATACAGGTTACTTGCTTGCAAAAATCCAACAAGGCTTGGTTTTCTCCAAAATGACGCCTTTCACAGAATCATGGAGTTGTTAGGGTTGGAAGGGACCTCTAGAGATCATTTAGTCCAACCCCTCTGCCAAGGCAGGGTCACCTAGAGCAGGTTACACAAAAAGAACCTGGCGCCATCCCCTTGGCACCCATTTATGAGATATTTATATATATTGATGGGATCCCCTCTCAGTCTTCTCTAAACTAAACAGGTCCAGCTCCTGCAGTCTTTTCTCATAAGAGAGATGCTCCAGATCTTTGTTATCCTCTGCTGGACCCTCTCCAGTAGCTCCTTGTCTTTCTCGAACTGAGGAGCCTAGGACTGGACAAAGTACTCCAGATGTGGCCTCACTAGGGCTGAGTAGAGGGGCAGGATCACCTCCCTTGACCTGCTGGCCATACTCTTCTTGGTGCACCCCAGGATACCATGGGCCCTCCTGAATGCAAGGGCACACTGCCAGCTCATGGTCAACTTGTCATCCGCCAAGATTCCTGGGTCCTTCTTTGCAGAGCTGCTCTCTCATAGGTCCCCCCCAGCCTGTACTGGTACTTCTCTCTCTGTTCATGCGTCCAGATAGCCTAGTATACCTAAATAGAGGAGACTTAAAGCTCTGGACATTCCATCCACCCAGAATTACTGAGTGGCAGATCAATAGTCTGTGTTCTGTACTACAGAGTATTGAAAATTATAGTTACTCTGCTGTCTTAAGGTCCCCGAGACTTGCCTTCACTGTAGTGACTGTGCTTACAGCTCAAGCATTTGTGTACTTGGAAATAGTCCATAACTCCCCTCTTCAGTCCTTTGTCCACCTCTCCCTCAAACCTACTTTTCTTCTTCTGATCTCTTGCCTAACATAGAGGAAAGTATTATGGAAGATCTAAAGGACTTTTATTCACTGCCCCAAGCCATTATCATTGTTGTCTGACAATCCTTTTGGTCACAAGTAGCATCACTTCTTCTCTCCCTCATTCATTCTCTCTCAGGATCTTTGATCCTGTCATGGTTCTGATGCCTAAAATCCTGGAAGATAGGCACTCAGACAAAACATTAATGTAGAAAGATAGACAATACCTTTATTGGGAGATCGGAGGCTTCGGACCTCCGCCGGGCCCACCAAACACACGTGGATTCAACGAGGGTCCCCACATCCGAAATCCCCGAAGAACCCCGCCCTCAGTCTGGTTACAACTTTTATACCCTTCTACACAATTAACATATGAGATATCCATAACCAATCATTATTTCTAATTTCCCTGATGGTCCACCCATCAGGGTCTTGGGCCATGCCCCCTGGACCACCTCCAACGATTTCTGGGCTCTTCTATTGTTTTGATTTCAAGTTATCTTGCAGGTGGCTCTGAAAAACACCACTCTCTCTTCAGAGAGCCCAAGAATATGTGAGAAAATCCCTTTAGTAACTCCAAACACCCCTCAATATCTGAAAGTCTGAAAAACACCACGACCTTCAGAGAGCCCAAGAATATGTGAGAAAATCCCTCCTGCAACTCCAAACACCCCTTAATATGTGAGCAAGAAACCTATACCTCTAAAATCCCAAAATCCACAAAATTCACCCCAAACCTTAGGCATCAGTTCAGAGGAGCCATCTCAGCAAACAAGGGATCCATACCCACCTGACTTCTGCTCCAGCCATCCCACTTCTTTATACTAAGTGAAAGCTGACTAAAGTTAAGCAGAGGAAGAATGTTTTTATTTCTTTAATAAATTAATGTCAAGACCATTTACATGAATAAAAGTAAGTCCCTTGAGGTTTTTAAACCTTCCAAAAATAGCCCTCAAAATTCAGCCAAAGTGAATGCAGCCACAATTTCCATGGAAAGCACCATCAGATGGAGGAGGCTATGCCAGCCAGCACACATACAATGGCTGTTCAGTCCCCACCACTCTTCTCACCTTGGCAGATTTTGGGGAAGGTAATGGTTGGCTCTGACATGCTGTCATACTCTCTGCTCAGGAGAAGGTCATCAAAGCTTTCAAAAAGTCTATTACAAAATCCCTCACAAGAGGCTATTAAAGAAACTAAGCAGTCACAGAACAAGAAGAAAAGTGGTGTCAGTGATTAGAAAAGAACCAACAGACAAAAACATAAGAAAAAGAAGAAATGACTGGGCTTAGGCTGAAAGAGAAACAGGTACAACCCATGCTGTAGAATATCATCACTGAGAATCCTGCAAAAGAAGGTGAACAGTGAGGGGAGTTCTGGGATGTGTAGGGTTGCACTGCCCACCAGATGTCATGCATGGCAACTCTTGGAAAGGATACATGAACCAGTTACAGGAGGTATGGTGCATTTAAAATGAACTCTGATAATTAATAAATGAGATCCCAGCAGAAAGATCTATGAAGTCCTTTAATAAATTAGCAGTGTCCAAAACCAACCAACCAAAAAATACTACTCTTTCAAAAGTGAATGCTTTGATACCATGGCAATGATTGCCACAAGGAGAGGAAAACATATCTTCGTCTAGTATGAAATGATGCATCTCAGCTGAAATCGGTGAGCAATGCTGTCTTAGATAACCTTGTTTATTGACATAAATACTGAAAATGGAGAGCAGGAAAAATAAGGACATAAGCCAATGGCTAAAAAGAAGGTGGCTTATTAGAAACAGATTATTCCAAAATTTGATTACCACTGGGATTTTCAGATATTAGACTAAGCAGTTTGTGGCTTGATGGAGTATGACAATTCTTAAACCACTGGAAGATCTTCAGTAAAGTCTGACATGCTACAGCTATTGCTAAACCTAGAACATACAGGATGAATAAATAAAAAATATTGTTGTTTTTAAAAATTTAAAATATATGTTATTTTTAAAAGGAATACAAATCCCCCCACTCCAAGCTGTAGGGTATCCACTCCTCTCAGGTTAGTAAGGTATAGCTGAAAGATCAGGTTATGGAAGGGAAAGCTTTACAATTTCCCCCAGTTTTTCTTCTGTATCTGTGTATGTTTCTATATGATCATATGCACACATGAGCATACTCAATAACTCTTTGCAAAGAGTAATGGATCTAGTGTGACAGATTCAGCATCTATGCATTTCCCAAATTAACACACCTGCCAAAAAAGAAAAAATAAGAAAAAAAAAAGGGTTGTTTGACTCCCTCTGTCCATCCCTGATGTCAGGCTTGTATAAAGCTGTGTTTCATACAGCTCAGATCATTCAGATGCATCACTTAAGCCAGTCATGAGTAGGATGAAGTGTGTGGGACACTGAGAGAGTATAGTTTACAGATTGAAAGGCTTCAGGGAAAGGATTGGAAATGGAAAAACAGCCATGATAGACTGCGTTTCTCTAGCTGTCAGATGGAGCTTGGAAGTCAACCAGGGTGTCTAGAAAAACCAGTTTTTTCATATCCTGGTGACTAAGTTCTTCTTTATTTTTTCCCCCTGATGTTTTTTGAAGTCTTTTACACTTCACTTATTAAAAAAAAAAAAAAGGAGAGTTATGTGAAAAACTCCTTTTTATAATGCACAAAATTTTGTCTTCTACCAACCAAGGCTAATGTAGAATTGGTACCAGCATCAAGGGAGCTGCGCACACAAAGAAAGTTAAAAGCTGTCCAGACCAACTCTGGAAATCAATTTCTTTTTCAAATTCTGGTTTCTAAGATTATGATTGTTATTATTTTCTGTTATTACAGGCCCTAGGCAACAGTGTAATAGTGCTGGGCATGGGACTAGCAATGGCAATTTCATGCATAGACTAAATAGGCGAGGTGGGTAAATTGGAAAAAGATTGCAACATGCAAGGCAGAGATGGGTGAAGCTGAGAGCTGAACATGTCTCGTGGATCCCACAGCATTAATCACAAACTCAGTTTCTCTCACATGCATCTTGCACATCTAAAGATATCACCAGACCCATCACAAACCCACACCCAGGTTGCAGCTTCCCACAGGTCTAAGGCACCTGCTGTTTCCTGCTGCCAGGAATGAGGTGTCTGGCACAGTACCATTCTGGGCATCAGACCCTTGTCTAGGTGACTGCACTGATGGTGAAAGTGTCTGTCTAGTCACTTGGCTTGAAAAATTGCTCTTGTGAAAAAGAAAATAAATGTGTGTGTGGTTTCTGGTTTGGTTTGGTTTTTTTTCTCCTTCTTCTGTCTGGAAGTGGGTTTTCACTTTATTAGTGATAAACCCACACATTGTTCCCTTGCTTTAGCAAGTCCTGGATTGTTGTACCTGTTGGAGCACTTTCTCAGCACTTTCTCCCTCAACTCCTCATCAGGGATATAAAGGTTGGAACCATCTCAGCATATTTCTGGATTCTTCTCATCAGCACTGAGAGTTCAGGTCTTCAGAGACCTCTTGGAGTTTGTTACATATTGTCTTTCTTACCAAGCTGTTGTTCAAATACTTTTTGTAGTATATCTTGATAATTTTCTCTCATTTTATTTCTTTTCTTTAGGAGGCTTTTGTTTTTTCCCAATATGGCTTTCTAGGAATAGAAATAGGGCCAAGAGTTTTGATGCTGTCTCTGGCAGGGTACAAAATGAGAAACATGGGGAGCAAAATGAAAAGAAACAGGAAGATTTTTTTCTACTTTTGACTACTCCAAGTGAACTCTTTGAAAATTTTAACCTCTTGACACATTAGTGGATATGTTTTAATTATTGCTGCTCCGATTTGGTGATTGGGACAAATGAGATCTAGAATAATAGAATGGTTTGGGTTGGAAGGGACTATAAGGATCATGTAGTTTCACCCCTTGTCCTTGCCAAGGACACCTTCCATGACACCAGGTTGCTCAAAACCCCATCCAACCTGGCCTTGAACAATTCCAGGTATGAGGTTTAAGCATCTGTATAGACAACATGTAACTTATGTTGTACCTGCCCTACCATATAGAAATTAATGAGATTGTTACACAGTGTGCAGCTTGGTACGTTTGTAGAGTACCTGTAACAAGGGCTCTTCAAACCCTCTCTTCCTAGAGAACAGTCTGCAAACACCTTTACAAAGTCCCTTTGTAATGTTTGCTTTTCCCATTGGAGTGTAGGTAATGTTTAGATGATCTTTGTACATGACACTTCTTCCTCAAAAAATGTCAGATGCTAAGAAGAAGGAATTTAATTTGTTGGCTGATATGAATTATTTTTGTGAAATATCTGGTGAAAATATAAACAAGCATATATTTATGTAGGTATACATACTTTCATGTATTTATACACCTATATAAATACATGAAACATACAAAGAAATGTTTCTATTTATTGCATGAAATGACAGAGGTAGAGCAGTGACAATTAAATGGTGCTTGATCTTACAGGGACTTAATAGTGGGTTTTTTCCCACTACTTAGCTAGAGGAAGAGACTGAAAAGACAGATAAACAGCTACTGCCTTGTCATGGGACTGGCAAGTAACTCAAGCTTTCAGAGGAGCTTTTAGTTGAGAATCCAATCCTGGACATCGGCACACATTGGATAAACACTTTTTTGTACCTGTAACCCATTGAAATCATCATGATCCATGTGAGCGTGCTTTCCAACAGACTCACCTGAATAAGAAGTTGGTAAATAGTTTGTATAGGATGTTTGCCCTGTAGAGATGATTTACTCTGGAATCTACAGAAGTGTGACAGTGGATCTGGCTCAAGGCTTGGAACTGCTAAGCCATCTTGATGTCAGAAAACCACATTGTTTTTATTGAGTCAGACATGCTAAGCAAAGCTCTTTACATTGCTTTCCTGCAGCTGCAGTCAGCCTGTATGTTTGTGCAGTAAGTGTGCTGTCATCATCCATCAGCGTAGGTGGCAAAGAATAGGAGCAGGCCAGACAAGCAGCCGGCTTTCACATCCCTTCTGGGTCTGTCTCATATATAAAAATATGCAGTGTTATTGGCCACTGCACAATTCAGATCTCTGCTCACTGGACCTGTTCATTGTTCACAGTGTGGTCAAAGGGCTGTGGTCTGTGTGTAGCAGGAGTTGACAGAGACTGCTCACTCTTCTCTCCTTTAAAAATTCTTGGGCAAATACCATGCCTTTCTCCATGCTGTCCTAATGGAGTTGAACATATCCAGTTCTGGTCTATCATCTAAGACATCAATAAATTGTAGATAATCCAGGATCAAACAGCCTAAGTCCTGGGCTGTCCATGATCTTCCTAATTTCAAACATTTTTGCAGCACCCACCTAGCACACCTTTGGGATTCCTCAAAGTAATATTTTTAATAGTTTTACAACAATAATTGGGTTAAGATTTGCATACCATCGTTTATTTCTAAAAAGCAATTTTTGCAATATTTTCAGGAATTTGGCTTTTGTAAAGACTGTGTCAAATTTCATTCAAACGGAAGGAATAACTTGCCCAATAAAAGCCAATTCTGCGCACAAAAGGTGGTATTTGTCAAAGTTTGTTTCAGTCCTGTTGTTCTGATGCAGTACGGAAGTCTTTGTTATATACTTCAGAAGTCTTTTAGAGTACAGTAACATCATCCAAACAACACTGGACAGCAGGCTAGTTATTGAAAGTCATGGGCATCATTTTCAGGTAATGTATGTGATGGATGATATTGTTCCCATAAGGAGGGGAATAAATTTTCTGAGACAACTTTATGGGGGTAGAGAAGAATTCTTTTACTTATAGGGTTTTGGGGTACAGAAGATAAAGGAGTATAAAAGAGTACAACACGTGTTGACAAGTAACAGATAGAAAAGACCAGTGCTAGGTTGAACTCACGGCCTCAGGAATACCATGTGAGCTCTTTTCCAAGCACCGCCGCTTCAAACATGGAGAGTAAATTAATCCAAAAGACGTCCCTTTCATTTCATTCCATGCCCGGCTGTATCCAGCCAACCCCTGAGCCACCCTGCTATGTCTTACCGAAGCAAACAAGGGACAACAACCTGCCCCTCCCAGGTGAAAAACCCTTTCACCCACAGGATGGGAACACTGACTCTTGCAACATCTGGGCCCAAGTCATTTCACCTCCCAACCCACAATAAACCAGGGAGAAACTCCCTTTTGCAGCTGCATCCCTGCAGCTCAGCTGCCCCAGCAGCTCATGCTGGTACCCAGTTCCAATTACCAGTCTTGTCTTCCTTCAAGCAGGACTTGAGGTTCTTGAGATCCAGTCCAGGAGAACAAGGGAGGGGAAACATCTTCTCCCCCCACCTCAGGAGAGCAAGAGAGGGAAAATGCCCCTTTGCAAGCAGAGCTCTTCTGAGCTCACCCCCACCCCTCTTTTGGCAGGGGAACACAGAGCACCACACCAGGCTGGGCAGCAGAGAGTGTGTGAGTGTGTGAGAAATGTCAACAAGGTGTAGGAGCTGGGAAAGCTCGCGTCTTGTGTGGCAGCATACTAATTTTATAACACTACTCAATTATCATATCTAAAGGTTGCATCCAATCTAAGATATGTCCATGCCCAGAACTTCCCTTGGTTCCGCCTCATGGCACGCCTATCCTAGAATGGAGTTGGAGGTCTTAAGACCCTTACTTCATCCTTTATCATCATCTTCATGCCACTTTCCATTATTGGAGCTTCTCCAAGGTTGCTGGGCTTTGCTTTCGTGTTTTGACTAATGTGGCATCTAATTGTCTTAGCTCTGGTACATGTTTCCCAGGCATGGTGTCCCAGCTGTTATCTGACCCTTAAGACAGCTAGCACAGGGTTAGAGGTTGTTAACTGCTCTAAATGCAAGAAACTACATAGAAGAATAAAAATCTACAAGTTCATAAAAACCCTAAGGCATCAATATGAATGCTTTAGAGCTCTCCACTGCCTGCTGGCAGTGTTAGTTTGTGAGACACACTTTGTACAGGAAAACTATAAAACATATTTCTTCATCAGAATAAATACTTGCTCAATGGTGACATAGTTGCTGGGTATGTCTGTCACCATGTCTTCATCTGGCTGCCTTAAGGTCATGCAGTATGAAAACAGTATGAGAATGCCTAAAAAGATTTGTTGTTTCCTATTATTATTGGTGAAAGCCATTTCTAAAGTGGATCTAGTTATTTCAGTACCCCTGCTCAAGGTTTGTTTTCTTAAGCTCCTACACTAACAGGAGTTTCTCACCACTGTGGCAACATAATTTCTGTCATCCTTCTGTCATATTAAGTCAAATAGTTATTCTCTGCACAAGATCTTTTTTGAAGCAAAGTTTTACTGATGTGGTGGTTTTGTATAGGAGTGTTATGATACTCTTTGGTGGCATTGAATTTTTCTGTGTCAGTTATGTGCATGTTTTAATACCTAAAGCTGGCCTCTACACTGGCTGCAATATCAGCACATGGAGTATAAATTTTGTCAGGTATGAAATCTAACAAAAAAATTAAAATTTGTTTGTAAGTCGGCAAGCACAGGAACTTGGTTCTACAGGCAGCTCAGGAATTTGGTTCTACAGGTGGCTCCAAACATAGCAAATAAATTGAACAGGATAGTATGGATACTGTAGATAATGGTCCAGTTTCTTTTCTGTAGCCTATGACTGCCCTCCTGATGTAAGAGAAGCATCAATGTTGTGATGACACTTCATCATGTGTTTACTACTGCATCTATGGTTATTCGAGACACTTTCCCTTGGCTCAGTAACTTTTGAAACCTGTTGTGGAGGCAGAGACTTCTACTGAAATTTAGCCTTATTGCCCCTGCTCTTCTCTAGTGGTTCACACTGAGCTTTCTTCATTGGAGCAGCCGGGTCATTTGCACTGTGACACGTGGGTTTGTGAGGGACGCATCTTTTCCCTTCTTAGCTAGTAATTCACAGAGAATATGGATGTGTGTTAATGTTACTGTTATTCTCTATTAATCATTATCACACACAACAGAATTGCTGAATTACTGTACTCTGGGTTATCATTGCATGCTTATTATGTCCAATTTAATCTCATCAGTGATGGTTAAAAGCTTCTGCCAGATCTGGATCAAGTGGGAATACAATCATATCCTTTCAATTTTCCATGCTCTGAATGTCATGTAATGATTTGCTATTTTAAAGATGTAACACAACTTTTGTCGACTCACCTGGCTATTTTTCATGCTGATGAAATTTATGCTCTTCATCTACCACATTTATTTTTGGTAAAAAAGAAATTCTTTAAAACTAAGAATGTGCTATTGTGTTTATCTCTGGCAAAGAGGAATGCCTTAGGATGCAGACCTGCCAGCAAATTCAGTGTGGTGTTTTTACACTCTCTGCTGCCACCCATCTCACCCTCCAGCCACTCTCTCAGGTGTTCCTGGCTGATTAAATTGTGGATTATTCTTTTGCCTTTCCAGGACATAAACTACCACACCGTATCTCACTACCAGTCTTAGTTTTGTTGCTCAGCACTGGGTTTTTCTATACCGACAGAAGTTTTTCTATACTGTACCTGTGTGGATGTAACCATGCTGGCCAGTAACCATGTGAGACTTCTTGGGAGCAGAAAGTCTAACACAGTAAGCTTTGGTTTGCTGATCCCTCTGTCAGCAAATATAAGTATTTCAAGAGGAACACAAACAGAGCTTGTCTTGTCTATAGGGTGGCCAGGGAGATGCAGCTGAACTTGCAAGACAGTCAGACTTCTTGGTAGACGCCTGGGCTAGATGCCAGAGGACTCAGATTTAATTTACAGTTAAGTCATCTATGTTTATTTCTCAGAAAATACATATTTTAAAAATTCTGAAATTAAAACATGGCTAAAACTCTCTACAGTAAACAGAGGTCTTTAGAGGAAAGAATGGCTGCCAGCTTTGCTTTTTGTTCAAGCTGTAACAGATTTGAAGTTTATTTTATACCCAAGGCTTAAAAGATGCTTGGGACAATTCTTCAAAAGGAATTGCACATCTGTGGAAGCACTCACTGAATACTTCAGATAGTGCTAAATCTGGGTTGGATGCCCTGGAGATCAAGTCAAAGAGAGAAGTGATTGTTTTGGTTTTGATATCTACACCCAACCCCCTTTAAATTGGGTGACATTTCAGCTGCAGGCACATTATCAGTAGCCTGAGATCAGAATAGCTGTCAAGTACTTTCAATTCGGAATAAAAAACAAACAAGCAATAGAGGTCATGAGTTAAAAATGTAGAACATGCTGTTAAGCTTCTCAAGCCTCGTTGTTCTCCCATAGAAAGGAAGCTGTAATGTCTCTGCATATAACTTACTTATCAAGGTGGTGAAGTAAGCCCTAACAGAGACCAACCAGTATTCCAGAAAATGCCTCTGCTGTGTAATTATTTGAAAAATGAAACTCTGTAGGACAGGGAGGTTAACAGGACACATAATTTTTCTTGGGGTTCTCATATCTATGTCTTCAGCAGAGACTGTGTGAAACTGGTCTGTCCCTACCTTCATAAAATGGGAACAAAGCAACTTCATGCTGACTTGGTTGAGTGTCCCACATCAGGCAGTCTGGGACAGACTGGCACAGAGGGGCAAATTGCATTTTGCTTTGCAGGGGTCTAGTTTTTCTTTTCAAAATTCCAGAGTTCTTATGTGATAAAGTGAGTAAAATTTGACTGATTTTTGTCTTAATGATAATTTCCTCTCAAAGACATTTTTTGTTAGGAATGAGAGAGGGTTTTGTTAGTGTTAAAAGGAGAGGAATCCCCTCTACCAGACTTTGGCTGAATGAAGAGTCCGTTTTTCACTTGTCTTAACTCCCCTGTGTCATTCTATACGTGAGTGCTGAGTATTTATTCTTCTAGAGCATGGCTGGTGTCTCCAACATTACCTTCTGACCTAACAAATCTCAGTCCTCAGTCTCTAAGCTCCTCTTAGGGCCCTGGAAGACCCTAGATGTTCATATCCCACCCTGCTGTCTTCCGAATACTCAGAATCACCTTTTTTTTTTTTTTTTATTAACCCTCTGGCTAGAAATTTACTGTTAGGAATCAAGGGAAATGGTCATCTATTCCAAGCAGCCCTTGCAGGTGCTATCTATCTTCAATGTGAGAAATCCCTTCCCTGTCTGTCAGCGAACATACTTCACCCTGTCAAGAAGGATTTCAGGTCTTTCTTTTGTGTAGTTCCCTGTTTGGCATCCAAGCAAGACTTAGCAAATCTTCATGGAAATCATTTCCTTCCATTCACAAGTATGAATGAAGATACTTCTTAAGTCCCCTGCAGAACTTCATAAGCTTTAGACATTTCTATCACAGTATTTGAAGGTATATTAGGCAAGTAATACTAAGTACTACTGGTAGTATGAAAAATTGCCATAGCCTGCCAAAAGTGTGCTGATTGTCCAAACGTACCAACCACAGTCCACACGGGTGCACTCCATTGAGTTTCCTGATCCTGCAAGGTCCTGAAGGGAGCTGAGGGCTAGTCAGCACCCTCTACACTGCTGCAGAGCCTAGGAGAGCTTTGGTGACCTGAACTTTAATGGAGATCACTGAGCTCAGTTCCAGAGCTCACTGCGTATTCTTTCTGTGTTTTTTCCCTGGTTCGCAGGAAAATAGAAGGATAGTTTGCCTTCTCTTAAAGCTCTTCATTCCACCAGTCCTCTGAGCATATGCAATAGCTTACAGAAGCTGATTTGAGGAGGCCTGCTAGTTAGTGTAGGTGAACAATCTCTTATCTGGGATGGAGAGTGTGTAGGGAGCTCCCTCTATTGATTTCCCAGCTCTTGGGAGAAAGGTTGAGTTCTCAGTGTCCTTCACTGGGGAGAAGCATGAAGCTTTGAGTGAAATCCATGCTAATAATATTCACTCAGTGTAATGGCTTCCTAGGCATTGGGATGCCCTCATATCACCTGATTATTAACATCTTGAAGCCAGGTGCTAATCTAGTTGCTCCACCTCAATGGTGAGAAATGGCTCTCTCCAGGTTGATTCATTCAATCTGCCATGGGCATTTGTTTTAGGAAAAGTTGCCCTTGGAAGGCGACCATCACTCTGTATTCACTGTAGATTGGATGTTATGTTTTTAGCCAGTCTGAGAAGCTGGGATCCCATGCCAGATAACTTTTTCTGACTGGCCTCTTAAGAAAGAGTATTTCTTGATTTTTTGTTTTCTTTCTTTTTCTCTAACATGAAAAAAAAAATCTGTTTGCAGTAACATAAGGACTATGCAGTCCATATGTTCAAAGGTTTATTTAGAAACTGTGGTCTAAACATTAAAACTGAGCAGCAGTTTAGTTGTTGGCCTTCCTCTTCAAACTACGATATATTTAATTTCTCTTAGTTTTCCTGTATTTTTGCTAGAAACTATTTAAGAATTCTAGGGTTTTTCTTATCACGTCTGTTTATAGGGTCTATCATGCATCTGGGAATGTAGCAGCTATACCATTACCCCACAACTTCAGATGTCAGCTCTGAGTCACATGTTTGGTTTTTTTCTGGGTACAGGTAAGGGAGAAAGAGATTAATTTGCAGCATAAAAAATGAAGGTTAAAAGAGTGTGAGGTGCTCAGAGACTATGGGATTTGGAACCAAGTTAGGACTTGTGGGGAGAAAGAAATGAAACAACTTTTGCTATGACAAGGGAGCAACTGCTGTTGTACTGTAATAGTAAAACAAGTAATTAATATTCCATTAAAGGATGAGCTGTTATTGCAGAAAATTAAGTTGTGTCTTATGCTCCAAGACAAAACATCTCACAGGCAACAGGAAATATTCCCTATAGTAGGGAATGTTAGGGATTAGAGAGAAAGCACTGCCTTGCATGGAGTTGGAGGCCACATCTCAGTGGGAATGAGTGGGGAGAGATGGGAGATTCCTTGATTTTGAAGTGTGCTTTCCGCTTCTGCTTATTGCAGTGCTGCTGGTGAAGGATGCCATTCTGCTTTTCTGGTGGGTGCTCTCCAAAGCCTTCCCTCTTTGTCAGGGGTGCTGTGAAGGGCACAGGCTTAGTCTGTTTTGCCAATGGGCAGCCCTATGTTTAAGGTGTGAGTCTTGGCTTAAACGGAATGCGGACAGCCACCTGTGGAAGTCACTGTGGTTTTCAGAGACATTCTTAGCATTAACTAACCACAGCATTACAACGACAGCTGCTGCTCAGGGGATGCATAGGGAGGCTACATCAGGGCTCCTGTGCTGGGGGTCCCAGCAGCAGCCCCAGGCCCCTCTAGGTGTTCCCCGCCGTGTGTGCAAGGTGAGTGGCTGCTGGAGTGGTGACCAGAGGGGAACCCGAGTATCGCAGCATCTCAACAAGAGTGTCACAGCACCCCAGCCTGCACTCAGTTCATTCAGCAGGAGATTTTTGCTCCCTTGTTTCCAGCCCTAGGTCAAACTTGAGAGCGGTTTCTCTAGCACCAGACTGTGAACCCAAAACAAAGGTCAGATCTGAACTGCCCGAATTTTATTTCACTCAAACCTGTGGTGTGGCTGGAACCTGCAGGGAACTGGAGAATTCACTAATCTTTCAATAATTGTAATTTTTTTAAGGTATGGAAGTGGTTTTCCAAGATGATCCTCAGAAGAGAATGCAGAAGACACTGGTCTTCCACCAGGATGACTATAGAGACAGTCTGGGCTGAAGTCCAGCTCCTAGGTGGATACAGCCAGATATGAGGTGAATCTTTCCTCAAGCATATACACATACAGGGGTATGACAGCTCAAAGAGTAAAAAGAACAGCCAAATATCCAAAAGCAAAATTGGACATTTTAGAACATTAACAGTGAAGATAATTTTCCACTTAAAAGTTTCCTAAAGGTGTTGATGGAAGCTCCACCCTTGACATTCCTGATAATGTTTCTGTTAAGACTGGATGTTCTTCTAAAAGCCAAGCTTCAGTTTCACTCAACATGAAAAAGGAATTAATTCCTGAAAACTTTATGCTAGAAAAGAAGTCAAATGGCAAACTCTTCTGCTCCTAAACTCAATAAATCTGACAGTGCTTCTCCCTGTGATGTCTGATATAAGCAAGAAAAATGATATAGCAAGAAAAATAATAAGACTGCACTGGGATGATAACTCAAACAGAAATCAGTGAAAAGGTGTATGTTTTTGGCTGAGGCTGTCACTAAAAAGACACAATACATGTTCTCCAAGCACCAGTAACAAGCTCTTCAACATCCAAAAAAGAGCATTGTCCCCTTGGACACAGCTTTGGCAGAGTGTAGACACCCAACATGGATGAAATGATGTGAAAAACCCCTCTTTCTAAATGGGCTGACACGCGTCAGCCACCTTAACACCCCACAAAAGCAGGGAAGGGGAAGAGATCCCAGCATGCATAGCAGCCTAAATAGTGCAGTCCTCATCCTGCCCTTACTGCAGCACAATAAATATAAAGATGGGGGAGGAAGTGAAAGTGAGAAGTACAACGAGCAAGTGTGATTCTATGTTTGCATACTTAGAGTCAAAAGAAAGCTCTTCCAGCTCTCAGAGGTGGCAGATAAAAGAGGAGGATGTTTGGATTATAGTTTTTATTTCTTAACCTATAATAATAACCTGCTTTTCTGTCTTTTGAGGACTTTCATGTAAAACCTTATGGCTGAATACAGGCACAAGTATACACATCCACAGGTATTTCACACAGAAACACAGCTCTTGAAGACCAGATGTGCATTCAGGAGCATTGTCGAAGGGAATTACAATATCCATTGGGAATTATTGCTTTTCTACTTTGTGCTAAACTAGTATCTGTGAGGCTTTGTCTGAAAAGACATCCCCATCCCTGTGTTTTATACAGCAGGAGTTCACTGGTGTAGCATGGGCTTAGGGAATTTGCATATGGTCTGAACTTGAGATATTTTTTCTGTTTTTACAGCTTGTCAGAGCACAATACAATATAGCAAAATTTGTGAAAGTCCTCCTTGGACAACAAATGGGGGCATATATTTTAAACCATCTCTGTTCTGCAAAGCTGAGCATCCAAAGTAAAGCGCAAGACAGCTACTTTTCCCTGGCCTGGTGATTGCTCCTTGACGGCATTTGCAGAAGTTGGTTGGCAGAATATTTATCAAATTAGTCCTGTGAGAACAAAGTGAGATGTTTCTATTGCTACATTGCATCATGTATTGTGTCACTACCATGTTACCTTACATTATTCTGGTGTCTGGTGTCCCCACTGAGAAGGGAAATGTCACTGTGCCCGGCATGTACCATCCTTGAAAAGCAGAGGAGGAAAGGTGGTGATGTTAGGGAAGCAGGGAAAGCAAATTCAGATGTCTGCATGGGACTTTTAAACCAGTAGGAATACGTAACTGTAGTGAAGATTTGTCACAGAAAGAGACTGTATTATGGAGATACTGAAAGGAAAGTGCTAGGACACAGCTGACCTCAGAGAGCTGACCTCATAACTGCACCCCTATCTGAGTTTTCCAGAGATCAGAAAGTTCATTGCATTAAAAGTGCAATAACCAAAAAGTGCAAGCACAGAGTTTCAAAATAGAAAGAGCAAACCTCCTGCTGTGCTGAGCAGCTGGAGTCTGAGTGGCTCTATTGCTCTCCCTGTGCAGAGAAGAGCAAGTGAACGAAGCTGCTAATGGAGTGCCTGGTTTTGGCCAGGCTACAAAACCCATTGGCAGAGCCAAGACAGTGACAATATTTTGGCATGACTTTTGGTCAAAGTGACCCTATATATCATTTTACGTATTTATTTTTCTATATGTATACAGTCACCTCAATGACTTGGCATGCTTTCTAGTCATGCCAGCCAAAACAGACCTTTTCTATTTGGCTCTGCCTTCAAACTTTCTGGCATGTCAACTTCTACAAGGAAAGATGGCTAGCAGAGGAGTCTTTGGTCTGAGCTGGGATATAGTGCCTTTTTTTTGCTGCAGTCATTAGGGCACAGAAGGAAGAATCTGTGTTTATTTTTACATAAGAGATAAAGACAGTAAAGACAATAAAAAAAAGACCTAAGCAGGAAACAGTGGAGTAGGTGTTACTTTTTAAACCAAGTAGTGTGTGAAGTTTTTGAACATAACAGCACAAAACTTCATAAAGTTTAAAGCCATCTAATGAAACCAGTTAGTAGAACAGTCTTGTCTGAAAATACCTGGAAGTATAAGAGTCAGAAGTGTAAGAAACTGCAGAGATCCACTTTCAGCTTCACAAATAACTAATACTGCGTTATGAGTGTAATATTTAATGCTTATGGTTTACCAGTGTGCTCACTATCTAAAGGCACAGCAGTCACAAGCTGTACAGTGTTTTAGAGGAGCATCATCTTAGATCCTGCATAAAAAACAGAAACAGAGATGGTCCAGAGATATCCAAATTGAGACAATGTTTTTTAAGAACTGGAAAGCAGAAATGTCAGAGGAGCTTAGAAGTTCCTATCTCATTGACAAAGACACCTTTCATGACCAAGAGGGCATGTTTGAAAGAACTGAAGCATGAGGAAAGAGAATGGAAAATGTTATGTCAGGAACTCATACTTCATTTTTAATGATGTTTTGCTCTGACATGGGAACTTGATTTCCTGAGGCAAGAAGCAATGAGATGCTATGATGGTCAGCTGGATAAAAAAAAATTAGAATATGCATCTCCTTCTCAGTAGCAGGCTGGGATCCTGGACATGTTGCTTACAGATCTATATGGTATCCTTCTGAATCTGCTGCTTGCAGACAAGCTCCAAGTCACAGTTCTAACAGGAATGATTCTTTGACCAAGCTACTCATTTTTGCTATTGGTATAAATTGCCATATTATTAGCACACTAGGATGAACTGACTGCAGCCAGGACTACTGTCCTGTGGTGTAGAGCTGTTGTCACCTGCTTCATGGTCTGGAAAGACAACACTTTAAAACCACGTTTAATATAGAGTATATAACAACAACAATAAGAAAAAAGAGGTAATAAGAAATTCACAGGTCTAAGACCTTTTAAATTTAAGGTAAATAGAGGGAGTGCCATCTTTATTGAAGCTTAAAACTTTTGATTTGGGAAGAACAGGATATACTGTACTACTCTGCTGACTCTTCTTGTGAATCAATAAGGGTTTCTAATATCCATAATAAGATATTTTATATGAATAATTTAATATTTGTGATATCAAAGATAACCTTCAGATAGCTCTGAAAAATGTTTCTAATGTATTGTCAGAAATAGCCATGTGTTTGCACAGACTCTAAGAAAATGTTTTGTCCATTTATAAGCAACACTAAGCAAGTACATGAAGAATTCATCAGGAGCACCACAACCTGAAGCCAAACCAGGGTTATCTGTTGTTCATTTCTGAAGATTCAATGAAGCACCTGAGTCACAGAATCACTAAAGTGTTTTCTGGAAGGAACCACTGGCAGTCATCTAGGTCAGCTTTGCCTTGGGGCTGGACTATTGTTTACGCTAGGTCAGATTTGAGAGAGCTGCCTTCCATTGTGGACTGAAAGAACAAAATGTTGATATGACATTCTGGTGCTGTCCAGTTATTCAAAGGCAGATTATTAATTACAGAGTAATCTTGTAAGATGATAATTATTGCATATGAAGTAAATTAAAATGGAGGTCTGATTATACTACAAGAAAGATAAAGGCTTTGCTCCACCTCTGGGCTCTGAAAACATGTCCTGATATACTCTTTAACCCTTTTTAGGTGTCATGTTGGGCATTCCAGAAAAATATTGCTAGCAACTTTTACCATCTTCATCATTTCCTGATTGTACCTAAAAATGTGCAAATAGAGTGCATTGGTATAAAATCTCCCAAATACCCACCTTGCCAACACAAATTGTAGCCCGTTTTTGTTCAATGTGGCATAAGATTTGGACACCATCCTGGTAAGGAGCAGAGATAAGGCCGCTTGGCTGAGCTCTGCTGTCCCTGTGCATGCTTACAGTCTGGGCAAACAGAAGGGAAAAATGTCATCTTAAACTTCAGCAGGTATTTTAGGTCAGCAGATGCTAAAATTTCTCAACCCTTGAAAGACATGGGCTGATAAAGCTGGCAATTACTATGAGATACTCATCTAGTTAACCGTGGCATTGTGTTTATCATGTGTAGAGGCTGAACAGTGAATAGCAAGCTCTGAGGACAATTTATTAACTCCTTTAATACTGACCTTAGCTGTGACATCTGTGCTGCCACCAGTATTTTAGTGAGGAAAGAGACAGAACAAAGCATAGCTCTGTGTCAACCATCCTGCCCCCTACACAGCTCTGAAGCAGTAAACTCTTGGATTTGCTAATCTCCTCTTCCCCTTTGCTGCTGGGCCTTTCTTACACTGTGTCAACACTTTGAGAGCTGGCATGGCATGAGTCTCATAGATGGATCTGGCTTGCACATGTAGAAATGTTACAGATGTGTTTGAGTTTGTATTTACTAGCAAGATGGCCATAAGGCAGATGTTTGGTGTAGCATCCACCACTGCGTTACAGAAAAAGAGAGCAATTGTGTTGATTTGGATCCTGGATTCAATTTACATTGTCAATCCTTCAGTATATTCTGCTGTCCATCACAAGGATCCAGCTGGAGCCAAAACATTTCCCTTCACCTCTTTGTTGCTTGATTTGCAGTAATTATTGGAGTTCCTTCGTTCCTCCATACCTGCCTGGTGGACTAGATAATGAGCAATGATACAGGCAGCAGATGTCCAAGCACCTGCTGCAAGGTCTTGACTCTCAGCATGGCACTACAAGAGCTGATAATTTGTAAATGTGATAACGTGTACTAAGAGGACACCATCCAGTGTTGTCTTCTCTTCCTGTTATAGCAAAGATGCTATAACAACATCCTTGAGCTCCTCTGGCTGCTGGGCAAGGGTGAGATGATTGGACTCAACCTTAGAGCAGCAAAGAGGTAAGGAGCTGTAGCATCTTTAAGTGACCTCCACTGGCTGCAAATCTGAGGGCTCTTTAACATGGTCAGGCCAGGAATATGACCAGCCTGGTGTTCTAATGGAGAGTAATAAATACTCTAGTTATCAAACCCACTACATGCAGCATGCTTTTTACACTAGAATAAAATGAACTGCATCTGTTTAAACCACCTATGAGTCTAGCCCATAATTTTTAGGGTCACATTGAACCACTCTGAAGATGGTTCAGATATAATGTTGAACAGAAATTGGTCCAGTGACTGTAACCAAAGTCAGAGTGTTTATAATCAGTTAATTTGTACCTATGCCTGTAGCTCATATTCTTGGACACAACCTCCCTGAGTGACTGTGACATGCAGACATTTCTGCTGCAGAAAGTATATTTTTCCTGTGGTAGACCAACTCATCTTGGAAGCTGCTCAGCTGATGTAGCTGTTTGTCAAATGTTCTTTATTCATGTGTAGGAACTTCTGGCATAACATGATAGATAGTGTAGTTGTATGGCATCTTCATCCACTTTATTGTAGCTGTAGGACAGGGGATCTGGGTGCGAGCAAAGAAAAGTCTGCTGCTGCAAGAAAATGTCCATGTCTTATACATGTTGTGTTCTTCTCCCACAGAGTGAAGACAGGGAACTGAATCTGTGGTACTATTTTAAGCCATCAGGAAGAAGTAAATAACTGGTCTACAATTTCCGGACACATTCTACTGGGAGCTCTTAAGGCTATTTGAGCATTTTGAACTACATTGTTTCTCCCTGAGCCGAAAAATTCTTCCCTGCCATTCTGCACCTTCTATTGATCATGGTTCAAGGATCAAAGTAAAGTGTGTTCTGTGAGAAGCAAAGGTTAAAGTAATTCATGAAGTTACTTGACTACTGGGACTTTAAGGGCAAGCATTTGGTCAGCAAATACAGCTTAGAGCCCTTGTGTCATGCTGTCTAACCATCCTCCAGCATCTGTCGTGAAAATATGCTTGCTTTTGCAAGAACTGCATCATACATTAAAAAAAAACAGTACAGGGTTTCAAAAACATTAGAAAAGTCACTGCCCTGGTGTGAATTCCATAGATCTTTTTGTCAATATGATGTTTTTCCTGCCTTCACAAGTAGAGCAGTTATCTTTCTTCCCTGTTTGTTAATGGAAGGAAGATTTTGTCCCTCAAGTTTAATTTAGCACAAAAAGTCATGTCTTTATTGATAAGCCTTTGCAGTGTGCCTGTTGCTGTAGTATCTGAGGCCACTCAATCCGTGACCCCACTACATTCCTTGGGAGGCAGGGAAATGTCTCAGGGGTTTATTGCTACCGCCTGGGAGATCGCCTATCACTGACTGAAATAGCGCTAAGTGTGCAACCTGCTAATACCCAAAGCACTACTGGCAGCGAAGGTGGAATGATTATAACAGTATTTGACTTGCTGTGATATGAGACAGAGTACTTCCAAAATGGTCAGAGGGAGATTGGATGGAAAACACAATAAAGCAGAAGCTGTGAATCCCTTTAACGTGTGTATAGTAAATGGTATAGGAGCTTATGTACCTACCTGACTGTACCTAAGTGAAAGAATCACTCATAGAATGACAGAATGGGTCAGGTTGGAAGGGACCACAGTGGGACATCTGGTCCAACCTTCCTGCTCAAGCAGGGTCTTCCTAGAGCACATGGCACCAGGATCACATCCACATGATTCCTGAAAGTCTCCAGTGAGGGAGACTCCACAGCTTCTCTGGGCAATCTGTTCAGTGCGTGATCACCTGCACAGTAAAGATGTTCTTCCTCATATTCAGGTGGAACTTCCTGTGCATCAGTTTCTGCCCATGACCTCATGTCCCATTGCTTGGTACCAATGAAAAGAACCTGACTTTATCCTCTTGACACCTTTCTTTCAGATACTTACAGACACCAGTGAGGTCCCCTCTCAGTCATCTCTTCTTCAGGCTGAACAAGCCCAACTTTCTCCGCCTTTCCTTAGAGATGCTCCAGTATCTTCATTATCTTTGTTGCCCTCTGTTGGACCCCCTTCAGGAGCTCCCTGTGTCTCTGGTACTGGGAAGCCCAGA
>WBMV01002889.1:0-20763 GCA_013396655.1 Campylorhamphus procurvoides
TTCCATGTCTTCAGTTACAGAAGAACTGTATATATAGAACGTATAAAAAACTATTATTTCACGAGTTGCTTGCCTGGCTGATATTAGAAGACTAAATCTATTGTATTTGCATTCCTGGCGTTGCCTCATAAGAATCTAAATCCCAAAGGAGTATAAGCCTGCAGGGTAAGTATAGGTTAAATCCATTTTCAAAGTAACTTCATGCTGTCAGCACTGATTTTTCTATTTACTTCAGATGTCGATAGACATTTAGATCACTTGAGATTGGATTTAAAATGTTTCATGTGATAGAAGCTCTATAATATGCATAAGAGGTTATTGCCAAAGAATCTTAGACCAAGGAATTTTGATTTTATCTTCTCTATTAATTGTGTGGGGGGGGGGTTATTATTATTATTATTTTCTTTTAAGGAGAGAACAGTTATATTGTTGCTATAGGCACATGTAAGCTGGGCCATTGTAATGGCTGAGACCAACCATATTTCAGATGGATAAGATTATTTTCCTAATATATGAAAAGTATTGTAATAAAAAATATGTAATAAATGATATGCAGTAACATAGGAAATAATCACATATATTGTTGTGTATCTAATATTAAATATAAATATTAATTAAAGTCAGGTCCATCCTGTACTATCAAATATAAAATGACATTTATGAGAGTGGGTTTTTTGAGAGCCAGTATGTATTGGTGATTTGGAATATTGTTTTTAAGAAGATAAAAAGATTGAATTCCTTCATCCATGAGAAAACTTTTCTTTTACTGGAGTTATTTTTTAAAATTTTCCATAGTCATTGAAGACACTTGAAATCCAATGCAATGGCAAATGCAACAAAAAAATTAGTCATTTCACTTTAAAATAGTAAAATTATTTTAAGTCTTTTATTCTGCCCACTACAGCTGATATGCAGCTGCCTAGCATGAATAGTATTCTATAGGCATCTGTGGCAGTTAAAAAAAATCTTGGAATTACGAAAGCTATATGCAAGTCTGCAAAAAAGATATTGCTGGCTTGAAACAACTCTGTGTGTGGAGAAGGGGCAGATTGAGTTCTGCCAAGGTGGAATGGTGCTCTGCGCCCTCATAACCCCACCTCCTCGAGAGCCTTTAGTGCAGCTGTCAGTCACTGGCACACCGTGAGCACTGCCCCACACCACACCCCCTGGAGCCACCAACCCAGATCCCAAATGGCTATTAACCACTGGCACCCCTGAGCCCCCACCCTGCACCCCCTGGTGCCACCAACCCAGATCCTGAATGGCAGGCAGACCAGAAGCCCCACCTGGGCAGGGGGTGGCCACAGGTGTCCAGGGCAAATAGAACCAGCACCACAAGGCCTCCACATGGTCACGGCCCTATTGTCCTTGGATCTGTGGTAC
The DNA here is from genome assembly GCA_013396655.1 of Campylorhamphus procurvoides. Taxonomy (NCBI): domain Eukaryota; kingdom Metazoa; phylum Chordata; class Aves; order Passeriformes; family Dendrocolaptidae; genus Campylorhamphus; species Campylorhamphus procurvoides. The sequence continues at coordinate 1,384 of WBMV01002889.1, forward strand.
CTGGTTCTGTGCTGGACTTAAGGCAGGAGCTATAATTCTCTCTCTCACTCTCGCTCTCTCTTCTTTTTTACTTCTTCTCCTAATTACCTTTTCTCGATATTTGGTTAACTTATATCTGGATGGGTTGGAATTTGCAAAGTCAACGCTTTGTGAAATGCTTTAGGTTGATTGAATGTGTGCTTTAAACTTTTGCCAAGATCCCTTATTTTCCAAATTTGCCAATAAAAGTGTGTTATTTTGACCCTCTGAGAAAAATAGCATTTTTTGTGTGTGCAGCCTCAAGATATAAAAGAACCAAAGGCTCCGTTAATAAATCCATCAGACTGATTTTTGAGCCCTACATCTTTTTGGCATAAAACCCCTTCGATGAGCTTGTGAGGCAACCCTAGGGTCTATGCCAAAATGGTGAAACTAATGGAGTCTCCTAGTTCATTTTATATAATGATGCAATGACAAGTGACAATTTGACCATACATTTTAACTGAACACTTATTTTTACTTGTAATTCATATGAATATCCAATTAAGTCTTTAAAGGGCACTACTGTATAGAGCAGACTTTCAAATATTACCTTGCTTTAACTGTATTTTAAGGAGAATTTTTGTGTCTTCCATTTTAATTTATGCTAAATATCAATGTATTGCCTGATGTTTTAGCTGATATTTGCCACTTTGGCCTTTTCCTAATATAAATTTTGTTTTCCTGTGCATCATACAGATTTATGTTCTATATCACTGAGCTGCATAAAATCATAGAGATTTATGTTTTAGATATTTGCATGTCACATACATAAAAGTTGCTTTACTGATCAAACAGCTGTAAATTATAACTCTCTGATTTAAGGCATTCTACTTATGCTGCAAGTTAGTGCACCTTCATGATATCCCGGTGCAATTTTTAGTTCTTTGAACCAAGAAAATCTTGGTTAACTTAAACAGTAACACAATTCAAGAACATTACCATAAATCCTTGTAACTCTTAGTGGTAAAGCTGTGTTGCCCTGGAATGTTACTCACTGTAATCAAGTCATAGAATCACAGAATCACTGAGGTTGGAAGACACTTGAGTTCATCGAATCCAACCACTAAACTGGTACAGCCAAGTTCACCACAAAACCATGTCCTTAAGTGCCACATCTACATGCCGTTTAAGTTCAAGTGATTGAAAACTTGATTTAAATTGGAATACGAATTATGTTAGAGTTATGATAGCATACCTGTTCTATACACATCATGCCACAGAAGCATCTCAATTGACCTTTGCAATGCCTTTGTGTGAAGGTGATTAAGAAATCATAAATGTAATGTAAAGGAGGAATTAAATTAAGTATTCAAGACGTAGCTCGGCTTATAATAATTTAACACATGCTACTAGTGACAGCCACCACTAATCTTGATATTAATTTTATATTCACATGATATGGTTCTCTGTTTCCCTCTTACACATTTTCTCTGTTTAGTACATGAATAAATCCGATTAACATAATTTGAGCACTCAGATAGCACTTTGCAGGATCAGAAGCTGGTAGAAATGTAGATTTTCTACAGCAACTGGGCCAGAAGGGGTTCCCCCTCTTTGTTAGAACTTTTAGGTACAACAATTGCCATAGTAACAGTTATGGCCATCTTCATTTCAGTTCAATAAATTCAGTGATATGCATTCAATTTGCTATCATGGAATGGCAGGTCTAGAAAATAATCCTGTAATTGAATTTGTAGATTTTCTTCTTTGAAATATGGATGCTTTGCTACTCATTTATTGGCAATTAGATCCAATATAATGAACTGAATCTCAAGACACTATGAAGGACTAAATGTAGTTTTTCAAAGTCTAAATTAACTCCTTGAATTGATTTGTATTTGGCAAAATATTTTATTCTTAGAATATGGTTTTAGAGGAGAAATAGAATGTATTTTATCTTTTTCCTGGTGCACAGTGGAGAATGGTTTGCAAAATTACCATATGCTGTATTTTTTTATCTTTGATATCTTTTCCACACTGGTAATTTTTTAAAGGCATGCAGCTATGCAGACATCTATAGGAGATAGATGATACTTTTAACTGTGTTTCTAGGTAGGAGTAGAAGAAAAACAAGAAAGCATATAGATCTTATAAGAGTGCAGGATCTCCCTGGGGTTCAACAGACTCCTGTGGAAACTGAGAGCTAGAACCTGCAGTACTGCTATTCCTTCAGAGAAGAGTAAGAAGTATTTAACCTAGGGAAACTCCTACAGGTACTTTTTTCCTTTAGTGGAAGGCATTCCCGTTTGGGGAATTTCCACCTTGTCTTACGAGTCATCTGTGATGAGTTAACAACTTGTTTCACCACATTTACAGTGATGTTAAATAAGGTCATTCAGAAAGTGTAATTGTACTGGTATTAAGTTAAGTTAACCCTGAGGTATTACAATACTAAAATATTCCAAATTTAAGAATTGTCACTAGTTTACATTTTAGGACAGAAAACTAAAATCTCTGCTAGATTATTATGCAGAAGAACTGTGTAATATGCATTACATTTTTCTCTAGATTCTAATAATAAAATACAGTTATTCTCACTGATAGGCTTTGTTTTGTGTATTTTTTAGAGTGAAGTAAGTATTTCTGAGTAAAGTAACTGCCCTAGAGTTGTGTGTGTGTGCTCGTGGGGCCAAGACAGGAAGGAATACATATTTCTGAAGTGGATTTAATATCTTGTCTTCTGCAATACATAAAATAAACATATGTTCTTACATAATACTATCATAATAGTTATGGGAAGATGTTCAAAATCAATTTAATGCAGAATATTTCTTATTAGTTTCAGACTTGAAGCAGCTAGAGCCAGACATTTTCATTTTGTATGAGCAATTCTCATACTAAATGAAAAGAACTTGGATCAGTACTTCCATATTAAGAGATGGTTCTGACACAGCTCATCTTGTCCATCAATAATAGATACCTGTCACCCCCAGCAGTTAAGGAATCCTAACTGGTACTGACCATTTTCAGATTTGTTCAAAATGAGACTTAAGCAAGGGTTCTTCTGTTGGCAGTTTGAATAATTATTTGACTTTACTCAGTTTGCAGATGCAAACAGGCATATCATAAATACACAAGCTTTTTTACTGCATGTTTTATTAATTCTTTAAGTCAGAGATTGTTCATCATCTGTCAGAGACAGATTTATTAGGATGGGCTAAAGGACTTTTAAGTCCTTTCTTCTCACAGCCTACCCCATTAGTACTGTCAGTCTTCATCACACTGGTGAAAAAACCATTTCTCCCATAGCCACATCATGACAGTTAAAGACTATCCATACCAATGCCTTGATTTACTCAAAACACTTTTAGTTTCCAATTAAAGCCTATTGATGCTTCTCCCAGTCTTGCCTTTGCTCTGTCAAGACAAAAGCGTGACTGCACTTTACCAGATAAGCAGTTTTTAGGAATGCCAAAAATACACTGCCTTATCTGTGGCTGAATTGTGTGTTCCCATTTTCATAATTCTGGGGTGACAGAGATGTCTTTCTGTCTGCTCCAAATCTAAAGAATTCCTGGCAAATGTAAGCGTATAACTCAGAATCAATTTCGCAAGCATTCCCACTGTTCTTCGAGTAACTGTGATGCTGTTCTACCAGCACCAAATGAGTACTGTCAGGAAGCTGCAAGGGCCAAGCTGCAGAAGACTATCTGTAAGGATAAGAATGGAAGTGGAGACTCCATGACACTTTTATCTTCAGCAGTACTCCTTACAGGAGGACTAGGTCACAGCAGTATTTTGATCAACCAAAATGACCCGTATCCTTCCTTTGCATACAGGATGAAACCTATGCTGAAGTACATGGAGTTGATTTAGGATTAAATTAAGACTCTGAAACAACATGAATTAAGAGTCCCAGTGCCATAAAAAGTTAAAATCAACTTGTGTGATATATACCTAGAGTCTTTGTGGCAGCAGTGGTACATTCCCAGGAAAATGGCCAAGGACTTTATAAAGGCGGCTCTCAACCATGTGAAACAGATGAGAAGCTCTCTCTAACAGTAAATAAATTTGCTCTTCTTGTGTTTGAGTCATCAAAACTAGCCTGTCTGTGACATCTAATTCAAGGTCTTTTAATTCTTTGCCCATATTCTTGCCTACTTTTCCTATTAGTGAAACCTAACAAGTATATACAAATAAATAAAATAATACGTATCCAGAAAACTGTATTCCTATTTTTACAGGAAGAATCTGACAAAAGAATTTCTTCCTGAGCTTTTATCTGCAATGGTATTTTTATCAGCCAGCTTTTTTGCTTTTTCTCATGTGTGCACACAACTGCTCTTCAGAACATGAAAACTTCAGATCTTGAAATAACATTTCATGAACGTTATTCAGCACAACAGTCTGAAAATTCATGTGAGAAGAAATACATTTCTAGTGGTGCTGAATGCTGAGACATTTATGCTATGGGTTAGCATGCATGTCAAAAGAAAGCTTTGGGAAAAACAAAAGGTTGTGCTTTTTGATTCCTGAGGAATTAAATTATTATTAACCCACATTTTTATATACCAAAGTACATTAAAGGATAACACTACCCTAACTGTAGAGATTGAAGAGGAAGACCATAAATCTTGTGATAGAGAAGCTGATGATGGTCTTAAAGGACATATTCTCCAACTACTTTGCAGATCTCAGGACTAATATAAGGACACAGTATTTTACAAAAAGGAACTAAAATTCTTCTCTCTTTCCTGCCTGCTTCTCCAGTTGGAAGCCATGGATGTTTTTCAGCCAGAAAGCCTTTGCCTGCAGGAGAACATAAGATTATAAATCTGTTTTGTCATGAAAAGCCTATGTGAAAATATGTGTTTGCTAAAATTTCTCAAAATAAATGGCAATGGATTATTATAAATATGAATTTAAATTTGGTTTGTCTTGATCACATCATGAACAGCAGAATGTCGCAGCGGAAACATACACGCAGGAGACTGTCCAGATGTATAGCAGGCTCACTGAATGTAAAGGAAGTTTGCTGTCAGGAGTCCTCAACAGTATCAGCCGTTCGGGATGTGACCAGCACGTAGCCCGCGGGAAGGGGGAGTGTTGCTGCTGAAGCTCACTGTGCTAATGCCTGTGCTGTATAGATACAGACATTTCTGTGAACTCTGCTGAGGCGCATGTAGCTGCTTCTCAATGCATGCAATACACAATTCTCTTAGCACAGAGCTAAACCTTGCATTATTGCTACAGATGCTTTTCTGGCCAGAATTCCTGGCAAGAGTTTTAAGGAAGAGTTTGCTTGCAATCAGCTGATACAAGAATATAATAAATGATTACTTGCAACAGAGAGCACAGTAACCCATTGTCAAACTGTAGCCGAAAAAAATATGGCATTTGTGAAGGGAAACTAAGTATTACATTGTCATGGTTCTTTATTGTCAAATGTTTAAAAAATTAAAGCAAAATACAAATGCTGTGGTTGATGATGTTGCTTTTGACTGGTTTGTTTGTTGCTTTTTTTTTTCAGTTAGCATTAAACCATGTCTTTCAAGTGTAGGAAATATCATTAAAATGTTGTTTAAAATTATTATAGATTTAATTTTGTGCATCACTGGTGAAAGACTGGTTTTATCCATCCTAATAGGCAGTTTTTTGGTGAAGACTCATGGTATGAAAATAATTGCTTCTGAATACATAATTTTTAAGAAGTGCTTGGCAAACCAGACATCACAGAGACTTAGATAACAAGCACATACTGAGGCCTCTCCATGGTATGGTCTGGGTGGTATCAGAAGCATGTGCCCACACTCTGGAGCTCTGAGTTCAGATACCACTGAATGTGGACAGATTATGGTAAGATAGATAGTTTCTGCCCCTATCTGTCTGTTCTGCTTCTTTCCTGAGAGTTTGTATTTCCATGATAAGAGGAGCTAAAGAGCCTAAAAGTGCCTTTGAAATTTCATGGGCTGAAGGTGGAGAAGGTGTCTGAGGTGTCTGTATTCCTTTGTGATATGTGTGTCACTAGACAAAAGGGAGGAAGCAACTGAAAACCAAACGAGTTCTGAAGTTCTGCACAACCTTTGTTTCCACTCTGGTACAAGCCAGATAGATCCTATTTCATTTATTATTAAAACTCCTACTGAACTTTTGTGAATTAATATCAGGAAGAACATATTTTGTGTAGAAAAGTGCTGTAGAATACCATTGAGGAGAACATGGCTGTGAATGACAGTCGGGAGTGTTTTTATTTCATCTAAGTTTGAAATAGGAGAACTGGATAGACTGCTGAAAGCAACTCTAGCAATGCAATATTCAGTATCGGGAGAACAAAATCCTTTTGTTTCCTGACCTCGGCCTCATCAAACAAACCAAGAGAAAAGTGTTATTGAGCCCGAGGAATCTGTTTACTGGAACAAACACTGAAGCTCTACGATGGCATCTTACAGCACAGAAGACACTGGAACAGAGCAGACCTATTCTGGAAGAGAGAAGCAACAACCATGCACAGATGGCAACAATGTCAACGGAAAATGAACTTGCATGACCTACAAAGTAAACTGTCGATAATTTTGATTGCTTTATTTAGCTGACAGCTGTACCTAAAATGCATCTCCGTTATACTGACACTAGATGTTTTAAGGACTCTTTAACTTACATGTACATTTAATTCTGTGTGAAATGGTCAAGTTAAATATGCTTGTGCCTTCAAAAATGCATGATCTGGTTGGGTGACTAATGGTGAAAAATATCTATCCCAAATTAATGTTAATTTTTTGTATTGTAGAGTTAATGAAGGTACAGATCCTCTTGCTGTAATAGCAAAGACTTTCTTTAGTATTTGTGCTTTGTGTTCCCTACCAAACAGGCTTCAATATATGAATATTCTTTTATTCTATATCTTGATATGCATTCTCTGGTATATATAACATCATCTAAGCTAAGTGCTTTGCCTCTTGACTGGATGATATACTTCCAAAATAGGAAAAATATAGAGTACCATATATAATGCATTCTTATGTTAGATACTTTTATTAATTTCTTTATTTGTATTGACCTCTATGAATTTTGTAGCATTTATGAGCATTTTTTAATAGAGATTAGTGTAGGTAACAGCAGTCAACTGAATTCTCTACTTTTAATTCAAAATCACTTCTGTTATTAGTAAAAATATAAATATATTAATTTAAGAATGATCCTACAAATTATAGTCCAAGATATTATCAAGATTTTTCCACAAGTTAATTCATGTTTCTAAGAAGTGTGTACAAGAAGACATAAGACAGAAAGAAATTTTTGAATAATAGCCCAAAAGTTACAAAATATAGTTACGGTTTATATCTTCAGTGAAAAAAAGCTGCTATGAATTACAAGATGGAACTTATTATATGAAAGCAATGATACACTTTGACTTTTCATAGATCCATTTCATCCAGTGGGTGAATTACACACAACAAAAAAATTACCAACTTCAACAAAAGATATACCATAAGTCATATGACCCTTCCTCACACCTGCAGATAAGAGTTGGGTAAGCAGCTGAGCCTCACAGGGTGTCCCGAAGGTCATCGTCTCACCTTCAGGCTCCTGTGCACCACAGCAGTGAAAGCAGGTGTCCTGCACACCTCGTCGTATCCTCCCTAGTGTGACACTGTGCTCTTTGATTTGACATAGTTCCTTTGGCATGCTCGACAGTGTCATGTCCTCTCATGCACTTGTGGAAATTGTTTATCTAGGAGAAAAAAAAAATCTATTATCTCTAGCTTCTCTGCAGCTTCCTGAAGGGCTAGAACATGATGTGTTGATAGGCTCAATGGATCAATCCAGTCTAAGTAGCATGTCATTCTTCAGGCATCTAAGGAGACATAGGTGTATAGTTTTGTGTTTTCTACAGTTAGATCTGACTTCTGCAATCCCTTTTTTAGTGTCTGAAACTGAACATCCTCTTGATATTTAAATTGTGAATGTTACTGTTGCTCCTGACCAGCACTGATATCACAAGCTGAAATCTTGGATACCTGCTAAAACAGCACTGACAATTTGTTGGATTCTGAACAAATTTTAGTCCTACAAAATTTATTTGTGTTTCTTCTCTTCTCACAACTTGTTCTCCTCCCCCCTGTTACTGAGTCCTATTATTCTGGATTATATGTGGCAAAAGAATTCAATGGCAGATGGGGCTGCTCCATATTTAATGCCTTCAGGGAGAAGAAGAACACAAGGGCATGCAGAGCACATGTGTGGTCCAACAGCAGTCTGTCAAGGCAAAACCTCAAAAATGTGGGAAGTTAGTGCCCCAAGAATGACTCTTCTGGTGCAAGAAAGCTCACTATTGTCTTTTGAATTTATGAAGCATTCGATCTGCTATTTCATAAATCGGAGATGTTGCTCAGGAGGCTGAGGAAAAATTGGAAGAGAAGGCAAGTGAAGAGGGATACCATCAGCTCTTCCTGTTTCTCCAGTACTGGGAGATGATACTACGGATAGGCACTAACTATACAGAAACTAGATCACAGCCATATTGAATCTTAGAAGCTGTGCTTCAATGTGTTCTATGTACTCATTTACAGAGACCCTGAGAGTAGCACACTTTTTATAATGACCTGCTTTATTATGTTCATATATCCCTTGTCTCCAGGTGGTGTTAGGTTGTTCACTGATCAACACAAAATCTGTCTTTCACCATAAAAGCAGTGATTTGACTGGTGAGACTGGGTAATGCAGAGCCCTGAGCAAGCTGTACAGGTGGAAGATCTTTTCCCTTTCCAGTATACTCTTCTCCAACCTTCACAGCAGTCTCACTATAATCAGAACTTTTCCTGGACCTCAATCTGCTCTGTTAGTCTAGCTTCTCTTGCTGGGAAGAAAGAAAGGGACTTAGCTTCCGGGCCAGTCATGAGGGGATGCCATGTATTCCTCCTTAGAAGAACAATAATAGAAAGGAAAGAAAGGCATATGTCTGCTGCAGCACAAATTAACTTTTTTAACAACTGAGATGATTAAGTGTGAGCCTGCAGAGCTGAACTGCTGCTGTGGCGTCTGCCTGAGCAGACCAGGAATAGCTCTGAGAAAAGCCCTGGAGTGTGCGTAGAGAAGTTGATTTGGTGTCTGGACAAGTCAGAACTGTCTCTAGACTGTGTACAACTAGCAGCAGTCTCAGACAGTGGGCAGAAACCACGAATATAGTTAATGCATGCTGGACAGCACGGCAGAACCGAGCAGCTCTCTTCTTCCAAATGAGAACTACGGTCTGCATTCAAAAAAGTACTGTCATACAGGCCCTTTATTAACTAGGGAGTAAGTGCTCTTGTCCTCGTCGCTGCTGATGTGCAGTCATCACTCCAGTTAGCTGATAGGGTAGCTGATGACGGCGCCGCAGGCAGAGCCACCGAGGCTGTCGCAGAGCAGCCGGCGGGGCAGGCTCGGGGCGCCCGCCCGAGGGAGCGCGGCTTTGGAATAGCGCGGCGTTCCCCGAGCCTTCTGCAGTGACACCTGCCGTCCGCTCCGCGCGTGGGGGTGGACTCCAAACGCTGGTTGCCACAAAGAGCTCTGATCTTTAGCATTTAAGTCTTTTGAAGACCCAAAAGATTGGCCTGCTGGCCAGATAATGTCAAGCGACTATTCCAAATAAACCTTCATGTTCTTCTGCCATCCTACCTATAGCAAAATTAATATTAACATTACCAATTTTACTGTTTCATGCTGACTATCAGCAGCAGGAGTTTTTTAACACAGCTTATTGATAAGTTGCTGTGTCAGAGAAAAGGTCTCTGTCATCAAACTTGAGCTCTGACTTGTTTTAGTGTTGTTCTGCTCTCCACAGCAGCAAAATATTATATTCAGATCCTGGTGATTGTTTTACCAAACGTCATGTCTCAGCATTTGTGTTGTACTTGTCCCATTTCTGCTCTGGTATTCTTCTGTTCTCAGGTTGCAGTTGTTCAGCTGCATCATCTGAAGATAGCACGGATAGAAATATAATCTGGAGAGCTCACCAGAGCCATCTCTCCCAACAGTCTGTAACTTGTTCTCATCATGCAGCCAAATGACCTCATTTTAAAATTAAATTACATTATAGAAGGCCAAATCAGGTTTAGACATCAGAAATCCAGAGTTTGCTGATTATTTGCTCTTTCCATCATTTCCTGCTGAGAGCTGTAGTTTTAAAAATGTTAACTTTCTCTGAACAACTTTGCCTACTTCCAAACAATGATAATTCATCCTTAAAATGGAATGGGGAATTAAAATGATAGAAAACTTATGATTACCAGAAGCACACAATATATTAGTTGAGGTGGTACTTATTAACATAGTTCCCTTATTGCATTAATTTTACATGAAGATATATAGAGTTTGTCATCTGGAATTATAACTACATTGACATACAACACCTGGAGTCACTTCTGACAAGCATAAGCCTCCAAGTTTCCCCAGCTTCATGCTGCAAAAAGCCCTGGGCACCCAGTAGCCTCCTACGTATGCCCTGCTTTCATTGTAGAAGTAGGCAACATGTGGGGCCCATATGTGAGCAATGCTGCAATCACAAGTAAACCTGGTCCACTTGCAGTTGTGCTGCAGCAAATGCCAATGGATAAGTATAGGTAAGGCTGTAATACTGTGGTACATCACAAAGAACATGTATTTTCTCCTACTTACCTAGTCTTTAAATAAGAGTCAACACCCGTGCAACACAGGTAATGAGTACGAGCTAGATAAATGCACTGGTGGTGTTGTATTGTCTTTGTTAAAGAATGGCTATAAGTCCCTACAACATACCTTACCCAGCAACAGCAGATGGAAATTAAGAACCCTGAGCTGAGGTTGGATGCATGGCAGTACTCCTGTCTCACACATGCAGGATACTCTATAATTACATAGCCACAGGCTTTTTTTTCCCAACAGATTCAGATATTGTGAAGCCCTCCCACAATAAACGACTACTTCCTCTTAGGCAAATATTATTAGGCACCTGGAATCCTAAGTGCCCAAAACTGAATTTAGATGCCTGACATTATAAGACAATTCAGGAAAACTTGTGATTTTCAGTTAACACCAATTTTTTAAGTATTAGCTCATGTAACATCTGTTGTTGAAATTCTTTCTCTATTCAGTAAAGAAGACCGTGACCTTTCCCATCTTAACTGTTTGTTAAACAGTTTTGTCTGGTTTCTGTTGTGTTTCTGTCCAACAGAGGAAGGGACTGGGAAATGAAATGAACCTGCACAATTTCCTGGACTGGACTCTGCTTTGTTTGCTTATTTGATCACATATTTAGTTGTCTCATAGTGTCCATATAAGGCAGGATGATAATCCTTGCCATGCAGTTCTGTAAGAAATCAGAAACAACTGAAGGAAAATTTCATTTCTTCAGATTACAAGCAACTCATTTTGGAGAAAGATATTGTTAAACAAGATTATTAGAAGACTTTTACATAAAGATTATGCCACTGTTATTACACTCTCTCCCTCATAAAGTAATAGTGATAACGGTAATCATAATCCAGTGAATTCCAATTTTCATGAGAAAAGTTATTATTTCTAAATTATCTGGAATATATTTCTCTGAAAATAGTTCACTATTTTCTCTTATACTGAGAATAAGAGGGTTTTCCGGCTTTTAAATTACATATTGGCATTAGAAAGATAATGATGACTTCTTTCTTCAAGAGGTTTAAGAAACCTGAAGAATCTGTTCATAACAAATATATACTGCTGGTGTGCCTTCTAGAGAAGTGCTGAGTTTATATCCCTGTCTTTAAATAGAAAGCAGTCAAAGGATAATTGCAGCATTTAAAAACACTGAGAGCATTCCAAGTAGGAAGGAATGATGGTTCCATGGTTAAAGCACAAGAAAAAGAGAATATCTGGGTTATATCCCTGGACTGGGTAGATATTTCCTTTAGAACCTTGGGTAAAATGCTTCACCTGTGCCTGTCTACATTCCCATATTTTATTCTCAATAAAATGGAGATTCTAACCCTTTTCTGCCTCAGAGAATGCTAAAAATATTTGTGCAGGGACAGACATCCTGAGATGGAAGGTGTTATCTGACTTATTATAAATGGAAACACAGGATATGGCTACATAGGCTCTCAGTTAAGAGCTGATCTAATCATCCAGAGGAAACCCAAGAAATAGAGTCAACAAACCTCATTCTCAAAGGCTCCAGTTACTACCTGATTGTATCTCTCGTGTGTATTTATGTCTGCCTCTGGGAGCCTGATTCTGCTAGAATATGCTTTCAACTGCCACAGATTTTCAGGAGGGAGGAAGTGTTGAGATTAATTTCTAATGCACCAGATATTATATGTAAAAAATCTTTGAACAGCGTAACACAAAAGCAGTTACCTACAGAAAAACTACTGTGCCTCAGGACAATGAAATGCTCTTGCAGGTAGGAACCAAACGTGAGACCTAAGAACTGGCAGATCTTTGCAGCACCAGTGCTGTTCCTTTTGTGTACAGTCCCTTATTTGCCAACAGTTCAACAGTGGTAATAATAAGCTGTACTTGGAAATTCTATAGCTTCCTCTAATCTGAGCATCTGGAAGCACGTAATGTAGGTTTGAATTCACAGACATTTACAAGACAAAAACCCAACAATTTTTTTAACAGCTACGGAGGCACATATTCCTACATCCCTTCATAAATTCAGGCCCTAAAAGTCACTTTATTAGACCAATTTATTGCACCTCTTAACAGAATACAGTCATTTTTTAACCAGGCATAGAAAAATGCAGGAAACAGAGAAAAATGCCATATTCATTAATGTAGACACAAGGGATATTAATCATCAGGCTAGAATGTGGCAGGCAGAAAAACTAGGAATTATCCTTATTTTCTTGAGATGGCTGTGGATTGAAGTTTGTTTATATCTTACCTTACAAATATATAGTAATATACACAGAGTCCTCCTAATAGTGTGAATGAAGACAGTAATCTTCAAGAAGTATAATGAAAAAAAGCTCAGGCTGATAAGAAGTGGACTTTAGGTGGTGGATGATCAACTTCATGAATATAAAGAGTTCACTAAAGTGAACAGCAATTTTTCTTCCAATATTTGTAGGAAGATGAAGCTCAAATTGTATTCTGCAGGTGATATTGTTACCTTGACAGTCATTTTTGTCTGAAGTATGGTACACATTGTTACAAAGTGACTAATTGCTATACTCAAAATAAACCTGCAGGAAAATTCAAATGTTTCCTTCTATTTTTAAAACTCTTTATCCCATACATTTAACACAGCTAGAGACAGAGCTAGTACATAATTTTCTTGACTAGTTCATTGGAAAGGAAAAAATTAGCATCAGGATAAACTCTCCAAAGCCTGAGAGAAGATCAGAAAAATGAGTAAACACTTTAAGAAGCATTACAGAGTGAAATCTTCAGACTGACTCCTTAAAGAGTACACTGTCAGAAAACTGCCTAAATGTAGTTAGTTCAAATACAACCACAAGATGACATTTGCTTATCAGATTATGAATATTTTTGACATTTAAAACAAAAGCAGAGGGAGAATTGGTTCCTCCCCTGCCAACTGGTTGATGTCTCCTCTCCCCTGTGATAAAAGGAAAAACCCAAACTTTGACCTTGAGTCTTTCAGCTCACAGATGTGAGTTGCTGCTGGAGTGAGAAATATATGCCTGGGGAAATAAGTAAGGTTATTAAAATAAAATAATACTTTTAAACCTCCAATCCTGACCTTATTGCTTTATAGTGAAATTAGATAAAATAGTGCCACCAAAAAAAATATTCAAAACCTCCAATTATTTTGTCATTCCTGCTTGCACAGTATTGCAATGCTTTGTAGAGCTTTATTACTGATTTATGCTGTATTGAATGAGTTCTATTTGCCTAGTGATATTATCACATTTATGGAAATGATTTCCTTACAAATACATTAGTACATCCTTCTTGATTGGTTTACTACATGCCATTTTTTAATTCAGTGTCTTATTTTTGTAGTTTCCCCATACACACCTTTGTCTAGGGCTGAAAAAGATCAAGAGCATTTGCTCTAAAATACTGAAGCCACATATGGTCAAAACTGCTACTGAAAATCTGATGAAACATTTTGTTTGTAAATATTAACTCAGTTTTTTTACAGAGCTCCCTTCCAAAATTATTGCTCTGCTTTTTAAAATTGAATAGTTGTCACAAAGTGGCTTTAACTTTCAAAAATATTTTGACAGTATTTCAGGAAATTTTGATAAAATAGAAGTGTTCTTGCAAAACATTTTCATGGAATCACTTTCTGGCAGAAGATGATTTGATGTGATCTCTTTACTGAAGCTCCATATGTGTAACATGACTGTGATGCAATGGACAGCAACGGGAACTAAGAAAATGTCAGGTAGTTTTACTGAGCCTGTTGAAATGCCTCTTTGCTGGCTGCAGCTGTACTGTTCTTTAGAAATATGTATAATGCTGTCCACTCCTATGTGATCAAGAGCATTTAATATTGAGTGGGCTTCAATGGGAAAGTGTCTGTATTTTCATGCTGGAAAGGAATCCTGTTTATGACTAAGAAGTGCTGGAATGATAAAAATGAAATTTATCAGACAGCCAAGGCAACACCAGAAGAAAGACAGCTGTTTTGAGATGCAAACCATCAATAATACTTACAGTTTATAAAATAGCTAGTATTCATCTAGATAGCTAGTATTATTTATCTCTATCCTTCCCCTCTACTCAGCTGTAGTGAGGCCACATTTGGAGTGCTGTGTATAGTTCTGGCCTCCTCAGTGTGAAAGGGATACAGAGCTCCTGGTGCTGGTCCAGTGGAGGATGACAAAGATTATTAGGAGATTGGAACATCTTTCTTACAAGGAAAGGCTGGGGGAGCTGGGCCTGTTCAGCCTTGAGAAGAGACAACTGAGAGGGGATCCCATCAATGCTTATAAGTACCTGAAGGGATGGTGTCGAGGATGGAGCCAGGCTCTTCTTGGTGTAGCCAAGCAACAAGATAATAAGCAACAGGCACAACTTGGAACACAGGAAGTTTCACTGGAACATGGGAAGGATCTTCTTTACTGTGCAGGTGACTGAGCACAGTAAAGAACAGATTGCCCAGAGAGGTTGTGGAGTCTCCCTCACTGGAGATATCTGAGAACCATCTGGACACAGTCCTGTGCAATGTGCTCTAGAATCATTCTGCTTGAGCACCGCCTGCTGTGGTCCCTTACAACCCTCCTCACTCTGTGACTCTATGATGTAAAATTGTTATGTTATTATAAATATAGAAAAAAAATCACAAATAAAAAATGAAAATGTCCTTATTTTTGCCCTTAGATAATTTAAATCATAGTTTCTGGCATCTCTTAAGTATTGGGAAACACTGGCTTCTTTTTTGACATGCACACCAATCCAGTAGACTTGCTGTAGGTGTATGGCATTATGGAGCACACTTCAGGCTCCTCAGTCAACAGAAGAACAGCTGAAACGAAGAGTTCTGAAAATGGAGAGGTGGTAGTAATATTGAACGTCACATCAAGTAGGCTGCAATGCAGAACTAACACATGCAGGGGGTTAAACTAGATCAAACTCTCTCTTCATCTGAGCCCCACTTGTGCACAAGGACATCTCTCTGAAACCAAGTCACAGAACATCACCCTAAAACCTATGGCCTTTCAAAAATTGTATCTGTGGGCACCTTTAACAACGTTTTAATACCACAGACTCAGCATAGCAGGGCTCTAGGACATTATGGGGTTGCCTATGTGGAAAATATATGCTTAGGTACAGAAGCCAAATGGTGCCGAAGCCAGAAGAGACCCAGCTGCTGTACCTCCAGGGCTGCCATATGCTAAGTAAGGCACAGACAGTATCCTTCACTGTCTCCAGCCACTGTAATTCTTGACATTGGTTATATGACACATAAAAAAGTCTGTCCAGCACAGTGAAATGCTGGAGCTGTTAACATGATTCTCTACTGATTTTCGTGTGCCTCACAAACAGCTAGAGCTATCTATTGTGTGTGGCCTGCGGACATAACGAAAAAGGAGTTCAGAAAACCAGAGCAATTAACCCTCAGGTTTTTTTGTAAGGGTAAGAATCTTTTCTTAGCATTATTGCTTAGATTTAGGCAGCTTAAGGCCAAAACGGACTATGATGCCCTCCAGACTGATCTTGTGCAGAACATAAACACAACTCAGTAACTCCTGTGTCAGTTCATATCTGGTCACTAGGCCTGTAACAGAAGCCTGATTTAAAATGTTTCAGATATAGAGAAAGTGCCATGCTTTTAAACGTCTCCCTCTATGGATTGAATATCCTTATTGAAGTAAACCCATCTTTTTTTTTCTAGCCTTATTTTGGCAAGCCTCAGCTTCCATTTCCTGTTGGATCTCAATGCATATTCTTCTGTTACAATGCTATTTACGATCAGAAATATGATCTTTAGGTAGCAGCTCTGAACACAGGCCTCTTTAACCTCCTATGGATGAACTGATTTCTTAGTAAAACATTGTCATACTTTTAAAAGCACACATTTAACTAGGCTAACTGATGAACTTCCTATACTATGAAAAATCTGAGCAGCAACTAATTTTTTTTATTGGCCCATGCTGAGAGACCAAGCAGCAAGGTGAACTAAGCTTATAGCTACACAGTAGGGAAATAGTTTATATTTTTTCTTTCTCATTTTTCAATGAGATTTTTTAAAGCTGATTTAAGCAATTATAGCTGTACTGGAGTTGGTAAAAGCACAATAAGCTGCATGTGCTAGCAATCTGCCTTATCAGAATTAGCATTTCTAAAAGGATTGCAGGCATAAGTCTTTCCATTAAGAAAAAAGCAAGGAGAACTGTGAGCAATAAAACTAATGAAACTTAGTTTCCTCTATTTCCCAGGAATTTGCATGCCTCCTGTCTGACTACTTTCCACATTATTTCCAGAGTTCTCTGTCCCTTACACCTTCATTTCCTGCATCATCCATCTATCAGGTTGGGCAAGAAGTAGCTGGTACTATAGGCAGCTCAGAGCTAACGTATATACCTACCTGTTCAGGATGTGCATACTGATCAGCTGGTTGGCCAATAGTAAACACAACAGGAAGAACTAAGTTCTCCATACCCTTCTTTTCAAGAGGGCAGACTTGGGCCTTATGCTCTCAGCCAATAAATTTCATAAAATATTTATTAATACCCTTACGAACTCTGTCCTTCTGCTAAATTTGTTTAAAATTGGTGAAGAGATCCGAGTTATGAGGAGGCACTGACACACAGAGTACTGAGGAAAAATAGGCTTCAAATGAAAGAATGCATTCCCAGTACTGTAACAGAATGGTTGGCTATTACAGTACTTCAGAAGTATAACATAGGATGTGGCTGTGCTGGTTAAAAAGCTTATGTTTGTACTTGTACTTCTGCTTGCAGGAGGCACAAATGAGCACATTTCAATGGCATATTCTCATTGTGCTGCTCTGTCATGTGTTCTGATTTCAGAATGGTGGCACAATTGCCATAGTTAAAATTACTAGCGTGACCAAAATGGCTCAGTAATAACACTTAAAAGCAGTAATAGGATATTTGTGAGTGACTGGATTCCCTTGGAATGTAAAGGTTCTGTAAAGGAAAACCACTTCCAGGTATAATTGCCAATTTTTTTTTTTCTGTGAGCAACCATATTTGCTGCTTGATAGATTGACACCTTCCATGATGAAATCTAAATCTGAAGTGACTGTCAGCAATGATGAGTCACTGGCTCTTTGCAGGGCAGCTGTGTTTACTTTCGGTGGAAAATGGAACAGAAATTCTGTTGCTCAGTTAAAGAAAAGAAAAAAAAGTCATGCCATCTTTTAAGTCTTTCAGAATTATTGGAGATGCAGCTTACAATTCCCCTTATTCATGCGGGATGAAGTTCTGGTAACTTTGGAAGTTTTGAGTCCTCTCTTCTCAAAAGAATCTACAGAATGTATGACTAAGATTTGAAGAGTTATAATGTGAATACTGAGACTATGATGGTTCTACAGTATTCCAAGTAACAAAAACCCCATACATCCTCAATGTGTTTCAGTTCTTGGCTTGCCATTGTGATTTGTTTCTAGCAGTAATGCTAGCAATGAGCTGTTGTTTACATCTACAATGTTCCCATAATGCAAAGCCATGTGTATGTGCCCATAGAAGGCATACACACAAAACTGTGGCTGCACAGAGACGATGAAGCCAACAGGGGCTGCCACAAAGCCATGTGTTGCACAGCAGGATTTAATTTGTTCACAGTCAGTGGTGCACCAAACACACCCGGCTGCTGCAGCAGCATTTCAAATTGCCTCTGGAGGGACAGAGCAGAGATGGGTTACACAGCACTCCAGCAGCACAGGGAGGATAATTATTCGCTAAGTATGTATTTGGGACCAGACCCAGCTGAATTTACTGAAGTGGGGGAAGACAGACATCTTGGGACATCAGTGTCTGTGTTAGGGAGCCGAGGAGCGGGTCAGGGAGAGCAGCACAGGCCTGCCATGGGCACAGGATGTCCACAGGGCCTGGGGACACCCAGCTGCACGGCCGAGGATCTTCACATGCTTGTCCAGGTCTGCATTTGTGTGGAAGAGCCACCAACATGCCTGGACTCCCCAGGGCAGCAAATCATGAGAAGTGTGGCCACTCCATGGCTGGTTCTGCTCTGAGATGGAATACATGAGCCTGATCTTTCCGCCAGTAATTCATGATGTTCAATTACTTCCATGGAGTTCAGGGGAAAAAACCTGAGATACTTCAGGGACTTTTAAGTTTAGTAGACAAATTTCTAGTAAAAACGCGTAAGAAGCTGAAACCAAACATCCGTCTTCAGCCTTTTCTGTAGTTAGCCTCCTGTGAATGTGAAATACAAGGTACTGATGTAACTGACATTTAATGGGTAAATAACAGAAAGGAGTTGAGGTTTGACGATCTAATGGTTGCTCTGCGTGTATGTTCCCTGAGTTTGTACTTCAGAATTCCTGTCGTACCTGTCTGTGTTCCTTGTGAGCATCTGTGTCTTATGTTTGTGATGAAGCGATAGCTTCAGGAGCAGCTGAGGGGTTGTTTATGTTACATAATGTCTGTATGATGAAAGTGCATTTAGGGTAATGTGGGATTACGCTGCATCCCTGTCTACACGGTGCAATCTCACGCCTGAAGTCTCTGTAAACCCTTTATCAAGGGCTGTTTTCTCTTCTGCCGTGACGGTCTTGGAAGGCCTCCATCCTCCCCACTTGTTAAAAGATTTATGCCGAAGTGAATCTGTGCTCTGATGCACTGGGAAAGCAGAGCTGGAGGGACAGCCTGGCGGCGATTTCCCAGCGCGGGAAGGTGCTGTATCCCGGNGCGCCACGTCCCGCCTGCCGCGCGGCGATGGCGACTCCGGACCAAAAATCCCCGAACGTCCTGCTGCAGAACCTCTGCTGCCGCATCCTGGGCAAGAGCGAAGGTAACG
>WBMV01002889.1:20845-231686 GCA_013396655.1 Campylorhamphus procurvoides
GGCGCCGTGCCGGCTGCTCGGGGCGCTGCCCCGGCGGGTACCGGGGGGTGTGGGGGGTACCGGGGCTGCCGAGGGGTACCGGGGGCTGTGAGGGCGCCTTGAGGAGCATCCGCCCTCCGCCCGTGCCTGCCCGGGTGGAGGCGTGGGCGTGAGCCGGGTCCTCCATAGGTCCTCCCTGTCTTGATGCTGCTGTGGTCCTCCAGCGAGGAAATGAGCCTCTTGCCTGTTTGCGTAAGTTTCTCCCTTGCAGTCACGGCAGAGACTGTTTTTAGTAAGCAGTCAGAGGGTGGAAAGGAAGACGTGCATCTGCTGAGTCTCCTTTTTAAGCCGATGTGTTTATAAGCATTGCTCACTAGACAAATTCATTTAAAAGCTTTTATTATGCCTGTTTTCTTGTGTGAGAGATGATTGTCTCCCTCCTTAACAGTAGTTGTCAAGTCTTTTATGTATTCTTTTCTTTCTCCATGCCATCTGACAAGTCTTTCCTGGTTACTTATAGCTGTTTCCCTGACAGTAATTACTAATTTTGAGCATTGATCTATTGTAAAGAATTGGGTTCAAAATTACTCAGTTGTGGCCTATATATGAATTACTGCCATCTCAGAAATCCAGAAAGTGAGTAGCAAGGTACAAATATACCTGTCTGTCTCTCAAACTTTGTTTGTCTGTTGGAGACAGCCCGTGGTGATCTCACACCCCATCCCTGTCTTTGAGTTGGAAAGATAAGGGTTTAGTGGGTGAACTCTTTGATAGATAAGGAACCAGCAGGATGGCCATGTCCGAAGAGTTGTAGTCTATGTCTTGATGTCAAAACAAAGATCAGTATAAAGTGGTGTCCCTCAGAGGTATTAGGTCTGATGCTGATCAGTATCTTTATCAACAGCATAGACAGTGGGATTGATTATGCCCTCAGGAGATTTGCAGGTAGCACCAAGCTTAGCAGTGCAGCTGATACTCTGGAGGGAAGGGATGCCATGCAGAGGGACCTTGACAGGCTTGAGGAGTGGGCCCATGTGAATCTCAGTGTTCAGCAAAGCCAATTGCAAGGTCCTGCATTTGGGTGTGAGCAATCCCCAGCGTTGATACAGACCTGGGGAATGAATGGAGTGAGAAGAGCCCTGCAGAGAAGGAGTTGGGGGTTAATGAAAACTTGGATGTGAGCTGGTAGTGTGCATCCCAGAAAGCCAGCTGTATCCTGAGCTCCTTAAAAAGAAGCATGGACAACAGGTTGATATGGGTCTCTGCTCTGCTTTTGTGATCACAGTACTGTGTTCAACTCTGGGGTCCTCAGTACAAGAAAGATGTGGACCTGTTAGAGCAGGTCCAGAGGAGGCCATGAAAATGATCAGAAGGACAGAGCACCTCCCCTACAAAGAAAGTCTGAGGTGGTTGGGGTTGTTCAGTGTGGAGAAGAGAAGGCTCTGAAGAGACCCTGTTGTGGCCTTTCAGTACTTAGGAAGAGCTTATAAGGAAGACAGACTTTTTCCCAAGACCTAAAATGACAGAACAAGGGGTAATGGTTTAAGCAATTAAAGAGTAGGTTTAGATTGGACACAAGAAAGAAATTTTTAACAATGAGTGTTGTGAGACACTGGAACAGATTGCCCAGAGAAGCTGTGGATGCCCCATTCCTGGAAATGTTCAGGGCCTTTGCCTTTGTGCAACCTGGTGTTATAAAAGATGTCCTCGCCCGTGACTTGGGGAGTGGACTAGACGATCTTTGAAGGTCCCATCCAGACCAAACCATTTTGTGCTTCTGTGATTCACCTGAGAACCTTGGAAGAAAAATTGGTAGGAAGGTGGAATCTCTTTGTCTTCACTGAACTGTTGAGTAGGGAGGGACTCCTTCACAGAAACACTGTTGATATGTTGAACTCTTAAGATCATTTTTGACCTAAATGTTTCCATAACCAACAGCTGTTTGATTGCTGTGTTTTGTTTTTCGAAATCTTTTCTCTTTTCATTGCGTTTATAAGTCTTCTGCAAGGCCATTAATTTCCCTTCTCCAGAATCTATAATATTTCAGTGACAGGAATTCCTGATGTAAGGTTTTATTGCAATTTGGCAAGCTTCTGCACTTCCCCATTTCCACCAAATCAGTGGTAGATTCTAAACTGTTTAATACCTCTTGTGTTCCTATGTTTCTTTTCACAGCTGGTTTCACGTCAGTTTATTACTCTAAGGTCCTCTTACAGCTCTTCTTTTAAAGCTGTTTCTTGCTTTTAACACAGTTTGGAATTTTTTTTTTCTTAATACAATTGGTATATGGTCTTGATTAAGAACACTTCAAACATGTACTGCCAGAAATCTCAAATTATTGTGCTAGTTCTAATTCCAAAAAGGGAAAAAAATTTGAAAATACCTTGTTTTGCTGTATTGGAGTAGTGGATGCCTTTTTGAGGACATTGTTTTTATATTGTCTAATCCTATTTTCTTCATGACCTTTTTCTTAGGTTCGGAAGGCACTGCAATCTAAATGCAATCTAAGCTTATTTCTTGATAGTATCTTATCTGGGTCTGTGATACTTATAAAAGTTAGACAAAACAAGAGAACAGAAATAGAATCCTCTGTTTATCAATCAAGGTCTGACTACCGAGGAGAGGTGATTCACTTCTAGCAACTTAGGATCTAGCTTCTTTTTGAAGCCATAGTTTCTATACATCTCAGTATCTCCTGACTGTAGTAATAATTCTATTTGCAAGCAGTATGTGCAAAAACATCCAAGAGAACTCTCATTTTGTTAATTTTTAAATAAACGTTGAACTTGTTCCTATGTGTTGAACTTCTATTAATGTAACTTGTGTGTGACTAATGAAAGGGGAAATTTTGCCCAAAATCACAGTAAGTTGTTGCATGTAACCTGTAGCCCACTCGTCTGTCCACCTGAGGGACAGACAGCTTGTAGTAACAATTTAAAATAGGAAAAAAAATAAAGGGATGTCTCTCAGATTTATCTCATGTGTTTTTGTGCATGTAATGGATAGGAAGCTCATCCTTACGTTGCTTTTTATTTCTCTGTTAGGAGACACTCTAGGACTGAAACATCACCCTTTTGATGTAGGAGTTCTCTCAAAGCAGTTAACTGTAGTACATGTGTTAGCTCAGGGATTGATTTAAAGTGCATAGAGGCTGATAAATCAAGAGGTCTGTGAAAGTCAGTCATGAAAGGCGTATATGGTGCTTGTACTTGCCCTGGTTTCTATGTCCAAGGAATAAATAAAGACAATAAGAGAATTTTGTTAGTTCCAGCATCCTCTGTGTTGAGGAAGATGCATATATCCCTAAGTGGTAAGGAACCCACCAGACAAGTTACTTTGCATCTTGGCTGTCTTTCAGGCTTGTATCTTTCTTTCAGCACAGGATAAGTTTGAAGTAATTTGTGGGTGGTTCGTGGTCTATATGCAGCTTCCTGTGCTGTGCTTCAAAGTTTATGGACAATTTCTAAGTAAGGAAAGACATGGGAGTGTGTGCAGCTTGGGCTTTATTTTGTGCTTTTGTTGTTTGTTTTTTTTCCTTTGTGGGAAAGGAGTCTGGGGAGTAGAAAACCAGTTAATTAACAATAAACTTAAAATGCTTCAACTAAGTCATGCATAAACGAAAGAGAAGTTTAAGATAGTTGACTAAATCAGAAGACATACAAAATTATTTTTTTTCAGGAATACTTCCTAGAATCATAGAAATGCTTTGCTTGGAAGGTATCTTAAAGGTCATTTAGTTCTAACTCCTCTGCTGTGGGATGGATGACCTTCTTCTAGACCAGGTTGCTCAAAACCCCATCCACATGTGTGGATGTGGCATCCACAACTTCTCCGGATAAGGTGTTTGCGGTCTCTCACCACCCTCACAGTAAAGAATTTCTTCATAGCATCTCATCTAAATGTCTCCTCTTTTAGTTTAAAATCATTCCCCCTTGTCCTATTACTATCTGCCTGTGTAAAAAGTTGCTTTTTTTTTTTTAATAACTCCCTTTAAATACTGAAAGGTCTCTGTGTGGTGCTTTCTCTTCTCCAGCTGAACAACTCCAGTTCTCTCAGTTTGTCTTCCTAGGAGAGGTGCTCCCTTCCTCTGATTATCTTTGTGGCCCTTCTCTAGACTTGATCTAACAGGTCCTTGTCATTCTTGTGCTGGGCGCCACAAAGCTGGATGTAGTATTCCAGGTGGGGTCTCACAAGAGCAGAGTAGAGGGTCAGAATCACCTCCCTCGACCTGTTGCCCACAGTGCTTTGGATACAGCCCAGGATGCATTTGGGCCTTTTGGGCTCTGAGTGCACATTGCTGGCTCATGTCTGGCATTTCATCCATGAGAATTTCCAAGTCCTCCACAGGGCTGCTCTCAGTGAGTTCTGCCAGTCTGTACTCATGTCTGGGATTGTCTCAACGCAGGTGCTGCACTTTGTGTGTCATAACCGAGCTGGTCCCATAATTGCCCTTTTCAATACCAATGTTTTCTAAGGAACAATCGGTTCTGCTTACAATGTGTGTGGATTCTCAAGAACAAAACAGTAACACTAATGGTATTTGAGACAAGTATTTTAGTTTATCAGTATATGACATGTTCAATGCAATTGTTTTTTTCCCTAGGTAATACTTGATAGAAATGTAGAACTTCTGATATAGGTAAAACAGTGAAGATTCAGCAACATTACTATCTTGACAAATATGATATGTGCTTATGATATATATGAGGTGAAGAGTTTTCCAGCTTTTCTTCCAAGCTTTATTTTGCAATAATAGCACTTTAGGCATTTAGCAAACACTTTCTTACAGGAAAAGATTTTGTGGTTTTGTTTTTTATTTTCCTTTGGCATGTGTTTTTCACAGCATCTGTATCCAAGTAGTTTGCAGCAATAATTTTTAGCTGGTCAGTGCCACCCCTACAGCACTGATTGTGGTTTAGAGTGTAATTGTTTTACAATAATTTTGCATGTGCATTTAAGCAAAACTATTGTCTGGCATGAGAGGCAGCTGATTGGAAAAAGAGAGTGGAGAGAGTTTGCTAGTCTTTGCAGTCTTCCAAGAAAGATTATTGTTTGGTTTAGCTAAGATTTCTTTAGAATGGTTGTATAATTTAGGGATTATGTTTACAGACATATTAAAATAACCAAATGTCATCTTTCCAGGAAACAAGATTTCTCACAATCATGATATATTATTGTTTGGAAAAACAGCTCCAATTACTACTTAAGTTTTTCAGGACTTCACCCCCACTCCATTCAGGAAACTTCAATTGACATATAACAGACCTTGTTTAAAGAAATGTATGAGTGTGAAGTGAATTTCAGTTAATTTCCTAAAATTATAGGTAATGTTAGAAGCTTCTTTATAGGACAAGCCTTGCTGAGTTTCTTAGAACTATATTGGTTCATTTTCTTTTCATGTCTTGAACTTTTCTTTCAGGTTTCATCTTTTGTCCTATTTCTCCTTGATTTCTCTACAACCAAATTCTTTCTGTGCATTGCTTCTGTGTTTTTCTTCATATGCTACATTCTGCAGCTTTAAAATGCTATTATCTACCTTTGGAAATAGTTTGCTTCTACTGCATTGTGTGTAGGAAAGTTTGAATGGCTGTATGGAGTATAGATCTTTGAAGGATTGATGGGTTGCTTTGCTCAAAGGAGAGTGTTTTTTAAAAAAAAATTAATTCACAAGCGCTAGTTCTCTCTTCAGCTGTGTGGCTGATTATCAGTATCTTTAATTGTGTGGGTGTTACTTAAGGGATATAGTCTAAGGAGAAGTGGCTGTCTCTGTCTGCATTCACTGCTTAGATTTGACCTCAGGAAAACAAGTTATGATCAATGTTGTTTTCCCCACTGTACCACACGAACAGTTGCATCAGTTTCATGCAGCAGATATATTGCTCTTCCTGTTACATGACAGAATGATGCTGTAGTAACTTTTTGATGAAGGATGTTCAAATAGGTAGATGTCTGTATATTTTAAGTTCATTTGCTGTTATAATCATTCTTCTTTGAGGAGAGAAGCAACTAAATGTGCCTATTAGTGACAAGCTCTGTGAATTTTTATTGTACTGATGCATATCTGTATTAAGTTATGTTTAATCACTTTGGGTACTGAAGTTATTTTATAGATTCATAAGAAATAATCTGCTGAGGAAACACCCACAGCAGGGAATTTTGTTTGTAAAAGAGGAGCTGGACTTGATATGAATAAAACATGAAAGTCTGAATTGAATATACTAGGAAACCAGTCTTGTTATGAAGCTGTTCAATTGCCAGTGCAAGTCTGTATGTGTAAAGAGCAGATAACTTTGTTCTGTGTTGCTGGTAGTATAACAAGTTTAAAAATCAGAATCTGTTGGGTGGAATTATAGTCTTTTAACTAGAGATCTTTCTCAGATGTCTTGTTAGGGCAGTATGGAAAAGACTATATTAAGTTGCAGTGCTTTAACTAGTTTTCCTATGGCTGGTATTGAAATAGAAGGTTATCTTTCTTTTTTAAAACTTCTCCCTTATGGGAAAAAGTTTCCCCTTTCCTATCTGCTGCTAGGTACACAGCTGAGGAATGAATGGACCGTATGTTGTTTGGGATTACTTAGTGCCAGTATCTGACTTTAATTGACCGTGCAGAATACTTTTTGAGTATCTGTAATGACATGCATTAAACTTAAGAATTATACAGAAATACTTCCTCACACTTAATTCTTCACACCTGATTCATCCTAAGTACTGTTAAATATTAATTATTTTGTCTGAACAGACTGTTTTCCTAATCGTGTGAGGTACTGCTTTGTGTGAACTGGTTAAAGTTTGCTGTTCTACAGTTGTATTCTAGTAGAGTAGGACTAGTGAGTGACATGCTACAAGACAATAAACAAAATAGACATTCAAAACGAGTGTAGGGCATTCAAAAACAATCAAGCACATTGTGATTTCAAATTTCTTCTTTCCATAAATTTCTGGAGATTTTCATGCATTTAATCAACAGACCCCTAGTATCTCCCAGGCAACTTCTAATTTCCAGTTGTAAATATTAGTTAATTTAAGAGATGATAAATGCTTAAACTATTTCTTCTTCTAGTAATCCTTTACCTTACTTCATTTTTCTGTTCCTTTTGTATGTATTTGTCTTGGCCAGCATTCTTGCTTTTTCCTTGGCTGAAAGATTGCTGCCTTACTCTGTGATTTCTCTCTGAAAGCTGACTGCTTAGCTGGCTGTATAGCACATGAGGTTATGATGCATCTGCACACATAATGGTTATATACAGAACAGCTAATATGCAGAATTGCTTAAATGCTTTTTTTGCCAAAGTAAAAGGATTCAAGTAACTGTCAAACTCACTTATACATTTTCTTATGTACCTTTCCCCATCATGTTGTTATGGTTGCTTCTGTATAAGGAGTAGAAATGTATCTCATATTTTGTAAGGGCCCTTGATATGTCTGTAGAGTTATTGTTTGTTTGCTTTTTCAGGTCAATAAATGGGAACATGACTATGCTGTAAAGGCAGTAATACTGAGCTGGCCCTATCTTTGTGTTATCAGACTGTTAATATTCCTGGAAAGAAACATACTTGCACTTAAACTGTACTATTAAGCAATGATATTAAAAATAGAGTTATTGCATGAGAAAGTAGCGATGGAGAGGGGTCACTAACTTGTGATCTCCACATTAGTGTCCACATTATGTATTGTGATGATATCTCCGAGCTGGCTTTGAACTTAAGGGTGAAACAGTGAAAACTGTTTTATAAACAAAACCAAGCTTAAAAACAAGAGACAAAATGATAAATGCACTGTTATGGGTATCTGAGTTAAGGTCACATGTAGAATAATCCAGATTGCTGTCATTTGGGGAGAGAGTGTGCGCGGTGAACATGACTGTACCGCTCCTGTGTGTGAGCGGAATTCTGTGACTCATGGACCAAGTCCCACAGCATTTCTGTCTGGGGGGATGGGCAGAGCCAGCTGAAGTGTGCAAATACTCTTCAATAACTGTCTAAGAGTCTCTTCTATCAGCACAGAATAGGAAAAACTTAATAAAAATTTTCAGTGGAATTATTTTTTGGAGCGTGTGGAACTGAATGTGTGGTATAGCATTGATACTATGCTAAGCTGCATAAACTGGGTTTTACTGCCCTCTGGTTAGAATTGTGTCTAAGAATTACAGCATAACATGATCAGATATAAGCCAGGTACATTTATGCTGAATTCCGACATAGCAGTGCAATCTCATGTCATAACTTTATTTGTTTTAATAGAGGTTTAGCATTCTGCTTAACTGAGAGTTTTCATTTTTTCTTTCAGCCGATGCAGCCCAACAGTTTCAGTATGCAGTGAGAGTTATTGGAAGCAATTTTGCTCCAACTGTTGAGCGTGATGAGTTTCTTGTAGCGGAGAAGATCAAGAAAGAACGTAAGTGCATCTTTATTCCTTTCTTACAAATAGCAAGTTCTTCATGAATTTATTTGATGGGTTTATTTCTCTGCAAAGGGAACATCTCTGCCTCACAGTCAGTCATCTGATCTGTTATTAATGTTTGCCTCCTGACAGTGTTATGCACATTCCATTAATTCCCTAGTGAATAGTCCTCAGTGGTTATTTGTATTTACTGCTTAGATTTTTCTGAATGCTCAGGTTAAACTTTCCTTGCTGCTATTTTATTTCTATCTTAGTCACTATGAAAATAACAATTAATATTGCACTCCTTTCATTTTGGTAATACTCAGAATTTATGAATTAATAGTTTTTTAGAAGACTTATTCTATTGAGATGTGGGCTTTAGAAATATTACATGTTGGCGCAATTAACTTCATGAACGCCTGTGTGAAGCTTGCTGAATGAGCTTTTTGGGAATTGATGGAATTGTTTGTGACCTACCTGATACTTCGTCTTCAGTTTCTCTACCAGTTTTCTGCAACCACCTTTTCAAAAGCATGGACTTTCAAAATAATAGACTCAGACTTCGTAAGTTATGTTATGATTCCATTTTGTTGTGCTCTATGCTGCGCCAAGTGTCACACTGTGAATCCAAAGGGGATATGATGCATTCCTCTTGAAAAGACAAATACTGCTTTCAGCAGATTGTCTGCTGTACAGTAACATGTCCAGAAATAATTACTTGAAGTATGCTAATTAAATTAAAGCTTCATATTTGAGCTTTAAATATTCAGGCAGGGAGATTGAATTAGGATAACTGACATCAGTGGTTGTAAGTGTTTTAAGGTCCATGTGTTTTTTTTTTTCTTGCTAATGCAGAGCTTCTGTGACTTGCTGATAGGCAAATAAGCACATCAGAATTCCTCTAGCTGCAACTCCAAACCACTGGAATCTACAACATACACTTTCTGCAGGATGAGTTTGTACATGAGTTAGCTAGTTCTAGACAGCACATATTCTTTGAACCTATTGCCAGAAGTTTTGAAAAGGGCTATCTCTCCCATCTTCCTTCTCCACAACTTCAGCTTGTAGGCTGATGTAAGTGGTCATGTAATGAGTGAATGGATATATCCTTCTAACTTTATATTTATTTTGGGGATACCATACATGAGATGACTTAGCAAAGTACATAGCAGTAGGTTTTTAATGTTAATTAACATTTCTAACATTTAACAGCTGTTTTTCTTATCACTAAAGTTTCTTCAGATGGTTTTTTAATCTTATTTTTCTTAACATGGTGCTCCCTGATGTAACACACCTTTTCTGAAGAAGTCTTAGTTTGAAGATGTTTATCCTCTGAGAAAATACTTGTGTTATGTAACTGACATTGATTGAGACTATTATTTTTTGTAATATATAAAAGTTCCGTGACCTTGGAATTCTGCTTGACTCGGAGTGAGTAGCATTACTGCTTTTGTTTCTTGTTTTTATTGCCTAAAAACCACACAATTACACTTAGTTTTGTGAGTGTTAACACACAGTGTTTACAATATTCTTTAACACATACATGCTTTTGGTAAGGTCCCTTATGTCCCTAAACCAACTGTGTGGCAGATTAGACTTTAAAAGGGCACTTACTTAGAAGGTGTATATTTCAATTGCCCTAAGAAAAAGAGGTACTTACATTGAACCACTTCTGATGCAAGAGTTTTCAGTGGTGGAATGCAAATAACATGAAAACAGGCAAAATGTTTGAGTAAATAGAATGAAACCATTCAATGTCACTAAGCTTTCTTGGGTACACTTGCTATTTACCACAAAGGTATAATGTTAGACATGACTATTATAATTCTCCCAAATTTTTAATCCTTATTTCTTTTTATTTTAATAGTTGTGCGACAAAGAAGGGAAGCAGATGCTGCTTTATTTTCAGAACTCTACAGAAAACTCGGTTCACAGGTAGCGTAAGAAATGTGTAAAGAGTAGAAAAACTGAAGGCACACGTGTACGTCCTTCTGATGTTAGAGTTGTTCTGGGAAGTGCTCAGGTCATGAATAGTATTTTTTCTGAGAGAATGGTTGAATACTGGAACAGCTTGCCCAGGAAAGTTGCAGCAACTCCTTCCTTGGAGAGAGTCAAAACCTGATTGGACACAGTTGCAGGCGAGCTGCTGAAGACCACCCTGCTTTGAGCAGAGGGATTGGACTAGACAATCTTCAGTAATGCCTTCCAACCATATCTATTTTGTAGTTTTTGTGAAAAAGTTTCCAAGTACTTTTCTTTAATTGTAAATTAGAAGAGAATAAGGGATACATTTTTAGTTTGAGTCTACTTATATGAAGGAGCACTTGTTGTGGGGAAGCTTCAAGTTTCTTTGACTTCACTGCTTAATGTCCATCATAAGGTTCTATGTCCCTGGTAGATTCAGGTGCAAGTGTTAGTGTCACAGAACTATGCAGTAATGTATCTAGAAACATGCATATTTCAAACAAAACCTTTTAGTATTTGTCTTCTCTCTAAAGTGTAGTGTTTGTAGCTTGGGCTTCAGTCTTTTTTTGCTGAGATCCACAGTTGATAACAATGTTATTCTAACAGTCTATGTGTCTGTTTGCTAAAGGCTATATTATGTATATATTATGTATATATATATATTATGTCATGTTAACAGTGTTGGTATCTTAGGCTGTAAAAGTAATAGAAATTGAAACTCTCACTTTTGAAGCCTCCTTGTAAAGGTGACTGAAGGGGAAAGTTGAGGAAATACATTTCTTTGCTTAAAATTTTACCAGGAGTTTTTTTTCTTTACATTTAGGTAGAACTAACATCCAAACCTGAAATATTTTAAATGGTGAGAGCATGTGGGAATGGTGGTAAAAGTTCATCTCTGTATAAACCTCATTCTTAGTAACTATGAATCTTAAATTGAGCTTACTTGCTGATCTCAGAGCAAGTGAGAGTTCATGATTTGAATACAGTGGAGAAAGTTAATAAAATTAACAATACAGAGGCTGCACTGCACATTCCCATTTTATTCAAGAATGTGTTTGTCTTATTTGTCTGGAAAATTTATTTGTATTCATATATATTAGACTGCATAATTTTAAAAATCTGTAGTTGTTGAAAGTTAAACTAATTTTGGTTTGCCTTCATCTTTTTAAAGGGCATTTTGAAAAACAAATGGTCAATACTCTACCTCCTGCTTAGCCTTAGTGAAGATCCACGTAAACAGTCCAACAAGGTGAGGAGACCTTTGTTACTTCTGAGAAGCAGTAAATGCATGTCACTTATTTTAGATGTCATTAAGAATCGTTATCCAGACTTAACCAACACCTCAGGTTGTGTGAGGCTGAAAGCAAGAACGCACTTGACTTAAGTATCTGCAGTGTTTATTGTAATTTTCTTACGCTAAGTACATGTAAAAATCTGAGCTGTGCAACATTTGTAGCTGAAGTTGTGACTGTATTAGATGGGTGGTTTTTATGTTTACTTTCTGCTTGGTGCTGTAATATCTGCTCATGTGCTAATGAGTTTTAAATGGAGTAGAGAAAGCAAAATTCCTCCTTCAGTTACAGCTCTGCTTGCACCAGAGTGCTTTTTGCAGCTATTGCTAATGACACTTTGCAGGCAAAAAAAACCGATATTGCTAAAAGTATTTTTGTTCACCATATGGGACATTTTTGTTGTCATAATTGCAGTTTTTCATTTGCATAAATATGGTCTTCAGATATTTCTTGTGTTCTTGATACTACACTCCTGTTAACTAAAGATGTGACTTAAAGGAACTCCCACATCTGTTTTTTTTTCCTCCCTTTTGAAATCCTTTCCTTTTCAGGTGTCAAGTTATGCCACGCTTTTTGCTCAAGCATTGCCACGGGATGCTCACTCAACCCCTTATTACTATGCCAGGCCTCAGACCCTTCCATTGAATTACCAAGACCGCAGTGCTCAGTCTGCCCAGAGTTCCTGCAGCATGGGGAGCAGCGGGATCAGCAGCATCAGCCTGTATGCCCTAAATGGGCCAACACCAACTCCACAATCACTTGTTCCAGGGTAAATTTTACCTTACAGATAGATTTGGAGATGACTTGAGATGATCTGCTGCCTTTTTTTTTTTTGCCTTGTTTCTTTTTTTGTATGACATTGGTAGTTCCACTCGGGTGGAATCAGGTGCTGGAATATGACCATATGAAGCCATAATTGGCTACCCAAGTGTATCCATTCTTAATCACCATTTTCTTGTCTCTTACTTTTTCCTTCTCAACCCCAAGGTGACAAAATCACAAAAAACAAAATCACAATAGATGCATTTTCAGAAAGAACCAAACCTGCTTTTTAGGTTGAAGATACAGTTTTTCAGTAGTGTATTTGACATGACTTATTGAATTCATAGTACGGAAATAATAACTAGTGCTGACAGAACTGGACTTTGTTGCTATTGATAGGTTTTACAATACAAATACTTATTTGACTTTGTCAGTACTATGTTTATATTGTGTATCTTGAATAGATGGGTACATGATGCCTTTAAACTAGGAGCAGCAAGGAGGACTGTGTGCCACAACTGAGTGAGGAAGTGGCAGACCAGGTTAGTAAGCAAAAGATGCAGGGTGATGTGGGCAAGAGAGACCTTGAAACCAACAGAGCATGGCAGAAGGGAATCCATCCATCTGTGCATAGAAATGAGGCATGTGGAGAGGAAGCCTTATATGGGAAGTTCTTACACCTTTGCTGGAACATCAGCTAACAAGTGCAGCAGGGGGAACAGGCAGGAGGACTTGAGAATCTCATTGGAATAACGAAACTGCAGTGGGATAGTTCGTACCACTGGAATATTGCAGGGGGTGGATACAGACTCATTGGGAAGGACAGACCAAGCGGGCAAGAAAAAGAAATTGCTGTTTGCATGAGGGAGCAGCAAGAATGTAGGGAGCTTTGCCTAGAGACCCACAAGCTGCTGACTAAGACCTCATGGGTTAGAAGTAAAAGGCAGAGCAACATGGGTGATGCTGTGGTGGATGTCTGCTATAGACTGCCTCATCAGGAAGTGGAGAAGATATTTAGATGACTGGAAGAAGCCTTACCATTGCAGTCCCTAGTGTTCATGGGGAGCTTTAATCACAGTCATATCTGCTGGAGTGGAGTGCTTCAGGGCACAAGCAGTCCAGGAGTTTTCTGAAGTGCATTGATGCTAACTTTTTGTCACAGGTGATTGAGGATTAGGATAGGTACTTTGCTGGGCTTTTTTACTGACAAGGAAGAACTGGTTGGGGAGGCAAAAGCTGGGGGCAGCTTTGGCTGCAATGGTTGTAAGAGGGTGCAGTTAAGGATTCTAAAAGAGCGAGTGCATTAAAAAGCTGTTCCATCCCTGGACTTCAGGGTAGGAGTCTTGGGGCTCTTCTGGGATCTTTTAGGAAGGATTCCATGAGAGACTGCCCTGGAGAAAAGAGGGATTCAGGAGGGGACAGAATAGAATAGTTCTGTTTGAAGGGATCTACAACAATCTTTTAGTTCAAGTGCCTGACTTGAGAGCTGGTTGATATTCAAGAATTACCTCCTTCAAGCTTAAGAATGAAAAGGACAAGCAGGAATTCAAGCAAAATGGTAGGAGGCCTGAGTGGTTGAGCAAGTTGTGTCTGACAAAACTCAGGCATAAAAAAAGCGTACAAAAGATGGAATCAGGGCCAGGTGCTAAGGGACATCCATGGGCAGAGAGACTGTGTGTGCAGTGAAAGCATAAACTAACCTAGGGTTTAATCTACAAGGGACATGAAGGGCAACAAATTATTTCCACAACTACATAAGCAGTGAAGGAAGGCTAGAGAAAACATGACCCCCTTGTTCAAGGGGCACGGACTGTGGTGACAGATGTGAAAAAGACTGAGGTATTCAGTGCTTTCTTTGCCTTGGTTTGTGTTGGTAAGACCAGTGCAGGACCTTGAGACCCTTGGGAAAAGTCATCGTGACTGTGGAAACAATGTCCAGACATGTGGAGGACTAGAAGGGGGACTAGGAGTAGTTGTCACAGACTTAAGAAAAGGAAGACATGCTTGGCCAATCTTACAGCCTTCTGTGATGAGATGATTGAATTGGTGGACAAGGGGAGAGCAGTGATTGCTGTTTATTTCACTTTTACTAAGACTTTTGACAATGTCTACCTGTAATATTCTTGTTGACAGACTGTCTCAGTTTAAAAGAAACTAAGATGTCTGCCTGGTCCAGGAAGGGAGCCTCTTCCCAAAAGCCACCACAACCTTTGAAATTAAGAAACTTTAATCGTAAAATGTACAGAAAAGGATAACAGTTCTTTACTACATATATATATATATATAACCAAAACCAGAAGAGAATGCACAGCAACATCATAACCAAAACTTTCAAACAAATCAAGTCCTATCTCTCCCCTGTGGTGTGATGTATTTACAGACAACAGAAGGAGATGCCACGATGAGTAACTCATCGGTTCAGGTGAGGCAAAGACAGGGACCAGGGAGAGGCGCTGGCTCCGAAGCTCATGTGGGAATGGCGGCCACAGGGATGGGATGAAACCTTTCCTGTGGTCAGTGAAAAGACTCTACTGTCTTTTGTCTGAAAAAGCATTGCGGGGCTGGGAGGGGTGAACAACCCCTCTGCAAATGGTGTTGGCCCCTCAAGGGGTCTGCAACGAATCCAGGAAGCGGCAGCTGGTTTCTTTGAAGAATGGCACAGGATGTGTGGAGTTAGGGTGGGGGGCAAGCTAGAAGAAGACCCCCCTCCCAGTGTTTCCAGCAGCCCAGCAAATGGCAGCAGGCACCTACTGCAGACCAAGGAGAGAAGTGTGGTCAACACCAGGAAAAATGTTTCTCTTCCTGCCCCCCACCTCCCTCAATCCACCCCCAGCCCATCACACTGGAATGCAAAGCTGTCAGCCATACCTTTGTTACCTAGTTCTGGGAGCAGGTAGTGGGAGACTGGGCTTCAACAAACCATCTCATCCTGGCTCTTCAACTCCCAAACCACTGTGTTGATAAGGGAGAGAAAAAAATCCTATGAAATATTTTGGAACTATAGCACAGACTTAATAAAATATAAACTAGATAGTGACAGTGGGATGGACTGAAAACTGGCTGACCTGCTTGACTCAAAAGGATTGCAATCAATGGCACAAAGTCCAGCTGCAGCCTGGTCACTAATGGTGTAGCCCAGAGGCTGCATCCTTCATCCCACCTGATGGCACAGAGTGAATCCTCACAACCTGGCAGAAAATACAAAGGTGGGAGAAGTGTTGATAAAGGAGGTTCTTAAACTGATGCTCAGAGGGAACTCAGTAGGCTCCTGAAACAGGCTCACAGGAGCCTTTTGAAGTTTGTCAAAGTCCTGCACCTGGGGAAGAATATACACCAGTACATATTGGGGGCTGACTGGTTACAAAGCAGCTTTGCAGGAAAGGTTCTGGGGTTCCTGGTAGACACCAGATTGAATGTGAGTGTGCAGTGTGTGATGAAGAAGGCCAAGAGCCTCCTGGACTGTGTTAGGAAGGGCATCACCAGGACTAGTGAGAGAAGAAATACTTCCTCACTGCTTGGTACTAGTGAGAACACATCTGAGAATGCAGTTATGGTACAAAAAATGACATGGGCAGACTGGAAAGAGTGTGAAGGAAGCCCAGAAACAAGGGGTTGAAATGTCTCACATATGAGGGGAGGCTATGAGAGCTGGGACTGTTCAGCCTGGAGAAGAAAAGGCTCAGAGGGTCTCATATATGTGGCTGTACATGACCAGGGGCATAGAGGAGACTGAGCCAGATTGTTTTGAGTAGTATCCAGGGAAAGAACAAGAGGTAACTGGAAAAAAAAACTTCTACACTAAGATGGAGTGTGTGTTTGAGAGCAGGGAGGATATTGTGAAACACTGAGAGGTTGTGCCATCTCCATTCTTAAACACTAAAAACATGACTTGGACAAGGCACCAGGTAACCCTCTCTAGCTCATTCTGCTTTAAGCAGGAGGGTTGGAGGAGGTGATCTCCAGAGGTCCCTTTTAACCTCAACCATTATATAATCCCAATACAACACAAAGTTATGTCAGTGAGGTTATTTCATGTATCTGCTTGCTTAAAAATGCCAGCAGAACCTACCTTGTTTCTGGCATATTCTTGGTCTGACCTATTCAGACTGTTCCATTTTACAGGAATTTCACTGTGCCCTTTAGTCTTGTAGTCTGTGAGCTAACAACCGAGATTAGAACTTTCTGTGAGCTTCATTCCTCCTGAACCATTCTTTATATCTCTTTTCCTTTTCTCTAGATTATGTTCTTCTGAACAGCCTAAATTCAGTGTTCTACTCTACGTGACATGTTACAAATACTAAGCACAATAGAGCTCAGTCTTCAACAGTAAGAGCAATTATCTTCAGGGCAACTGGCTCCCTGAACTGGTAGGCAAGGACAGAGAGCAGAATGGACCCCCTGCAATCTAGGATGAAGCAGTTAGTGACCTGCTGAGCCACTTTGATGCTCACAACTCTGTGGGACCAGATGGGATCTGTCCTAGGGTGATGAGGGAGCTGGTGGAAGAGCTTGCTAAGCTGCTGTCCTTCATTTATCATCAGTCCTGGGTAACCAAGGAGGTCCCAGATGACTGGAAGTTGGCCAATGTAATGCCCACCCACAAGAAGGGTTGGAAGGAGGATCCAGGGAACTACAGGCCTGTCAGCCTGACCTCAGTGCCCAGCAAGGTTATAAAGCAGATCACCTGGAGTGTGATCACATGGCATATACAGGACAACCAAGGGATCAGACGCAGCCGGCACACGTTTACGAAGGGCAGGTCCTACCTGACCAACCTGACCTTTTATGACCAGGTGACCTGCCTGGTGAATGAGGGGAAGGCCGTGGATGTAGTCTATCTGGACTTCAGCAAGGCTTTTGACACTGTCTCCCATGGTATAGTCCTGGAAGAGCTGACAGTCTATGGCTTGGACAGATGCACTCTTTCTTAGTTAACTGGCTGGATGGCTGGGCCCAGAGACTGGTGGTGAACTGTGCTGCATCCCGTTGGTGTCCAGTCATTAGTGGTGTCCCCTAGAGATCAGTGTTGGTCCCAGTCCTGTTTAATATCTTTACTGATGATCTAGATGAGGAAGGTGAATCTACCGTTAGCAGATTTGTGGACAACACCAAGCTGGGTGGGAGTCTTGATCTGCTGGATGGTAGGAAGGCTCTGCAGAGATACCTGGATAGACTGGATGAGTGGGCTGAGACCAGTGGCATGAGGTTCAACAAGGCCAAGTGCCAGGTGCTACACTTCAGTCCTGACAACCTCTGCAAGGCTCAAGGCAGAGTGCCGGGAAAGCAGTTCAGTGGAGAAGGACTTGGGGGTGCTGGTCAGTGGTGGAATATGAGCCAGCAGCGTGGCCAAGAAGGCCAATGGCATCCTGGCTTGTGTCAGGAGTAGTGCCATCAGCAGGACTAGGGAAGTGATTCTTCCCCTGTACTTGGCACTGCTGAGGACATACCTCAAGTGTTGTGTTCAGTTCTGGGCCACTCAATTCAGGAATGACGTTGAAACACTGGAGCGTGTCCAGAGAAGGGCAACAAAGCTGGTGAAGGGCCTGGAGCACAAGTCCTATGAGGAACAGCTAAAGGAGCTAGGGGTATTTAGCCTGGAGGAAAGGAGGCTCAGGAGTAACCTTATCACTCTACCTGAATGGAAGGAGGTTGTAGCCAGATGGGGGTCGGCCTCTTTTCCCAGGCAGCTAGTGACAGGATGAGAGGACATAGTCTTAGGCTGCACCAGGGAAGGTTTAGGTTGGACATTAGGAAGAACTGCTTCACAGAAAGAGTGATCAGACATTGGAAAGGGCTGCCTGGGGAGGTGGTGGTTCCTGACGGTGTTGAAGGAAAGACTGGACATGGCACTGAGTGCCATGGTCTAGTTGACATTGGTGGTGTTAAGTCATAGGTTGGACTCGATGATCTCAGAAGAGTTTTCCAACCTCATTGATTCTGTGATTCTGAATTTCTCTGTCTTTCAGGCTGTGTTCTTGTTGACCATGCCATGAGTTAGCAATGTGGTGGTTGAGTGAGAAGACATTCCTTGGCTTTTTTACATGGATGTTTGTATTGTAATCCTAGTCTTATCTCTCCATGCAACTGCTTTCACAGCGTTGTGGAATTAGTGTTTCGGTTTTTTTTAAAATGTATGTATATTTCAAAATGTTTGCATTCAGTTGGAAGATGGGGAGGAATGGTCAGCAGAGAAAATTCCTTGCAAATATTTGCAACTTTATTTTTCATCATGGTGCAGAAATACTCAGAAAGCTAATTTCTAGTCTGAACATTTTTTCACATTTAAGACTTTCTTTGTAAGAAGAACTGACAAGTATGAAAGGAAGGGAAATTAGAATTTGTCTGGATACTCCCTCCTTGATCACATCACATCTTCAGACACTTGATGCAAACTGTCTTTATCCTCTCTCTGTTTTCCTTTAGTTCTTTGACATGTAACTGCAGTTTCAGGTAATCACAAAATTTAAATATTTAGGGGTTTTATTATGACTTGTTTTTTGTTCTGATACTACCTTCACTTTTAATCTATTTCAGCATAATTGCACTTCTCATTAAAGTCAATTTTTGATACAAAATCATATTTGTCAGATTTGTACCTCCCTTTTCTAGAGGGCTTTTTTTTTAAGTGTAGGCTAATAGGAAGCAATAAATTGCTTGTATGTTCTATACCCTTTTTTTAGGGTCAATTTATTAAAAAAGAAGAAAACCAACCAAAACATCTGTGGAAAGCAAACTCAAAGTTGTGGCATTTTTCAAAATTTGCATCACTCCATACCATATGGTGGATATGGAATCAAAGTTTTCAAAGATGTTTCTTCCTTTTATCTTTTTAGACAATCCTATCAAGCTCCAGGTGTTGGAGATTGCCTCCGTCAGCAATTGGGATCACGTCTGGCATGGACTTTAACTGCAAGTCAGCCTTCTTTACAAAGCACTACCTCAAAAGGCTTTTCAAATGCTGTGTCTCGTGGTGTGCCAAGGTCTAGGCGGGAAGGGGACACAAGTGGTGAGCAGAGATGTGTTTGTTCAAGATAATTTTTTTTAAATTGTTATCTATAATCTCCATTATTTTTAAATGCTTTTGGAATAGTTCTATACCATGTTGATTTTTTGAGGAGTGTTCTTCTAAGAATGTGTTTAATAGAAGGAAATACACAGGACTGGTATATTTGGCAACTGTCTCTTTGGCTGATTGTTAATTTCTTTTTGCAGTGGTTGGCTTGACAATATGTTCTGGTCCTCTTAAAAGACTGACTTCATTCCAGTGTTTGTCAATCAAGTGATTGTAACTTGTGAGCGATGATCATTCTTTTGATGATCAGAAGATGCTACTGCTTTTAGAGCCAGAAAGAGACCTCAATGAATAGAATTTGTTGAAATAGTCTAATCCATATGCCATTCTGTGTCTTTTAAAACTTGGAAATATGCACTGCAATATAGAGATCCTAAAGCTATTTCTTCTTTCAATTAGAGCAAGTGACACAGAATACGGGCAATAAAATAATAAATAGTTAAATGTAGAATCATAGAATCACGGAATGGTTTGAGTTGGACTGGACCTTAAAGATCATCTTGTTCCAACCCTCCTTCTGTAGGCAGGGATACCTTCTGCTAGACTAGATTGCTCAGAGCTCTGTCCAACCTGGCCTTGAACACTTCCAGGGATGGGACATCCACAATTTTTCTGGGCAACCTGTTCCAGGGCCTCACCACCCTCACAGTAAAAAAAAATTCCTAAATTCCTAATATTGCTTATTTGTCTCCTTGATTAAGTGGCTGTAAACTTGAAGCTAGTGCCTAGAGGATCTATTTTGAATTTATGCAAGTGTAGCTAAGGAGGAATTGGTTAACAGGTGATTTCTGTGACAACACTAAGTCTCAATCCACTCTACTTCTACTGTAAAAGTAGGAGATGTTTCTGAGTAAGAGAGCTAATGGCAGATGTCCTCCTACAGCACTGTTACTCTCTGGCAAAGAAAGATAAGAAACACAGTTTTTTGTTTGTGGTTTGGGCTTTTTTTGTTTGTTTTTTTTGTTTTTTTTTTCAATAACTCCTAAACAAATAAGTGTGGATATTTAGAGCTAAAATATAGCCTGTCTGCCACCCTCTGCATGTTTGAGTAGATGTGTACAAAGCAGCAGCTTACAGACCAGAGTTTTACTGATGTATCCGAGGGCAGCATCTGGTGTTTAGAACCTAATTAACAGGACTGTTGATGTTCAGGAAGACGTGTGTGTGTGTGTGTGTATATATAATGTAAATATGTATTTTATGTATGTGGTAAGTTTAAGATAGAGAAAAAAATATAAAATCTAGCACTGCCTCTTAATTTGTTTTACTGATTGGTACAAAAGGGAGTGCTGCTTCTATTGAGTCAGCCAGCAGCTGTGACGCTTTGGATCTTATGTGGAATGGGTGTAAGGACTGACAGTTGTCTTAAAAGTAGTCACTTGCTGATGTTGAAATAGAAGTACGACTGCATTCAGGATATAAAAGACATGTCAAGAAGATACATTTGTATGAATATGAAATTCTTCTATAATCAGTTTTTTTTCTGTTTTCAAAACTTACTTTCATTTGAAGTTTTCTTATTGTTATACCTACACAGAGAATATAATCAGACATATTGTGTAGCTAATGTTAATACCTGTTGACTTATTTACAAATTAAAGAAACATGCACTTGCATCTTTCACCATTTCACTAAGAGCTCCTAAAAGCAGCAAGCTACTCTTACACATACCTTAATGTTATGAAGGGACACTCAGTTGTAAACAGCGTCTTGAGATGAAGGCTACTTTTGCCAAAATAAGAATAGAATTTATTTTTTGTTGTTTTTATTTGGGAAAGAGGATTGTTGGGGCAAGCTGATGAGAGTAAGAGTGCTGTGAAAATTGGGTAAGCATGTTCTAGCATCTCAATTTGTGGATAATACTGTTAAAATTGTTTCAGTCTTGTTATCTTAGATGAAGTTACGACAGCAAATGGTGCTGTTTTGCCTAGAAAAGGTGGGGGTATTTTCAGTGGCCTGCACAGCACTTTTTTTGATCTTCTGTTTCCTTTAAATAAATAAATATCTAAAATCTCAAACATAGTCTATTCTCTAACTAGAGCTAAGAGCCAGAAGTAAGCTGTATGCTACAATAACAAATGCTTTACTAAATCAAATGTATATCTATCTTCAGAAACAGTATTTGCACTTTACTGTTTGCCAGCTCCATAGCTGTTATGCAGCTGGCAGTCTGGTTTTGATCACTGAGCAGTGGCATAGATGATCGAAAGCCAGTATTAAACAAGCAGCTCTTTCTTCTGTATTAACTGTTGTTTTCCTAGGTGAATATAAAGAGATTATTCTGTAAGTCCTACTTAACAACTTCAGCTGTTTGTTCAAAGAAAGATAAAGTTATTATGATGCTTGCCTCAGAACTTGCACTAGTGGTTGGATCAGAAAAGAGAAAAGGTTTAAGAACTGACTGTGCTCGTTAAAATATAACATGCTATGTGTCATATAAGATGACTACTCTTGAGAGTATCACAGGTAGCATTAGAGACAGGTAAAGGGAATCTTTGGCTGTCCTCTGAGATGGTTAAGAGAACTTAAACCATTTCTTTAGAGGCTGTAAACACAGGCTTTATAATTTCTTTTTATTTTGGTTATGCTACTAAATAGCTTTTTGAAGTTGTAACCAAAACTAATTATCTCAACAAATCTAAATACTCCTTTGTTTTTGTTCTTTTTTTCTTTCTAGGCTCTGTTGAAATAACTGAAGCAAATCTTGTAAGAGATGTTTTATATGTCTTCCAGGGAATAGATGGCAAAAACATCAAAATGTGCAATTCTGAAAATTGCTATAAAGTGGAGGGGAAGGTACGGTATTGGTGACTTGTATTTCATATGTGAGCAGAGAGGTATATAGGGGAAAAATAGCTATGAAAAACATGTAAAAAAGTTAAAATATTACAAATCTTTATTCCTTCCCCCAGTTTGTTTGTTTTTTTTAATACAACAAACTAGTTTTAATAGAAGTAGCTTAAAATGGATTGAATAGATTAGGTTCCAGAAAGAAACTGTAGCATTTCACAAGATGGGAATAGACTCCCAACTCTTAACCCAGTAGAAAGACTCCTATGTTAGAGCTTAATCTGAGGATTTTTGTAATCATTTCCCCTCTCCAGTGTATAAAATATCAAGCAGATACAGTTGTTGATCACATTATTATTGAATTAAATTTAACAGCCTGAGATGTGGAATGGATGCAAGTCACTTGATATTATGATCTTGAATACAATTTTTAAGTGATCATCTAGATGGGCTCATGCAGATTACACAAGAAGGGACTGGTGGTAGAACAGAAGAAAATCCTGATGTGAATTTGAATGAAGGTATCAAATAGGGAGCAAAAGAACAGGAGAGGTGCCTGAGAGAGAGAAGATCTTGCTTTATGGTGGTGAGGTGTTCACCATATCTGAAAAAAAATCCCAAGGGTGAGATTGGCTCAGCTAGAGCAAAGAACAGAAGTATGGTACTAATTTTGTTAGCATCTTCTCATTCAGTGTTTAGACAGTGCTGCTTCAGAGTTCAGTTTCTGCTTGCTAATTGTTTTCATGTTCAAATGCAAAGACAGTGCTGATTTTTACTTGTATTAAGAACTTGCTGCTATGACACTATTAAATAATCCTTAAATGGTAGATAAATTATTTTTGGGGCATGTCATGGGTCAAGAGCACAGTGGACAGGTCTTAATGTTGGTGATAACAGAGCTAATTTCCTTTGTTCCTTCATAATAGCAAAAAGTGAAATGTATATCTGTTCCCTGTTACTTTACAATGACATTTAGAGCTGCTTAATGGAGGGTAAATGAAAAACTTAACTCTTGTTAAATCAGTTAAGTCTTGTTTGTAAACAGATGCTTAATAAACAGACCTTTTGTACCTGTAGATGCTAAAAGTTTGTAATTCCCCAATACCTGCACTGAGTTCATTATGTTCCATATATAATTTAGATTATATATGGCAAAGAAAAGGCAACATAATTGACTTTTCTAGAGAAATGTGGAAAAAAATCAATGATTGCAGAATCGGCACTGTAGGTTTTATTGGTTTTCTGTGTAGCTTTCATATCAAATAGACTAGTTTGAGGTAGAAAGCTCTTTTAGTTTGAATTCATAATTCTATTAATACAGGGAGTTTAATTACTTAACACAAACCACCTGAATAGTGCTTTTGCCTGAGAACCTTGTCCTCAGTTGTTTTTGTAATGTCAGTTGTATTCCATGCTTTCTTATTGGCATTTTTACCGAGCTGCTGGACCTAGTAAAGATGAAATTATTTGACAGGCTAGAGCTACAGCTGGAAGTTTTTCTGAGAAACAAGAAGGACCAAGATACCTTCTCCAGCTGTATTTATTGACTGCATGTAAGGCAACATAGTCAAAGCATGTAGCTTTTCCTCAGCTGCACAAAGAAAATCTCATTGTATACAGTCTGTTTTTTCCAGAAAGAAACACACTTTACAAACTGTAATTCTTGTGTGAATGTTTTCTAATATCAGTGTTAATATTAGATCTGATGGTGACATTCATCACTGGATAAGCTACCAGCTTCTGATTTGATCTAGAAGATACAAATAATAACACTAAGCCAATTTTGCTTGTCCCTTGTTTAATTCCAGCGGATATGTATTGTACTCAGTGTTTGCCAAGTCCTCTGTAATTGCAGAATTCTAAATAGTTCTTATGTCATCTCTTTAGTTTTAGCTGCAGGCAGTTTCTGACTGTGTCCAATTATCCTTGTTTGGGCTGGAATTTACCCTGTAGAAGTTGTTCACAAAGTTAAAGCTGTGCCTGTGTAGCTGAACAAGAGAGCCAGGGCCTGAACTCTGGTCTTACAACTAAATGTTGCTGCCTGGTGTAAGCCCACACTGGTGTGGCTAACACACTCTGACACTGATTGTTATCTTGGAGAAAGTCTGTACTGCTGACTACAAGGTTTCATGAATGAGATTGATTTATAGTTCTTTGGCAATCTTTTAGCTTGTTAGAGCACTTCCTTGCTCTGGTTTGAACTGTTCCAGCTGGCTCTCCAATTTAAAATTGTCTGTAGAGGTGGAGTAGGTCCAGTTGCTGTGGGCAAAAGTCAATCTTTTATCTGTCCAGTTGTCTGAGGGGTTTTATTCAATGAGATTCTGAAAACCAGATGATAGTGTTGTTGTGTAATGTGATAAGATACAGTAGAAAAGAGTCTTAAGTAATGTGCTGATGTAGATGAAAATAGTAGTAGTTCAGTAGGGTGTTGGGACTAAGGCAGGCTTGCAGGGTGAGTGAGATACTAGAAGAAATATAGGAACAAACTAGAAATGCTCAGAAGGACACATGA
Source organism: Campylorhamphus procurvoides (assembly GCA_013396655.1). Lineage (NCBI taxonomy): Eukaryota > Metazoa > Chordata > Aves > Passeriformes > Dendrocolaptidae > Campylorhamphus > Campylorhamphus procurvoides. Next base: position 45,600 of record WBMV01002889.1, read on the forward strand.
CTAAATAGCTTACAAAAGCTGTTACTGGTGAATCTAACTTAAACTTGGAAGTTGGACTCTGCACGTTTGTGTTCCTGATACCTAGTCTGGCCTAGTACCTCATGGTTATTTTCTATTAAAGCTTTATTTCATGTGTAGGAGTAATTAATTATTTTCTCAGTTTCTTCATTAGTTTGTGATTGGCTCTTCTAGAACTCTGGTATTTTCAGTCTTCCTGTTATCAGGTTATCAGGATAAGATGAAATCTGATTCTGGGACATCCAAATTGCGTATTTCTTCCTTTTTTCTGAAGACCTTTTTGTTACTGCCATAATTACCTAATGGAAAAAAGAGTGGACGAATAGTTACATTAAGATTTCTGAAAGGAAAGGTCTTGGAAGTAGCCAGTAGTTTGTTACTGCTGTCTTTTCAGTACATGTGTGTAAGATTTAGTGCTAATTATGTGATTGTCTGCTTTTTTCGGCTCTATCTCTGCTGTAGAATGTGGAAGTTTTGTTTCTTGAACTGGCTTGTTTTATGAAAAAGAGGGATTTTGTGATGAAAAAAATACTGGCATGGTAAATGTGACTTAATTGCAAGTTACTGTTTCTGTTAATTTTATAGGTGAGCTTGTCCAAATCTCTCAGAGATACTACAAGTAGACTTGCAGAGCTGGGCTGGCTGCATAATAAAATAAGAAAATATACAGATCAGAGGAGTTTGGATCGTGCATTTGGACTTGTGGGACAGGTAGGTCAGCTGAAATAAACAAACTTAACTGCAACATATTGGTTTTGTTTCCCTAAGAAACTACTGAGTAAATGCAGTACTAGAATGATGTATAAACTTTGGAGCTTGAATCATTCATCATTTGATTTACTCCTTTCATGGACTGCTGCTTTTGATATGGGTCTTAGTCTGAAGGCAAGCAAAAAGCATTTGCTCTTCTGCTCTTAAGGATTTGCCCCTGTCATTTGTAGCTGGAAAGTCTCACGCATAGATTCCTTTTCTTAATCTCCTTTGTTAAAAAAAAGTTTTTTTTTAACGACTCATTCATGTTGATAAACAAAAACATTACTTAAATGTGATGGTAGCATCCCTGAGCTAATTAATCACCAATTCAGTTGTTAGTGACCTATGCCGGAGACATTCTTGTCATCTGTGGTTGATGTTCATGTGTTAGGACTGCACTAACTTAGATAAAATGCAAATACTGCATTATCTTCTGCCCTTTCTTTTGAATACAGCATCAAAAGAATATTAATTTTTGTTTTTATAGGTTTCATCATCATGATTTATAAATCTACAGTAACTTCACTGCTGCTGTAATACCCAAAACCACATTAACTGCTAAGGCATTCCCGTTTCCTCTCACTTGCTCCCTCTATAAAACTGGATATTATTCCTTCTGAGTCGACAGAAATGTTATCCTTGCCTCTAGCCATAACATCCTACCTAATCTGCCAAGAAATTGAAGTGCTTCTCCCTTCAATCTAATTTTTCTTAAGAGGTCAGTAGAGACACTGTAGTGCTTCCTACTTTTCTAATGTTTTATTCTGTTCCCTTCTGTCTCTTATTCTAAGTAACCCTTTTAGTTACCTATAAATTATTTTTCTACTGATCCAATTCTAATTTTCATGTTTTATGTGGTAGTGTTACTGTATATGCATTTTCTTCAGACTCTTCCGTTTATATCTAGGTGAATATTCTTATTCTTTATCTAGTAGCTTTGGCTTATGCTTATTTTTACTGTCTCTGGCTTTAATCTTCAAGTTTACAGCAAGGAGAGAACTTTAATTCTTCAGTGAATTCAAATGTGCAGTATCTTAGGTTTCATATGCAGGTTTCAGATGCTGTGCAAAAGGCTGTGCAGTTAGTTAGCTGAATCTGCATAACTCTAATTCTGTTAATTTTACTTGAGGCAAGCACTTATATATATTTCTAGGACATAAACATGCAAATAAAAAGATATGTTCTGCTCCTGCTGTCAGTGTCCAGACACAACTCTTCATGGCAGTTATAGCTGAGAATTTCAGGTGCTGCACACTGTGCATTGAGGATTTTAGCACAAGGATATATATTGCATTATAAAGCATCTTTTGCCAACGTTTTAAAAGAATGCTTTTGTAAACCAGATATAGGGTAGGACGGCTGTCACCTCTTTTATTATGATTCTGGTGACTCTTCTATCTCTACTCCTAATAGTTGTCAATACATGACATTTGGTGTAATAAAAACAATGTATTACACTTCATATTTCTCTACCTTTGCTGCTTAGTATGTAAGTTCTACTTTGTCTTCAGAAAGCAAAAGAATAATCAACAATAACTTATATTTTGACATTTTGCCCATTTAGATCCAATTGAGGTAGTGAGCATTTTAATTTTTTTCTTATGAAAAAGCATTCTGTTTCCTTCCTGAATTCTCTTTTGCTGCAGACCAAATTAGAATTCTAGGATAATGTCCAGTTTTTCTGTAACAGTTTGGGAAACAAAAATCTGTAGTCTGTGGCACAGGAATTGGCACTGGACGTAAATTTTAACTTCTAAAGCTTCTTTGAAAAATTAGTGGCCAGTAGATCTTAAATCCGTTTGGCTACCAAATCACTAAAGTCAGTGATTACTATGATTTCTTTTTGAGCAGATGTATAATGCCTTTGAGTGTTTTCTTGGAGGCCCTTTATCTTGGCAAGTGCTACTTTAATAGGCTCAAAAATGTACTGAAGAAGCAAGTGAGATGAAAAGTGGAGTTACATGTAATGGGATTTCTTTTTGCCCTTCAGTATCCTCTGGAATAGAATGAATGTCAAATTTCTTTGTAATTTATAACGTTGGGTTGAAGAAAGGAACCTCCTTTTGTTATAAAGGATACAATGGCAAGATTAATGACTTTTTTTTTTTTTAGGCTTTTTAGCTGCTTAGCAGGAAAGAAGATTTATTTTCTCCTTCTGCTTGTAGAAACGATTTCTTCCTTTTACATGCTCTAGTGAATAAATATTTTACTTCAAGCTCTTGGGTTCTTTCTGTGAAGTTTTCCTTATTTTTTCCGAAGTATTTTGACGGCAATTTTAAAAGATGTTGAAGGGAAAGTCCCGGGAAATTTCCCAGTTAAAAAAAAAAAAAAAAGGATACCACATTAAAATAAATTATCAAAGTTGTTATCTGAGAATTGGTTAGAAATCAGTTCCGAAGAATTTGTGTGTGGACACAGAAGTATGCTTCCAAGAATCCAAACATATAAAAATGTTTAAACACACTTTTGGGGTTTTTTAAGTCCAAAATTTTCAACGTAGTCCAAAATTAATGAGGCATATTTTTAATTCTGTTTTTGGAAAATGCGTTGCAGGAATTTTTTTACTCTGTTTAGGTTAAGGCCATTACAAAAACAAAGCAAGACCCCACTACCCCAAACTGTGGAAAACTCTTCATTACTAAAAAAGTATTCTTTCCAGAATTTTTTTAAAACAACTTTTATTTTATTTTATTTTTAAACCATAGTATCTGTATCTGTGCGTAGAATTGTTTTACAAAGAAGAAGCTTTGCTTTAGTTGAGGCCTGAATTAGCTTCTGCACATTTTACAGATTTCCTGAGATACTTTGTGTTATTCATTTCTTCCATGTCAAGTGAAAATCATACACAACTGTGCATTGATAAAAGGCCAAAAATTTACATGATGCAGCAGCACTTACTTGAAGTATTTTTTTTAGCATTGTGATTTCTTGTTCATGTCATATAGTCTATCCTATAAATGTAATGATGATTGCCTAACTTCTGTGCTCTATTGATGGAGGTCTTCCTGAAATTGAAACTCTATTACTTTTCTACATATTGTATTTTACGTGGTTATTAAAAAATAACTTCAACTGGGTCATGTTGTAATTTGCATATCCCTGCCAATTATTAATGCTGTTATTGAGATGATGTATCTATTTGGAGAGTTACACTTGCCATAGTTTAATCTATTGATAGAGTTCAAACAGCAAGAGTAAAGGCACTTGATAATGTATGTCTATTCCTGGAAAAGGTATGTGCTTCTCTTAGGGCAGGACTTAATACTTTGTTTTCTAAGAGCTGACTTTTATGCTGAAACTTGTAGCTCGAGTCCCTTTATATTTTTTTCCTCCTCTTTCTCTTACAGAGTTTTTGTGCAGCCTTACATCAGGAACTTAAAGAATACTACCGACTTCTCTCTGTTTTACATTCTCAGGTAAGTTAGGTGGTTCTTATTTAACTTTCCTGTTTTGCTTTACATTATTTAAATATCTCCTAAAAGACAGACCTACATATTCCATTAGAATGTGAAGGATGTGCAGCAGCTTCTGTTGTCAGTGGACACCATTCTTGAACTTGTACATTTCTTACTATTTGGATGTATGTACCCTTAAATACTTTGCTTCTAGAAATTCGCTCGTATTTGATGTGTTACATAAGCAAGGAATATTATGTGAATCATCCATTTTGAGAGTTTCACCTTATATAATATCTTTATCATTCAAATCCCAAACAGTGACACATTTTGGAGGGGGGGAAAAAAAAAGATAATTCAAGCAGTGCATGGTTCAGCATCTAGTAATAACAATTTCAACTTTTTCTTCTGTCTAGGGCACTTTCTGCATTATTCTTGTCCTACTGGTCATTTTGTGAGAGTGAAAACATCTGTTTTCCAGGTGTTTCAGTGCTTTATTATTTTTATGTAACAATACTGGTAATCTTGCAGTTTGTCCACAAATGTTTACAATATGTGCACCTAGATGCTAGTTTTAAAATAAAATACATTTTTTTCCTTCTGCTTGGCTTTTTTTTTATGCAGAGCCTTCAAAGAATTCATTGCTTGTAATGGAGAAAAATTTATTCTGGGAATAGATCTAAAGATAAATTGCCTTTTAAAATTCTAACTTCTAAAAATCTGTATGGTTTAAGTCATAGGCTTTTGTAAGTGTTTTCATGGCATCTGTTCCTTTTAACTCACTTGCAATTCTTTCATATTCCTAACTTTTGGAATACCTATCATACATATATTTTGCTTGTTTTTCCTGAATTTATGAATTGTTTGAAATGCAGCTTCCTCTGCCTTTCTTGCTTCACTAAACCTTTCAGAAGAAGAGATGAGTATGGTGGGAGGGGAAGCCCGTAAGAAGAAAACGACAGGAAAGCTCTGGGATTGCTTATTTTCAAACTGTGTTTGCCTTTGTAGTGGGTTGACCCTGGCCAGCAGCCAGGCACCCACCCAGCCTTTCAATCACCCCTGCCTGTTCAGGAATGGGGAGAAAATTAGGAGGAAGACAAAAAGACAAGTCAATCAAGTTAGTGGCAGTTTAGAAAGGAAAGCAAAAGCTGTGCGTGCAGTGAAAGTTAAGTAAGGAATCCATTCACTACTTCCCATCAGCAGGCAGACGTCCAGCTGCTTCCTGGCAAGGAGAGCATCAGGACATTTAACACTTGCTTTGGAAGACAAACTCCATTACCACAAATGTTCCTACTTCCTCCTCCTTTCCGTGAATTTTTCTTCCTGAGAAAGCTTTTTATCCTCCATATGCTTGGAAATGGTTTCCAGGGTTAGTTGCTCTGTCAGTGTCCCAGGGAATGAAGTGAGTCTCAGTAGTTTTATGGCTCCTCCTTCTTGAAGAGAGGAGTGAATTTGCTTTCTCACAGTCGTCAGAAACCTCCTCTAATTACTGTGTTGCAAAGATAATTGAGAGTGCCCTTGCAGTGACATTGGCCAGCTCCCTCCCCAGCACTTGTGGATGCTTCCCATGAAGTCCTATAGACTTAAACAAATCCAGTTTTTATCAGTGTTCCCTAACCTGATCCTTCTCTACTGAAGGTCTCCCTTGTTCCAGACTTCCCTTCTGGTCTCAGATTACAGCTGGTATCCCCAACAGCAAATATTACTGAAATAACAAGGTGTCTTAGTTCAAGAGAGAACTAAGATATTATGCTGGCCAAGAAATAATCTCTCTCCTTTAAATTTATGAAAAACAGAATTTTAATTAGGGAAAGAAAAAAAAANAAAACACCAACCCCCTCTCTCCCCTGCTAGGGGAAAAGATCCCAACAAAGGACCTTGCCAGAGTCGTTAGTGTCTGCATATGCATGTCTTTTGTCTCCTTTATTAGCCATCAGCACCACCCCAGGGCGTTGGCTCCGAACCTCTTTGGAAGGAATTCCAGATTCAGTTTGAAAACTCTGACACAAGGCATAAAAGGCATTAAGTACCTCAGCATTTTCCGTTTTTCCTGTCTCTGCTTTCCAGCACCATTCAGTAGCTGACCACAATCTTACTGCTTTTCTTGTTTTTGCTCTTCATGTTCTTTGCTGGATTCATCTCCAGTGCTACAGTTCATGAGTGTATTGAGCATGTTGATGAAGTGCATTCTTGTAAGGCACAGTCAGTACTGTGTCTGTAATGTACAGTTTTGCTGCAGAAGTGCACTGGAGTTTCTGGGGAATCTAGGTCCCTCAGCACCCAGAGTCATGTTGTGTTTGTATTTTCGCTGGAAAGTCTTGAGGGTCGCACTGCAGGATGGGGAAGAAACCCCTGTACATTTTAATTAGTTGAAAACATGTAGAAAATTGTGAGTTGAAATTAAGTGTGTGCTCCATTCTTAGATTCAGGAGATCATACAGGCTGCCTGCTTAGGAGTTGTTAGCTGCAGTTCCAGTTCAGACAAAGAACAACAAGAATCTTGTCAGAGGGTTCTGTACTATCTTTTTCTCTATAACTTTTTATTATGTCTTTAGAGCTTCCACTGAACATGTTTCTGCTCCTGAAAGAGTAATCCTGAGTGTGCTGTGTACTATGCCATAAGTTTATCAGGTCTTTTCCTTGCAGACTGTTTTCACACTGTCAGCCCATTTAAAAGTGTAGTTCCATGATGAAGATGTACCATCTCTTAAGTCAAAGGATGGGCTTTGCTCATGTATATCCCTTACCATTTTCTAAAGAAAAAACCCAAACATGGACCCAAGAGCATCCAGAAGCTAATGTATTTAACTGGCTCTAAGGCTCACTTTAATGTGGATGACACTGATCTTAACTGATATGTTGTATTTGAACAAAAAAAAACCATGCAAGATAGGAAAATATGGAGTGATTTGGTTGTCATATACAGGAAACATCATCTTTTCTAAGAGTTTGTCTGTTTGGACTGCACTAGGAACTTGCTTTTGTATTCTTAAGTTGTGTTCTTGTCCTGCTTATCCAATCTGTACTAGTATGGGATGTGCATTTGCACATCAGGTGCAAATATTTGGCTTATATTTTCCATGGTGTTGCAAGATTCATGGTAGTCATATTGTGACAGATTTTTCTTACTGTAACTTTTAAAGTTTTTTTTTTCCAATGGTAATAATTTCTTAATCTGACTATATGGCCAACTTGAGTTCTGATGGCTTCTGGAGGAAGACATTGAACAGTATTTGTCCCTTGTTGAACTAAAATAAGCTGAGTGTGCAGTAATAAAATGTTTACCTCCTACACCCTGCCTTTCCTTTAGATGTTTTTCTTTACTCTTTTCTGAGCGTCTCTGACCAGTATTTGCTGTCTTTCAGGATCTCTGCTCTCTTTTCCTTTGCACTTCTCTTTTTGTGTCTATCTATCACCTTACTTTAACTTTCTTACTTTTTTGCTTTGTCTGCCTTACTACACTTCTGCTTGTTGCTCTTCGGTCACCTGCACTTGATTCTCTGTTTTTGGTAGATTGGCTCTTGGGTTTTGGCTCACTGATTTAATGAGAGTGCACATAACACTGAGTGTTTCAAGTGTATTAGTAAAAATCTGATGCCTGAACAAAAACTATGAAGCATCCGTTCTGCTTCAGTTTTGCCAGTTTTATTCCTTGACATGTCTTTTTCCAATTTCAGTTGCAACTGGAAGATGATCAGGGTGTGAATCTGGGACTTGAGAGCAGTTTAACACTTCGCCGCCTTCTAGTCTGGACATATGATCCTAAAATAAGGTTAAAGACCCTTGCAGCACTTGTTGATCACTGTCAAGGTCTGTTTAACATTCAATTAATATTTCTGGGGAAGTTATATAACTCTGACTAGTTGTGCATGCCAGAGGTGGATATCAAGAATACTATTGCCTGTTTGGGTTTTTTTTAGAAAATTTTGAGTAGCTAATCCAGAGATTCACTCTCTGATAGTTTAAACAAAACATGGCAAATTGTAGTGCTCCTTTGATACTTCTTCATTTTTTCAAACAAGAACGGGCTCTAGAAATCCTACAAATTTTAAGCATGCACTTTTCATGCTGTTTTCAATTACTCAATCATCTTTCAGAAAATGTCACACTTAAAGAATCCTACTAATACATTATGAAATGATTGGCTTAGTCTCTTTACTATGTATGAGTACTATGTAACTCCTCTACATATGATGGCTTATAGAACTTGTCTGCAGATTTATATGAAGCAACAAAACTTTACAAATCTGCAAATAGTGTGTGACTGTTGGCAATCCACAAGAAAGTGCTGAGGAGTCATGTTGGAGTTGACCAAAACTTTGGCCAGTTACTGACCCACAGTCTGTGGTTCTCCTGAGGGTACTTCAGATTTGTGAGACTGTGGCCCTTGAGGAATAGCATCTTATCCAAAAAGAGCCTACACCATTTGCTTTACCTTGATTATTGGAACTTGTAACCATTTTGAAAAAAAGTGGGCTTTACTTCTTAAGACATTCATGAAAACTTTGAATTTTATGGTCTCTGCTGCAAGGAACCTTGAAACTGTGCAGCATAATAGCAGAGCAAATATTCGTTCTATTTTTTAACTTTTTTTTTTTTGACAGCCTTTCAATTGCAAGGAAACAGGAGGTATTACCTAACGGAAACATGGCAGGAACTATAACCAAGAAGCAGGAAAGATGTGTCTGTGTGCATGGGTGCACACAGAACATCTGAGAGTGTCAAATACAGGAGAGGAGGAAAACATACTGAGGCTCCTTTAATGCCTTTCTGCTGGGGGCAGTGGGAGAGAAAAAAAGCATAGCATCAACCTTTGTGTATTATCTGATGCCTTGAAATTTACATTCCCCCAAGCTACCATAAAGTAGACAGAGAACTCTGCTTAATGCTTTAGTGAGATTAATAATTCATGCCTTAAAACCTAAGAGAATTCCCTGTTAATATTAAAAAATGTACTTTTGCTACATTTTAGAGTTGCTATTCAGCATGCTCTGAGTGACACATGACTAGCTAAAATCAGCTGCTGAATTTAAATGGGGTGCGTATGGTTTTCCTTCATACATTTCTGTGCCTCTTCCCTATGATCTTACAGGGAGAAAAGGTGGTGAACTAGCCTCAGCAGTTCATGCCTATACTAAAACAGGAGATCCCTACATGAGGTCTCTGGTTCAGCACATCCTTGGCCTCGTATCCCATCCTGTACTGAATTTCCTTTATCGCTGGATATATGATGGAGAGCTGGAGGATACATACCATGAGGTAATGTATGTGCTGTCGTAAATATTTTGTCTCTCTTTGCTGTGACATCTCTGTGGGAAGCTTAGAGGAGAATTTGAAAAGTAGAGTATGATGAAAATGTGTAACATATGAGTAAGCAAGACGTAAAATAACATTATGAAATATCACTATCTTCATGAATTCAGTAAGTTTGATATCTGCAGCATGTTGTCTTCAATGAATCATTTTCTGGGTCTTGTCTAGTAGAGTCAGAATGGTGGACTGACAATAGGTGCTTACTTCTGAAGGGAAACAAAGTCTTTTCTCTAACTTTTCTTTCTTAGTGTAGCAGTAGTAATGTATGCAGAGTTCTTTTTAGAATGCAAGCCCTTATATTTGGAATGATGTTCAGAATGTTTTATTCTGACTATTTACTGTAATCCTTAGCTTGATAAATAACTAGTTTGTCAGACTGGGTAGAAGAGGTTTATGGTTCCAGAATTGTTGTAGAAACTCTGCAGTTGTTTGTTGTGACTTCTGTAACTGCAATGGATATCTTGTTTGACAGGATGAGGACAGAATCCATCCAAAAGCCACTTTAACAAACCTAATAAAGTAGGTTTAGTTTCTCACAAATTGGAATATTCTCTTGTGTGGAGTTGAGAGACTGTACCATTTGATCACCAGTTCAATTGCAGGATTTTTTTGTTGGTTTTTTTTTTTCCCCCCTGCAATTCTGCATCTGTTAAAGTAGGAGGAATAATAGGGGTACGAATAGAACCACCAAAGTAAAAGCATATTATATTTTGAACTTCATCTGCTACTCTAACTGTATAACGAAATGCTGGAAAAAATGCTATACACTTCTGTATTTCACAGTGGATGCTTTACAGATAGTACACTTTACCCTGAGGTAGTCAAAGTTTCATGACATATAGAGAAGATTAAACTATGTGAACTGTTCTCTAACTGTTTCTTCAGAGTTGGTATTGGTCAATGTACAGTTTGTATATCCATTGCCTGGACAGCTCTACATATTAGCAATGCAAGTGAAAAACCCAGCTTGAAATATTTTTTCAGTTTTCTGAATACAGACGTTGAACTCTAGGGTAGAGAGTTTACATTAATATTTTGGTTTTAATATTTTTTCAATCTTCAGTTTTTTGTAGCTTCAGATCCTACAGTTAAAACGGATCGGTTGTGGCATGACAAATACACTTTGAGGAAATCAATGATCCCTTCCTTCATTACCATGGAGCAATCAAAAAAGGTATGAATCCAAAAGTTAGTCTTCTGATCTGTTTACTCCATGCTGTTGCTTAGATTTTCATTAAGCAAATAGAGGCTAAATTTAACAGTAAATAGTCATCTTAGGAATTTTAGAATTGTTTGCTGAGGAAGACGGTAAGACTTTCTGCTTTCCATTCTCTAATTGTTAAATTTAAGGAGATCTCAAGGAGGGGGGAAAGAAGTTTGTGTTTAAAACCTTTTCATGTTAGCATTGAAGTTCTGAATTGTTGTGGTTGGGATTGTGAACCTAAGAGCACAGAAAGATAAAAAAATATCTTCTTGTCCTGGTAGGTGTGAGTGGCTATTTTGTTAGTATTTTATTCTTTTTTCCTTTTATGCAAATTATTTTTTTAAAAATTCTTATTTGTTCAGGTCCTTCTAATAGGAAAATCCATAAACTTCTTGCATCAAGTTTGTCATGATCAAACTCCATCCACAAAGATGATTGCTGTGGCAAAATCCGCAGAGTCTTCAAAAGATGGTAGAGTATGAATGTTACTCAGTGTCTTCCCTTTGAACTGAACTCTGTACAATATGGGCTTTAGACTGTAAACTGAATGGATAGTGGGGTGTAGAGGAGGGCAAAAGTCCAATCTGCCCTAAAATACAAATATTTTAATGGATACTTTTTACTACCTCCATGAAAGATGTTCTAATAATAAAATCCCATTCATGGCTGAAAGAATATGTCATCTAATAATGTGATTTTTGTACCATGTGTAGTGTTTGCCTCGTCAAAGATGTGCTTAAAGTGCAGAGAGAGGTCAGGGTTAAGTGAATAAGGGCTGTAAATGCATTTGAACAATCATCTTGCCAGCTACTCCTGAAAAAGGAAAAAACATTCTTTGACTACACTACTTTCACCACTTTATATAGCATTTATGGCCATGCTTTTCCAATAGTTTTTTAAATTTGCACTTGTTTCTCTCTTCTTGACTGAATGGGAGATCTGCACAAATACAGGGTTCCTATTATATAGGGAACGAGGGCTTCAAAGCAAGTACATTATCTTAAGTGCTGAGAATAAGATGGAAGCATAGTTTTAGAAATAAATGTTACTCTGTGTGCAGTGTGCTGAAGGTGTGCTGAGCTTACAGGCTGCAGCCTGAATACCTCATGGTATTGCACTGCTTTACTTCTGCATGAAAGTGCGTTTGTGTTTAGGGCATTTTACCCATTTAAACCTGAAAGAACAGTCTGTGTCAGCAGTGTTGGAAATGCTTTCTTTTGTGCTTGTTTGTGCCATCTGACAATATCCTGAAAGTCCCTTCAGATCATTACTTGTAATAAGATCATGGAAAGCTAGGATGCCAGCCATGAGTTCTGGATGCTTTTTCTCATTTTAAATCTGAGTATTTCATGGGTATGGGTGTATTCTTTCTTTGTTTCATTTGCTTTGGAACCTTAACTCCTGTGTTTCCTGTTTCCTTTTCTATACTGAAGTAATTATGGTGTAGAAAACTGTCTGAACGTGTATGTAGAAGTTGGTCATCTTGCCTGACAGGGAATTGTAGCACTTGGGAAAGAGTGGGCTAGTAAAAAAGGCAGATAAACGGACCCCAGCTCCAGCATCTGGCTGTTCAGTTTGGGAACTTCTGAATGGACCGCACACTACATTCAGTAGCAGCTCATGGACCTGTCTGTCAGTGCTTCTAGTCTGACTCTTTCTTTACCCATTTCTGGCTTTTCTGTATCCTGACATAATTTTGTAGTTTTCAAAGTTTGTACCTCTTGTTTGTTGAGGTAAACAACCTTTCTACCAGTTTTGCATGTCAGACAAGGATGTTGCATTCCTTGTGCTGGTGTGTGTGTATACAAAGATGGTGTATTACAGCTACATATATAAAATTGAATTTTCCAGTCTGAGATGAAGGGCTGCATCCAGGTCACTTCCTTCAAGGGAAGAGGAGTACAACTAAAGAGACGGGGAAAGATTTTGGGGTTTTCCAGTTAGGATAGTAAGAAGTTGAAACTGGTCCAGGTGTCCCCAGCCATAGGTACTGCCTTACATATGCTCACCCCTACTTGACTGGAGGCAGGACCAAAATGTGTGACATAGTAGGCTTGCCATAGGCAAACTAGGAAATTGCCTGCTGCCTGTTGGCTTTGCCTGTGCCTTGAGCCAGTCCTAAGCCCAACCTGTATGTCTAGTAACTGAAGATATTGGCTCATCACTCTTTTCGGATTGGGTTGTTCCCTCTCTTGTTTTGTCCACTAGGCTTGCTTCTTGTGGAAAGACTTGCAAAAGATCTTGGGGTGCTGTAGCTTACAGTGTTCTGTCTGTGAAACGCTGGGGGATTTTTCCCCATATGGAAGTTCTTCTGTCTTCCTCCAAAGCCAGCAGGGAAGCCATGTGGCATGTCAAATGGCTGGTGCCACTGTGCACACAAGCAGCCATGCTTGAACCCGTCTTTTGAAGATACCAGTAAAGAGGATAGATCTGCTGACAAGGAAAGACCAGATGAAAGTCATAATTGATTAGAGATTCTCACTGCCCTGTTGTCCTGTACCAGTGACACAAATGCATTTGCAGGAACTGATATTTTTCCCTTTTTCATAACAGTGGGAACATTACTGCATGCTTCCTTACCTGAGCAATACAGGAATTGCGTTGTCAGATCACACCAGATCTCTGCCTTTGACAGAGTAAGCAGAGATCTTGGTGAGCTGTCTGTCTTGATTTGCTGTCACTGACTAGAAAGGGGACTTTGAGGATTCCTTTCTGTAGGCTGTATTCTCACATCCCTAAGTTTGATGCATGTTACTTCACTAAGTACTATTTCCCTAGTGTAGGCATTTTGAGCACAGCAATGTATCATAAAAAGTGGCATCTCTGACATCTGCATATTCTTGTACTTTTTTGTCTTATGGAGGGCTTCCCTGGTTACTGAATGAGAATTTGTAAACCTCAGGGAATGTCATTGAGCCAGACATCGTGAGTTTTTCCTCATTAAAGAGTGACTTCTATAGTAGAACCATTGTTTATTTATTCAGTTGATAAGCATTTTATTAATTGAGGCTGAATCTCATCAGAACACAATTTCATTTTAATTTTTCCTTTCAGCAGTACTGTTTGAGGCTAATCCTGGAACAGGCAATGCACTGTCCTACACTAATTTACTGCATCTTTGTTTTTTACCTTTAGAGAAATATTTGTGTAATTAAAAATTGTTGAAAGTGGGAGTATATCCTCTAATACTGTGGAAGTTCTGAATCTTATGGTAGTTAGATATCCAGTATTTGGGGTATTGCTCCATGTTGTCTGAAGAGACCACATTTCTTGCTATCGCATAACAGTTTTATTGCAGTCCCTTTCTTAATAAGCTTATAGTTGTAGAAAATAGTGGAATAAGCTTCCTACTGAAGGACAGTGTCCTGCTTTCTGTCCCCAAATTGCCATGCATTAAAGGTGGAGAAGAAAATGTCAGGTTGCTGGCTGTCCCCCAGGTAATGAAAGTGTATTCGCTCTGCTTTCATTCTCTCATATCTGGGAACTCTTTTTCTCTTGAATATTCTGATCTTGTTATTCTTTGATTTATTCCCCCCACCCTCCACCTTAGAAGCAGGTTCGATTTAGATTATCCCAACAAAACTTTTCCCTCACTCTCAGCTTTTAGATCTCCATCAAATTATTTGATTTTGTAAATTGCGATATTTCAGCAAGCTTAAAAAATCCCCAACTTTTTACATAAAAGTGCTGGCTTAGTGTAAAAGTATAAGCTTATTGGAAAGTAAAAGCTGAGCAATAAAAGTAATAAATACTGTTGAAGTATAGGCTGCTTTAGATTTGCTTTCACTTTGGGTATAGCAAATGTATAATATAGTGGATCAGAAGATGTAGTTTTTCTGTTTGCATGTTTCAACTCCAAACCTTGTTTGATACAGTTTTGGAAAACTACTAATTTAATTTTAATCTTCTTTTTGTTTTTTTTTTTTTTAGCTGCTGATTTGTTCACAGATCTGGAAAATGCCTTTCAAGAGAAAATTGATGCAGCTTATTTTGAGACCAGCAAATACCTGCTGGATGTTCTCAACAAGAAGTACAATTTACTGGAACACATGCAGGCCATGAGGCGCTACTTACTACTTGGTCAAGGAGACTTTATCAGGCATTTAATGGACTTGCTCAAGTAAGAGAATAGGAAGGGTAATTTGTTTAGTTTTTGATGCTTTCAAATGTGCATGATCAACATAGAAACTATTTTGATTTTGGAAGAGGACCTTTCAAGTATCTTGTTCAGTTAAACCTTTGAGTAATAACTTTTAAACTCTATTTTGAGTTTAAGTTCTTTGACCCTGTGGCTCAAACTTTGTTCTTCCTTTTTGACAAGAAGTACATACAGTACCATTTCACAATGTCTTGAAAAGTTGCACTAATACAGTTATCTTTATCCTGGCCTTGTGACAGCCTCAAGGACAGTAGCATTTTTCTTGCTTCTGTCAGCAAGTTTAAGCAGAAAAGTTCTGGTGCTCTTGTTGCCACTAGTTAGCATTGCTGGGAATGTTAGGCCTCCTGTATTTTGGAGTTGTTGGTCCAAAACATTGCATCAAAACCTGTCAGTGCAATTTGGAAAATTTAATTGATGGCTCACCACCCTCTGTTTTAAGCAGTCGGGATGCACCCACAATTATTGGTTTCAGATCTTTAAGTGTATTTGCAAGCTCAGTGCTTTTACATGGTGATGCTACTGATAAAACCTAGTCTATCAAAAATGTTGTTTACAAAGCTTTCACTTGGTATATAGAAGGCAAGCTTTGTAGCAGAGCATCATTTAACTTGTTTGTAAATAAAAATCATCTGGTGAGATTTGTACATGACCATGCTTTTTAAAGTGGAAATTAATGTTAAGCAGAATACGGTTGGTTTGTGGAGTCATTATTATATTTGAGGCAGAAGCAGTAAGAGGCATTTCAGTACTGATCCTGAGGGAGAGAGCACAAGAGTTGCATGTTGCAATCTCTTTGGATAGTTTAAGTTACACAGAGGGGGTGGGCTTATGTGCTGCCATCACTTTAAGCCCATGAGGTGGCTGTCAGTAAGTTTCTTAAAACTGAAATGGAATTACTCATGTAGTATGTTATTGATGTAATCTGCCTCATTTTAGATATGAATGCAACTCAAATTACAAAATAGCTAAGCTAACAATCCCGGTAACTTCAAGTTACTGGCATTGATTTGAGGATGAAGTTGCTCCTCATGCTGATGTTCAGGAATATGGTTGCATATGAGTAGACATATTCTGCTGGTGCTCTGCTCAAATATTTTGCTCATTGGTTTTCTTCATGGGTAGGACTGAAAGAGTAATAAGAAGTTTTGAATGTCTGTCAGAAAAGTGGTTTTGCTCTGTGCTGGAGTTACTACCGAATTGCTGCTGCAGAGAACTTCAGTAATGTGCTATGACTGTTTCATACCACCAGGCCGGAGCTTGCACGACCAGCTACGACCTTATATCAGCACAATCTAACTGGAATCCTTGAAACAGCGGTGAGGGCAACGAACGCCCAGTTTGATAATCCAGAGATTCTCAAACGATTGGATGTTCGACTGCTGGAGGTCTGTTGAATCATGCTGACTGTGACCTGAAACATACCTTTTTGTGTGTGTGTGTGTGTATAGATGCAGACATCTATATGAAACAAAGCTTTCATATATATATATATATAAATACGTTTCTCCCATCCCTTTCCATTGAAGTTTACTTTGAATGATATAAACCTCATTTATTAAGCTTTCTTTTCCCATTTCCTATCTATTGTCTGTTTGTATTTCAAGCTGTGAGTTGACAGCCATTGACAATATGAAGTTGAGTATTTTGGGCCTAACAGGAATTGATACTCATGGCCCCGGTTTGAGGTTCTCAAAGAGCTCTGCTGATGCTCTTAAAAGAATTGGGGTGGCAAGGGATGAGTTGGCGTGCGTGTCTTTGTTGCCTGTAGTTAACAAAGAGGAAAGCATGAAAGCACAACTGGTGAAAGAGACCTCTGGTAGGGAGCTTGAGTTAATGAGAGAGCTCCAGTCCCAGAGGTGGGAGTTGAGTGAAGAGCTGTAGCATCTGAAATAAGTCTGTAGTCCTGCCCATGCATTTTTTCCTTCCCTTCGTTTTCCATTTCTAGCTTCAATGGAGAAACATTGACATTACAAACATCAGCATTTGGGTAAGATGAATCTTGCCCTTCATCAAATTCCGATCAATTTTGCTAAGTCTACTACTTTGAACAAGGAACTCATATCTCTATTGGTGTGGATGCTTGTTTTCTCATAGGTCTTTGATAAAAGAGTAAGCAGGAGTTGATCTTCAGCAAAAGTATGTTCTGTTATGTGTTGAAAGTAGCATATCTTTTTAATACAGGTATCTCCTGGGGACACTGGATGGGATGTCTTCAGCTTGGACTATCATGTTGATGGACCAATAGCAACGGTAATGTCCTATACTGCTGGCTGTGACTGTGTCTTGGGTACTGAATTGAGTTACTAAATATCTTTTTATTGAAATAGCCTTTTTTTGTTCTGGAGTGTAAGATCAGAGATTTTTTTTTCTTTTTGCATCTAGGATGCATCAGCTGTATAAACAGTTAAGGCCATTGGTATGAGTTAACTGTGAGTGCTGAAAAAGTACATTTAAAATAATAATTACTAAAAATCAGTAATTCATTTGTTCCAGCTGAATTTTTAGCAAGTATTTAATAAATGTAATGACCTTCTTCTTTCATTATTACTGGTCTGTAGATGCTAACTTGGGATAATTTGCAAGGATATATTTGAGGAAGAATATATTTGAGGAGAACGTATTTATGTTGTCTAAACGGCATTTGATAGGTAGTGTTCACTAGAACTGTTACCTAAAATGGAAGAAATAATTTTCTGGATAATTTTGAGTATAAAAAGGTATGAGAAGGCAACTGCACTATGGATCAGAATGTATTTGCCTCTGTAAAGAATTTGTAAAGTAATTTTTTTGGGTTTTTTAATATGACAAAATGTGAGTCTGACCAGCAGAAGGAATCTTCAAATGTAGTTTTAGAAGAAGCCAGGTGTTTAGGCTTTGTCATCCTCACCCCTCCTTGGACTTTCAGCAGTGCTCTGTTCCTTCTTGAATGCTAGGTAACTGTTCTGCCCTCAAGGGAGTATCTTTCCAAAAGCTCTGGGGTTTCCAGGAAATTCTTTTTTACAAGACTTACCAATAAACTGTATGGGTCAGATAAGATGAACTGTGAAGAGGTTCTTGGTACTTCAGAACATATAGTATATCTATTAAATTTGTATGGATACTTTGTCTGTTTTATAGGTATTTACACGTGAGTGCATGAGCCACTATCTAAGAGTATTTAATTTCCTTTGGAGAGCAAAGCGAATGGAGTATATTCTTACTGATATATGGAAAGGGCACATGTGCAATGCAAAGCTTCTGAAAAGTATGCCAGGTGAGAGGTGCTCAGATAGATGACATGCTTCTAAAATGGATTTAGATTACTGCATCTTATTTTAAACAGTATTTTAAGAGGGGGAAAATAATGTCTGTTGGGACAGACAAATGTTGTAAATGTAAGTTTCCTATTTGTTGTTAATCCTCTGTCACTGTCTTGAAAAGACACTTTATATAGATATCTTTATGCTGGCCCAATTGTGAGACTGTAACTCTCCCTTTTTATTCATCTCCCTTGATGCCTTCCTGTTTGTACCCTGTGTCTCCCTCTCTCTTGTGCTGTTAACTAGTAAGTTTCATACATGCACACTTCTGAATTCACTAGTTTTACATTCACTCATTCCTTTTCCTTTTGCTTATCTAAGAACAGAAGAGGCTAAGAAGAGAAAGATCTTTGAGAAGAAATAGGAAAACTCTTAAGTATAGTGGCTCTGGTATATGTTTAATGGACTGGGACTTTTTGATCCTATTTCTCAGCAAAGAATGTAGTCATGTTTGTGAGCATCTATACTGGCTCACTCATGAAAATTTTATCTAATCTATCTACATTTTTTCAGTGAAAAATAGCTGTTAAGAATTATGCTTCTTTATGGCATAGTAATATTTACAAAGTTATATTTATTGTTCTATCATTAAGAACTCTTTGGCAAGTGGGAGAGGACACCCTTCCCTGAGAAGGTCACTGGGGAACAAACTCTTGTAAGGTTTGCCCTGGTGCACAGGGCTGATACCTGGAACTGTACAGGATGGTGAAGTTTCCTTTCTGTTTCTGTGAGATAGGATTTAGTTTACTGTCATTGCCCTGTCCCAAATAAGTGCTTGTTTGACTAGAAGCCAGTGGTCTATCACATTCTTGCTTTTTCTTCCCTTTGAGCCTATGGCGCAGTGAGCAGATTTTATTCCCATCAACTGAGGGTCTTCAGGCTGGAGCTGTCTGCCATTGCTAAGGTTTTATTTGTTCTTGAGTTCTCAAAAGTAAGGTTTGTTTCCAGCACTGACTGAGCACGCAGTTGGTGTCATCTTTGGCTCACATTTTCTAGGAGGTAATTGTGCAATGTTCTTTGCTCATCTATTGCCAGCCAGTATTGCTCCTACTGTCTAAGATTAGTGGCTGGTTTATGAAGCACTCAGTTTAGTAGGAAAAAATTTACCAAGCTGATTTATGACTGTGCTTGTGCTTGTAGTCTTTAACATGCCATCTCTTTGAATTTTTTTACAGAGCTTTCTGGGGTGCTGCATCAGTGTCACGTTCTGGCATCAGAAATGGTCCATTTCATTCATCAAATGCAGTATTACATTACGTTTGAGGTATACTCTATCCACCCAATTAGTTACTTAAAAATGAAGTACTTTTAATATTCTGTATGTGTTGTGTGTCTTAAATTTCAAAGAGCTTGTCATCTAGCCAATCAAAACAGCCCAATCCTGAATCATTGCTCCAGGTGCTTGAATGTTCGTGGGATGAACTCTGGAACAAGGTCCAACAAGCACAGGACTTGGATCACATCATTGCAGCTCATGAAGTTTTTCTGGATACAATCATAGCTCGGTGCTTGCTGGATAGTGATTCCAGGGTAAGTCTTCTCCTCGACATTAAATTGTAACTTTATGATCTTGGCTTATGTGTTAGGAACCACCTTCTTTTATGTTGTAGGAGCAAAGGGAATTGTCAATTTTCTTCCTCTGATGCAAGGTTTTATAATGGTAGGTTCTGTACCTACTGCCCAGACATGATGACACATATTGATAATAAAACTTGCTACAGTGTGGCCAGTTGGTTTTGGTCCTAACAAGCTGTGTGATTATCCAACCATTGACTTAGGGCTTTGCAAAGCAATCTTTCCAGCTGTGTGTAAAAAAGATTTTTTATTTATTCATGTTCTGAAGAATGGTAATAACTTAAAACTCTTTTGCTGTACAATTGTTCAATTATTTTGTCCTCTGACTGTCTCACAGGTACTTCTCAACCAGCTTCGAGCAGTTTTTGATCAGATCATTGAGCTCCAGAATGCTCAAGATGCAATGTACAGGGCTGCTCTGGAGGAGCTGCAGCTGAGGTTGCAATTTGAAGAGAGGAAGAAACAGCGTGAACTTGAGGTGCAGTAAGGATATTACTAGAACATGAAAATTAATTGAGGCAGATATACTTGTCTTTTGATAAGTGGAGGGTTTTAGATACCACATAGAGGTACAGCAAAAATGAAAAATGTGTTTGGGACAGATGTAAAAGTCATCAGCAGCAGCTAGTGACTTCATGCAAAACTACTGAATGGTGTTTTTGATTTCTGTTGTGCCCAAAATCTCTGAGTAAGATTTCTCTAGTGGACTTTGGAGGATGAGAAATGTGGGGCTCTTTTAGGTGAAGTAAATCAAAGAGGCTTTAATATTCTGAACCCTTCTGCATAAAATGCCAGAGCTCCATGTCTGCCTCCATGCTGACAGTCTGTGGGACATGCAGTGCTGGTGTGGGGCTTACTTGCTTTGCTGATCTCAGATTTCGTTTATGTGCTGTACAGCCACCAAGGGGACTGGTAGATTCGGTATTGGGCACTCTGTCTTTCTATGTCAGCAGTTGGTTTTTACAAACATGGTGGCTTAGCTGGGCAGAAGGTGGCCCAATTAGGAACTTGCATTGTGTAACGTTTGACTTCTTAACTCATGTGGTCTCTCTGTAGGGGAAGTGGGGTGTAACTGCATCAGAAGAAGAAGAAGAGAGCAAAAGGATGAAAGAATTTCAAGACTCAATACCTAAAATGTGCTCACAACTGCGAATACTCACTCACTTTTACCAGGTGCCTCTTAGATTATATTTTTTTAAATATGCCAAACTTTGATGTGTAGAAATTAATTTAAAATATTGAGTAGATGTAAGTTCTGCATTCATGTGTGCAGTTCATAGGTTTAGGTCTTTATTTTCTAATTTTCTACTTAGAAGCCTGTGTTCACTGTTCCTCAGTTGTCGAAGGTTTTGTGATCATTTATGTTCCCCTCACAAAGGAGGAGTCTTTCCATGTAAATCTCCTTCTTCCTCTGGCATTGGAAGGAATAGCTGTTTTTTGGTGTAATCTGAGGGGAAAAAAATAGAATTCCTTCTGCATTCCATTTTCTCCTCACTGTCTTTGTAAGTCATTGCTATTAAAGACTACAGAAAGTTTCTTCTTAAAGGCCTAACAGTTTTAGGCTTAGCGAGGTGGGCAGTGGATAAGCTGTTCGGGGGAACACGTGCAGGCTGTTTTCTTCAATGGTAATTTATTCTGGCTTTGTCTTAATTTGTTACATCTGATGCTAAAGCTCCCATTTCCCAGAAAAATCAGCTGTTAGATTTCAGGGAAAGCATTTTCAGAAAGCGATGGGAAGGACACAGCACAGTGTGCCACAGCAGCCTTTCAGGTCAACTCAAAAAAACCCCAAGTAATTCTTTGACTTCGGCATGTGAAGTACTCTTGATGTGATGTACCTTTTAACCTCTCATTTATTTCCTTTAGCATGCCTGAAGTTAAGGGGTTTCTTTAAATGCTTATAGTGAATTTGGCTTGAAGCTGTAGGGCCTGCTTTCTTCAGTGTTGCTGTTGATGTTTCTTGTATCTATCTTGTTTTTATATCCATAAACACACATTTAGACAAATATGCATTGTTTTTGTAGTTAAATGAATGAGTCTGAAGTGGTTTTGCTGGGTTGTTACCCAGATGTTAATTTTAACTCATGAGTGGACAATCAGTTGTTTATAACAGTTACAGCAGAGACTTAGCAGCTGTACAGCACGTGCAGAGTTCTTCCCAGTCGTCCTGTCTGATGTTTTCCATCGGATCCATTCTATATTGCCAATAGCTTTGCCAGGCTCTAATTAACCTTGATGAAGTGCTGCATTGTCAAAGGAGTTCAGTTCAAATGGGAGTTTGAATCAAAACAGCAGTACACCTAGATTATAAAATACTGGTGGCTTTTGTTAAAGACTGTAGAGACCCTGAGCTTTGATGTGAGGACTTAGATTTGAAAGTAATTTGCTGCTGGGTCCAAATGTTACAGTTCTCCCTGCCTCCACCTCCCAAAGGAAGGAGAGGCAAAGTGTTTAAGTGGTGGTTGAAAATAAACCCTACAGGATTGCTACAAGTTGGCAATATAGATTTTGCCTGCTTGGACCATATTCCTGCTGAGCCCTACTATGGATTTTCCATGCATATCTTTCCTGGGCAACCTTGGTCATCTTTGGTAGTAAGGGAGTGCTCTGGTTAGGGGCATATCCATATTAGGATTTAGGTGGAGATCAGGAATGAGCTCTTCAAGTGAGTCTTTTCATTCTTCTAAAGTCCTCTCCCTTCCTGTATGCTGTGGGGTTCCTGCAGTCCCTTGGCTAGAGCCAAATGGGAGGGTGGAATCCAGAAGTGAGCCTCCTACGTGCAAGTCCTCCATGAAAACCACTCCAATTATTGGGTCTGTGGCACTGACTGCCCTAATGGGCACACACTCTGCTATTGCGGAGGACCACTTGTGCTGTACGACCTGCATCAAATAGACACGTTTAAAGTGAGCAGTGCTCTAGTGCTGGCCTGGCCATCATTGTACATGGGTCACGGAAACAAGGTGAAGTCTCCTGTTAGCACAGGTTGAGCCCTGAATGGTGTTTCAGGACAGTGGCACAGGGGCAGTTCCTCTACAGCTTGAGAGCCTTCAGACATAGGGTGGGTGCCATCAGGGTGTGGAGATGGAGAAGCAGGCTTTGAAAGACCAAGCTGTTTGTACTGGAGATTCTGATGTGTGGCAGGTATTAAAAGATAAAATAATGGTCTAGGTTTTTCCAGAAAGAATGAATCCAGCATAACTGATCTGTTGACAATAGCATATGAACCCTTGTGCTTAATTTTCCTGGATTCCCTCTGCCTTCTTACTAGCTCTGGGCTCCACTGGCCTGTGCAAAACACATCAGGGATGTTGTCTTAGCTGTCTCTTGGGTTTTTCTTTCTCCTTCAGGGAATCGTCCAGCAATTCTTGGTCCTGCTGACAACCAGTTCTGATGAAAGCCTTCGGTTCCTTAGCTTTAGACTGGACTTCAACGAACACTATAAAGCAAGAGAGCCCAGGCTGCGTGTGTCCTTGGGCACTAGAGGCAGGCGAAGCTCCCACATGTGAAACAGCTGCTAAGTACTGCACCTCGGTATCCGAAGGATGTTGGCCCTCTTGTTGGACACAGCAATCAGTGTTGACATAATGCAACCAAATCGCTCGTGGTCGGTGTCTCCCATTGCTGCTGACAACATGTTTTCAGTCATGTGATTGTGTGACACTGTATAGCAGAAAGCAAAAATAAAAAAAAAAAGTAGTTTTTTTACACTGATGTTTCTAGAACGACCAGACTAAATGGGCTGGTTGAACCTCATGCAATCAATTTGTTAAATCATCCTTTTAAACAAATGCCAATTTTATTTGAAGCTTTCTGAGCTCTTTTCACTGTAACTTATATCTGTGTCAAGGAAATTGCATCTTTTGTTTATAGAAAGCACCATTTCCTTTTTTAACAAGAAAATAAGAAGGTTATTTTTTCTATATGTACTTGTTGTATTTGAAGAGAGCTTTTGTTAAAGCCAACAGATCAGGACCCAGACCTATTGTCCTTGTTAAGAAGTTATACAGCATTTCAATATGCTGATTTTCAGTGTTGTGCTGTGTTTGACTATGTGAGAAACTTTGTATCAGGAGACATAAACTTATATTTAATTTTTTTGTTGTTTTCAAAGTTAAAAACCTGGAACAAAAATTTAGTGGGGAAATTCTATGGTTACTGTACAGGAACAAACTATAGAAGCAGAGTCAGGAGTGTATCTGTTGCACATAAGATCTAAAAAATGAAGTTAAAGCCTCAGGACTGTGAAGGGAAGTGTTGGTTAACATTGAATAATTAATGTTCAAAATCAGATATGTGGAAACAAAGTTAGTTGGCTAATGTTGACTTCATTCTCTTCTCTTTCCTATTTTTTTCATTGTAAATATTTATATATTGCTGTCCAGAAGTTGGGGAGAGGGGGATTCTTCTTTTGCAACGTTGTCATTATATCAGGTCATTTATTATGTTCCACAAGTGCAAGCTTAGAAAAATAAAAACACAATTATCTTTCAAACAAGTGTGTTGCTTTTTGCAATTGAAAGTTTCTGATTTTTCCAGGGTAAAAAGTTTCCATTTTAGAATGTATTAATTTACAGATCCCTACCCACTACAGGATTTTGGTACTAGTTGTACCTACACTGAGAGTTGTGTACAGTTCATTAATTAACAATTACCCTCAGATCAGTGAGGTCTGTGGCCTTTTTTCCCTTTTGCCCTTGGTCTGCTTGAACCCCTTGTAAGCAGAGGCTTATGCTAGGCCATGCAGGTAAGGCTGCTGTGATGATGGAAGTGCACTCTCAGGGGGACGATGCACTGACTTGCAGCTCTGGAATAACTGTTTTGCCCTCGACACCAGAATTCCCGTTATCGTGTGGGCCTTGGAATCCTTGCTTTTGTTAAAACATGTAAAGCTTTAAACCCTGTGCCCTTAAGGGACCTGCTGGTGCAGCTGCCCTGGTTGGGTGTCCTTGCAGGCAGCATTTCAGCTGTAAGTTTGGACTCCGAAGCTGGTGATGTGTGGTGTGCCAAAGGAAAGCTGAAGCATGCTGAGCTTGGCATCACAAGATCACAAATCATTTGACAGGCAGGAGTACTCCATTTTTGTGGGTGTGATTGATGCATATGGCTCTTGTAAAGTCTGGAAGAATAGCAAAGCTTATGTGAGTGTGTTTTGGCCAGAACTGTTGGGGATAAGATTAGGTAAAACATGCAAAAATGTTGCATGATCCCATGTATCATTAGGCAATCCACAGGCCAAAGAGGCAGCACCAGTGCTGGAACTAGAGGATAAGTTCCGGAAGAAGGTTAAGTTCCCTTTGAAAATGAATCCAGAGTACCTAGGTGTGGTGAGTTGACCCTGGCTGGGCATCAGGTACCCATTAAAGCTGCTCTATCCCCTCTACAGCTGGAGAGAGAAAATACAATGGGTTCATGAATTGAGATAAGGATTGGGGGAGATCACTCACTGATCGCAATCATGAGCACAACACACTCAAAGTAGGGATATTAATTAAATTTATTACTAGCAGAATTGGAGCAGGAGAATCCCACCTGTCTCTCCTTCCCAAATTCTCCCTCCTCCCCCACCAGCATTGCAGGGAAATGAGGAGTGGGGGTTACGGTCAGTTGTTTCTGCCGCTCGGAGAGACAAATCCTTCCTCTGCTCCCAATGGGGTCCCTCCCACAGGAGACAGTCCTCCCTGGACTTTTCCGATATGAGTCCATCCCATGGACAACTGTTCTTTGCAAACTGCTGCAGTGTGGGTCACTGTTCCACAAGGCACCGTCCTTCAGGCACAGGCTACTCCAGTGTGGGTCCCCAACAGGGCCACAAGTCCTTCCAGGAAAATCTGCTCCAGTGTGGGCTCCTCTCTGGGGGTCAGCAGGTTCCTGCCAGGATCCTGCTCTGGAATGGGCCTCTCACAAGGTCACAGCCTCCTTCAGGCATCCACCTGCTCCAGCGTGGGTCTCCTCCATGGGCTGCAGGTGGATCTCTGCATTCCCGTGGTCCCCCATGGACTGCAGGGACACAGCTGCTCCAGCATGGTCTGCACCAAGGGCTGCAGGGGAACATCAGCTCCAGTGCCTGGAGCACCTCCTGCCCCTCCTTCTGCACTGACCTTGGTGTCTGCAGAGTTCTTCACGTGTTCTCACTCCAGTCTTCTCTGGCTGCAATTTCCATCTGCCCAATAACTTTTTTTTTTCCTTCTTAAATATGTTATCACAGAGTCCTCACTGCTGCAGGAGGTGCTCTGACTTCAGGTTAAAGTGACCCGTAGGAACCTGTCGTTGTCCCCATGGTCCTTTGTGGGTGGAGACCAGTCTCTTATCCCCTAACCTGGCAGCTGTTACATTAATTTCAATCTACATGAGTTTTTTTATATCTTCCAATCTTACAATTGGAACTAGTCAATTGTGGAGTAACTTAATGAGCTTGAGGAAGCCAATGACCCCTTTTCAAGAAAGATGGAGCAATGAAAAAAAATATACAGACAAAAAAGGTGAACCTCTGTGAGCATCTGCTTGCCCTATATTGTTAAGGCCAGATTATCATCAAGAGAGTGGATCAAAAGTTGAGTAATAAATACTTAGATCTTCCTTTGGGCTTGGAAATAACTATATTAATTAGCATTGTCATAATACCCTATACAAGAGCAACAAAACCTCAAACGAGCAGAAAACTGTGACTCAATGCATCAATAGTCATAGAATAACCTGTCCAGCTCTGCAGGAAAATCCCCTGGAAGTGGATGGGAGCTGTTTCTCCACTGTTCAATTTCTTTCTTTCTCAGAGATTGCTTTGCCCACACTGGTAGCTGTGGAAAGAGCCACCAGATGCTCTCTGATTGCCAGGCTGGGGGAAAAATTCCAATTCACTGGCATGGCGTAACTGGACCAGCTTTGCTGAAAGATCACCTAGAAGTGGATAGGAGGTAACGATACTATCTTTGATTTTTATGGCAGTTTTAGCCTTTTTTTCTTTTTTTCTGGTAATTTATGATCTGCCTTCACCTGCAGCTGGGCTTTTCCACTTGAGGCATTGTCAGCATTACCTAGTGCTGCTTCTCTGCTACACAAAGCACAGCTTTCCAGTAAGAACCTTCACCTGTGTGAAGGAGAAGAGTGATTTTACAAAACTTTCACAACAGAAATGCTACAGAGGTGCCCACAGATAACTCTGCTCCAGGATGCTGTTTCTGTAAATGCTTCACTGCACAGAGCAGCCATCCAACCAAGAATACTGGGAAAATCAGATCACCTTTTTCTGTTCTTCAGCAGTGATTTATCCAAGTATCCCAAAAGCAATTTTGGAAGGAGAAAGTGTGGGAAAATAGTGGAGTAAGCCAATAAAAAGTGCTAGTTGTGTGAAAATAGGGTGCTGTTCAGTATATCTTTGCCCTTCATCTAATCACGTAGCCTGTCCTGTCTCCTTACTAAATCCCTTTCCCTTTTCCTCTGTGTTTGTAATGGGGATCTGGGTAGTGCAACTGGAGTGGAATTGTGGGTGGGAGGGTCGCCTGTGTGCCAACGACTGCAGACACTGCAGCGAGAGGATGGATGAATGCAGAGATGAGAGGGTCTAGGGGTCAGCTGCCAGCTAGTCTGCATGTACAAGCCCAGCTCCTGGAGAGATCCACCTTTGCACTGCGAGCCTTGCAGTGGTGTGTTCAAGGAATTAGCAATGTTGAACAGTTGTGTCTGCTCTGCACAGCCTTGTGCTTGATGTTTGAGCAACCTGAGTGTCAGCACGAGCAGCTGCTGTTATGGGAGCCTGGTGGAGAGCCCTGTGCCAGCCCATCCTGCACGCCAGGGCAGGGGGAGAAGGAACCCTCCATGGGATGGGATCGGTGTAGTGCATCACAGGAAAATCCATCCAGGCTCCATCTGGTGCTGTGCTGCACAAAGGTGGGGTGCTGACATCTGAAGCAAGTTTTACTTGTTACCTTTATTCCTCTTTTTATCCTATTAATATTCCTGGTTTTATTCTGGCATATTAAAGCAGTATTTTGTTAAGTGGTTTTTTTGTCAGGTCCTTGTTATTGGGTCCAGAAAGAACCCTGCACTCTCAGTCTCTCATTGACCTGGTGCAGAACACCACTGAATATATATAAACATGCACATTCATTATAAATTAGTAAGGTACGTAGATTTCCCACTGATGGTCTCCATCCAGCTCAGCAGGATGAGGCTATCGGTGCTGCCTGTGTTCACATGGGTGCTCTGTGTGTTGGTCTGGGTTGACCTGTGTTTCCAGCAGTGTATAAATACATATGGGGTGTGTACACGTGCTCTCTGCACATGCCTGTCTGTAGGGGATGCATCCTGAGCCTTGCTGCTGGCTGGACCTGAGGCCATGGAGCTGTGACAGCCACGTCTGGCTGCTGGATTCAGTGATTCCAGAGAGAAATGATTTCACATTTAATCTGTGTCTGAAGACCAATATTGAGTTCTATATAAATGTGTGTACTTAGAATACAAGTTGACAAGTCTCCTGCTCCTGCCACTGCACAAGTGGCTTTCCTTGCAGTGGGTGGCAGCAGCACCATTCAGGTACATTTCTGAATAGAAACATAAGAGATTTTTACCTTTTTACTCCAATTTTTAAACACTGAAATTCTTATATACTACAATCAATGTTAAAGAATAATTCCTAGCAACACATTAATTAGACAGGACTGGTTTTTATTTTTCCTAGCAACACATTAATTATACAGGACTGGTTTTTATTTTGTTAGTTATGTAGAACATGCTTCTGGCTGATAATTTCGAAGTTTCGCTGTTAGAGCTACAGTGTCTGAAAATACAAATAGGGCTGAGGGTCTATGTCTCCAGCCATGTTTCCAGGCTGAAAAAAGCCCAGCTTGTCCTCTCTTCTGTATCCTGTCCTGGAGCCATTGCTACTTGCCCTGCACGCTCAGCCCCCTCCTTTTTGGGGTTGCCAAGGCCTAAAGAAACTTTTGAGAAACTACAGTAAAAGTAGAAATGCAGAAACTGAGAATAAAACTACCACCAATCTTAGGATGTTAAACAATAGGCAACACACTTCAGGGGTGAAGGGCTAGCCATGAGGTGCTACCAATATCATGGAAATTTTAAAAGTAAAAGATCTGCAAAGTATTTCTGTCTTATTCTTTTAAACTGCAAGGGATATTTTTTTCTGCTGACTGACTAGGAAATTATATCTTAACCAATATGCACTATGAAGAAAGTTTTATCTCCTTCTGTAAGTTACAGCAGCTCGACTGCCTCAGGGTACAGTACGATGCAATTTAGTATCTTAGAAGCACCCACTAGGAAATGCAGAAGCTCATGATATAATGTAGTTTTCAGTGAATTAGTTACAGGCTTAGGGTAGAAGATCAAGGACAGAATATAATCATAATCCAGTATTATTTTAGTGATTCTATTTTTCAGTCAAGGCTCTGTGGATTTTCTCCTCTTATATCAGATGCAGTGAATAAATGCCAAGGTCTCTCAACTGTACACTGGAGCATACTATTTATTTAAAAAGCATGAATCCGCATGATTCATTTTGTTAAAATTAATTCTGGAAGGTTTCTGTCTTCTCCTGTCACATATACAAGTTGTCTATGTTTGGGACAAGAACTTTCCAACCTTTTAAAATAGTATTCCTATCAAGAATGGCCAATTATCTTTGGTCAGTGTGAAACTGTAACTTCCAGTAACTTCATCTAACAATGATTTTCAGTCATAAGGATGCTCTTTAAATACGCATGTAAATTTTTTAAGCACACTGAAAAGTGAAAGGTAATGAATGATTGAAAAAAAAAAAGGAGGTATTTGGACAGACAATTGAAGCTTTATTTAAAACCTACAGGCTTAAAGATTGTAGTCCTCTGTGACCTTGCATGAATGTTTCCTAACCTTAGAAATGAGCTGTGAATATACACATTTGTACTCATTTCAATTTTCAACTGAACAAGCAGCTTCAGAGATGAAAGAATGTGTTTCATGCTCACATAAAGGTGCTCAGGGACTTCTCCAAAGCACCTAATTTTGAAAATCATCTTTTGGCTACTTGAAACCTAAAATACCACTGTAACCTCTAACACAATTCTGCTAACTGGAGAGAGGTAGAAGACTTGGGAGAGCCGAGAGTGATGTTGGCAAGTAGAGCAGGGACAGATACAAGAATCTGCTGCTTCAGGAGTCAGAGGAAATAATTCTGTCTCACTTCTACAAGGGCGGTATAACCATCATCTGCTCTACCCTATTTAATAAAACAAAATTACAGTACCAAGGATAACAATAAACAGTCAAAAGTAGTCTGCAATTGTTGAAAGTGAAAAGTTTTTACAACCATTGATTTAACAAGGCATATGCCATTCTGAGGGCTTGCTGAACAACAGTTTTGAAATAAAACGAAAGCACGCTATTTTTATTTTGACAAGGAATTTATGAATTTATGGTGTGAACCACTCAGATTCTCTAAAGTAACAGGCTCCCTGGTGTAGTATTTTAACTATTTTCTGTTAGATTAGTCCAGTACAGTCTTTAAGGCATTGGAATCACTTGTAAGGATTAACTTGATGCTTACTCTCTTTCCCCAGAAGACCAGCAAAGGTGCCTCAGTCAGTATTACTTTCTTTTTGTTCCAATTTTGTTCTTTTTGTTAACTTTTTGCTAGTACTCTTTGACTACCCAAGTCAAAGAGGACTAAAACCTGAGTGCCACAAGAGTGGAGTAGAGACTCAAGTGCAGGTGAACAAAGCTGACTGGAGCTGGATGTCAGAGAGAACACAGAGGCCAGGAAAGTTAAAGAATCAAAAGTGATGGACATTCACTCACAAAAAGAGAGAAGGGCAGAAGAGAAGAGAACAGGGAACCTGAAAGGCAGCAAATGGGGACCAAAGAGACAGTCAGGAAAGAGCAGAGAAAGAAAAACATACAAAGAAAAATCTGAGGAGCGTAGGAGGTGAAACTTCTATCATTGCACAGTTAATTTACTATACCTCTTTGTATAGCAAATTATGTTAAATGTTTTCCTCCAGAAGTTATCAGAACAGCAATTAAGTTAGCTAAATATTAGGGTATAGAAAATTCATGTGGAGTTATTATTACCATCAGTCTGAATATTAAAAGATATGACAGGAAAAAGCTGTCATAGGGTGATTACCCCATGAATGAAATTTTCCAGAAAATGAAAACCAATTATTTGCATTTGAGATATGTGCCACAAGAACAAGGTAGTTAAGCACCTAGGATGCCTCTCACCTCTGCTATAGGAACATTCCCAAAGCTACTCAGGGCCTCATCACCTTCTAAAGCTTTTCCAAAAATTACCAAGAGAGAGGCAAAGAACAGTCTTCTGCCTTGCTTTCTAAAAGGTACTGCATTCACTTCTGAAAAGAGAGTATTTGTACTGAGTTCTACCTCTTGTTTCTTTTGAACAGTGCTGAAGAGTGTAAAGAAACAGAGGGAAATTACAGACAGGGTTACAGCAGTAATGGAAAAGGCAAGTGGGAGCTTTCCTTTAACAACCTGGTGTGTAAAAATAAGAACTGAAGCATCTTATAATGGGTAGAAAAGGAAGAAACTAAAATTCTTTAGGAAACATGCAGTTGAACCACCTGATGGAGAGAAGTGAAATTGCACCATTTAGTGGCGAACAGAAAGCATAAAGAGAACATAAAATGTGGGGTGAAAATGGTATTTGATAAATCAGAAAAGCAAAATTTCCACTCATTACAATTCTATTAACACAACTAAAGTGTAAGACAAAACCAGAATCAGATCCAGACTTATCCCAGAGTTAGAACACATGCACAGGTTCCAAAATTTCACAGGCAAAAAGTTCTGGAAATCTAAAGAAAGATCCTGCAAGTGGAAGGAGCAAAACAGACATTAATAAGAGAATATGAAATAATTGCAATAAAAAGTAATTGGATAGGTGCCAGGAGGCAAAAGAAAGTAATAAATGTTGCTATTTCCTTAAGACCATTAAAGGGCAATACTGTAAGTGACTCAGAAGAAATAGTTGCATAGAAGTTTACAGGCGCTTGTGACAAACTATAGGGTTTCTTAATGGGCAATTATATAACTGTAGGTTTATTTTAAGCTGGACCTTTCTCCTTTGTAAATAAAGAATCAAAATCACCACTAAAGGTTCAGAAAAGTACCAAGCAAGATCAAATTTTTTAGTTCAGTTTTGGCACACTGATTTGGATGCACATTACTATTTGTAGTAGGCATGTGGACATGCTGAGGGAGTTCCAACCCTCTCCAGCAGAACAAACTATATCAGGATGCAGAGTAATAGAATTCCTGCTGATCCAATCGCTTCCCAGAGCCAGTGATGCTGCCAGTGCAGCATCACGCACCTCACAGGAGTGGTCTCTGTGCCTCTGGTCAGACCAATCTCTCACAGTGGCTTGCAGACCTGTTCTTGAAGCTCTGCATGGACCTCTCACATTTCTTGGACTCGCTGGCCTATGCTCTAGTACAGCAACACAGAGCAGAAGCACTTTGCTTTCCAAACTCAGGGACTGAAATTCCCGAAGCAGCCTTTAGAGGACAGTGGAGAATTGCAAATGATGCATTTCGAGCTTTGGCCTCATAGTCCCGGAACTTTTGGTTGTTATATGAATTATGAGTTGCAATTCAAAGTGCAGACGAAGTGTTGATGTGTGCTGTTTATGAACTGTGGTGTTCCAGGATAAGGCTGTGACTTGTAATGGCCATGTATTTTTAATTATATTGTAGCCTTTTCTATTGTTAAGAATTCCACTTTCCACCTGGCTGAACTGTGGCCTCTGTGAACGAACAGCTGCATCATCAAAAGGAGCTCAGTTCTTCATGTTGAGGTCTAATGGAAAAGACAACAGTGCCCTCAGACCAAAAGTACTGGTGAGCCTTTTGTGGAGGCTGTGGTGATCCTGGGCCTTGGCATGTGGGCTTTAAATTTATGAGAAATTTGCCATCTCGATCAAAATGTTGTGCAACTCCCTCCCTGGGAAAGATTGACTCAAATCTTTGGAGGGCTGCTAGCAGTACTTAGACTGTAGTTAGGTTTTGCTTGAAACTGACTGGGGCAGATGGGCAGAACTTCTGCTGTTCTGAGGTGCCACTGGCTGCTGTACAACCTACATCCAAGGGACACGATTGAAGCGAGCAGTGCTCTAGTGCTGGCCTGGCCATGATTGCACATGGGTCATAGAAACAAGGTGAGGTCTCTTGTGAGCACAGGTTGGATCCTGAATGCTGTCCTAAGGCAGTGGCAAAGGGGCAGCATGCTTAAAAGGCCAAGTTGTTTGCATTGGAGACTGTGATGTGCATGGCAGGTGTTGGAAGATAAAACTGCTGACAACCAGTTCTGATGAAAGCCTTCGGTTCCTTAGCTTTAGACTGGACTTCAACGAACACTATAAAGCAAGAGAGCCCAGGCTGCGTGTGTCCTTGGGCACTAGAGGCAGGCGAAGCTCCCACATGTGAAACAGCTGCTAAGTACTGCACCTCGGTATCCGAAGGATGTTGGCCCTCTTGTTGGACACAGCAATCAGTGTTGACATAATGCAACCAAATCGCTCGTGGTCGGTGTCTCCCATTGCTGCTGACAACATGTTTTCAGTCATGTGATTGTGTGACACTGTATAGCAGAAAGCAAAAATAAAAAAAAAAAGTAGTTTTTTTACACTGATGTTTCTAGAACGACCAGACTAAATGGGCTGGTTGAACCTCATGCAATCAATTTGTTAAATCATCCTTTTAAACAAATGCCAATTTTATTTGAAGCTTTCTGAGCTCTTTTCACTGTAACTTGGGTCTGCATCCAGAAAATCACATGCTTTTTTGCTTGAGAAAGCACCATTTCCTTTTTTAACAAGAAAATATGAATCTTTTTTCACATATATATACTTGTACTATTTGAAATTACTTTGGTTGGAGCCAAGAGTTTTGGACTCAGACTGAATGGCCTTGTTAGGAAGCTATATAAAGCATGTAGTTACTCTCATTTTCAATACTGTGATATATCTCTGACAAACTTAGATACTTCAATTTTTTTTCTTGTTTGTTTTCAAAGTTAATATTACAGATAACAGTAATTTAGTGGGGAAATTCTATGGTTACTGTACAGGAGGAAAATGTAGAAGAAGATCAGAAGTGACCTTTTTGAGTATGGAATATCCTAAAACTAGAGTTAAAGCCTCAATAGCATCAAAGGAAATTGTAGTTTCTTTCCAAAATCTGATGTGTTAGAAAATATCTTGGGTAGTCAAGACTACCTTATTTCTCTTTCCTTGCCTATTTTTCTGTTTATATATTGCTGTCCAGATATTGTAGGAGGGAATATTTTGGTTTTGTTTGCAAAAAAAGTCATTATATCAGGTAATTGAGATATCCATATATTATGTTCTGCAGGTACAAACTTAGAAAAAACCAGTTATCTTTCAAACACTTGTTTTTCCTTTTGTGAGGGAAAGACACTATTTTTTGAGCAGGGTAAGAAAGGAGAAGCCTCCAGTTCAGGGTGCAGGTGGATTGCAGATCTTTTAAGCAAAGAGACCCATTACAAGGCCTTGGTACTAGTATTAACTATAATTATAGTTTTGTTGAATTCATTAATTAAAGGTTGCTCTCAAGTGAACCATGCTTGTTACCTTTTTTTTCCCTTTACCCGTAGTCTGCTACCCCTGGGAAGCAGAGGCACCCCCCAGGCCACGCAGGTGAGGCTGCTCTGAGTCATGATGAATTCTCACCAGGATGATACTTCAAACCGGCAGGTTCAGACTATGAGGTTTGTCCTCTGGGCATCCAGACACTACTGATAGTGGAAGCAGTGCTTCCCAGTGGGTTATCCTGCAAGGTAACCTGCCTCTCCCAGGTGGGATGGACACAGACCTTTCCACTGCCCTGGTGATGTAGGAGGATGGAACTGTAGAGTAGAACTAATGTTCAGGTAGTGAAACAGTCCAGGGAAGAGGTGTGACAGAGGCCAAGGAAAGTGGGGATTCAGCCTGGATGTAATTTTCTTTCTGGACAATTTGACATATCTCCCTAGATGAAGCCTTTTAAACTAAAATCAAAAGGGTAGATTAACTTCTTAGCAGGCTGCTTAACAAATCTGCTGACCAAGACTTCACAAATTCTGTAGCTGAGGCAAAGACACTGTTTTGCCTCCTCCCAACTCCAATATAGTGTGCCCTGTATTTTTCACCAGAAGGATCTTGGTGATAGAGCCTGCAATTTACACTGCCAGTCTGCTTGGCCACAGCTTGTTTGACTATTTTGACTGTATCAAACTAGTACAATGGCCAGTACTAAACTGACCAACTTCACTATTGTGAGGCAGGCATTATGGTTTTCATTTCTGAACAGCAGCTGTGGATAACAGTATTTGTGACAGCTGCTTATTATTTTGTGGTACAGTAGACATGCAGAAATTCTGGTCTTCTCATCATTTGCTTTGATGCTGAGTTAGTGTAGAATGTCTCATGAGTGGGCTATTCTCCTGAAGCTGCTGCATCCAGACCATTGCCCTGGGATTCCTCCCCTGAAGTCATGGATAGTTGACTGCAAGTGTTGTTGAGATTTGTATTTTGTTTGGCAATCACATCCTCTTTTTGCTTATCTTACTGAGTTTTGTCTGTGTTCTTCTGATTTTGATCCTTTTCTTTTACAGGCAGTGTCAGTATTAGTTAATAGTTCTCCTCTGCAATAGTAAAAATATTTCAGAAAAGGACCAGATGGTCTTAGAGGTCTTTTCCACGCCACCCTTGATGATTCTATGATACTTACTGATATGAGTTAAGAAGCCAATTAAAATAAAATTACAGCAAAAAACTCAGTAGAAAATTGTTACCAGATAATGGCATACTCCAAAGTTCAGTGGTGAATACTGCAAACACTTAATTGCTAATATCAACCATCTAATAAAGAATTATTTGTGGGAGGGAGGGGATCAGCTATTTTCTGAGTCACTGAAGTAACCACTGAAGCCAACAACTACGCAACAACCAATATGAAACCAGAGACTGCCACAGAGACTACTGTATGGTGTTTTCATACATAGCTGCAGCCTTTGTATTCCCCCTGTCTGGAGGGAATCATGCAATCCGTATGTTAGAGGAGGAGATCCTGTATTGCTGATAATCTCTCAGAGTGTTTGATATTCATGTGTAATCTTGGGTAATCTCTCTTGACGCTGACAGTAAGTTTTCTTTTTCACTTTGTTACTGTCTCTGAATGAGTGAAAATCCTGCAACAGCAACATTTTCTTGATTTCAGTAGCAACAAAGGGAACTTCCAAGTCATTGCAAATTAATATGCTGTGGAGTATCTCTGTAGACTGTCTCTAGAACTGCTTTTATGGCAGTGGCAGTTCTGACTGTTTTAATTATCTTATTCAGTAAGATGTAGCCATGTCCCTTCTTGTCGTTACATCCTACCCACACAGTTACAGAGATTCAAACAGGAGGGAGATCACTGCTGTCTTCCTACACACCTCATTCACATGTCAGATGATCAGAGCTTTCCTGCTAAACAATGTGGAACTGGGTCTTTAACAGACACTGATTTGGAGAGCGGTATTTTCAACATTCAAGGGATACCTGCCAAGCTTTGCTAATGATTTAAATTTGCTGTTGCATTTACCTTTTTTTTTTTTTTTTTAATGTCTGCACATGCAATCTCTGGAGTGCAAGTCTGGGCTCAAAGCTTCTACCTTGAGAGGACCTTCTCATCTAGACAGAAGGATTTTTCCCATGAGCAGCCTACATGTATGTGTTTCTATTCAACATCAGCCTAAAGGATACACTTGTCTTCCTCCCTCGTTGTGTTCACACAGGACCACACAAAGCTATGGTTATCCTTGGCTAGCATTTGGCTCCTAAGCATTTTTGAACAGTTTTATATAAGAAAATCTCTTTCTTTTCCTGCCTAGTTTGGTAGAACCTCCATTCCTTCAACCTGGCACTACCCCTGCTTAGCAAATCTAGAGACTACAGTAACAAGTGCCCACGTTTCCACTAAATGAGTTAACTCCTGATTTCTTGTTTCTTTCTATGCCAGCAGTTATTTTGCTATTGCTTTCTCTTCCCTTTTCAACATCTTTTAAAAATGAAAGAAGTGTGAAACCTTATACTACTCCTTTCCTTGGGTTGATATGTTTCTTGAAACATAATTACTATCCTTAATAATTTGCTACAACACAGACCTAATGTACTCACTTTGCTGCAGGGTCTTCCCCAAAGAATTAGGAATCCTCAGAAATAATCCTTGTGTGTAGAAGCTGAAACATTTACCCTGTCTCACAACAAATATTCTGGAGGTTTGTTTGCACTAGTGCAAAAGCCATACATTGTGGAATAACTGTGGCTAACAATCAGACTCCCACCTAGCCACTCACTCACTCCCTCAGTGGGATGGGGGGTGCGGAGAAAACAGGAAGAATAGAAAGGAGAAAGCTCATGGGACAAGATAAAACCAGGAATATCACTTACCAATTTCTGCTACAGCAAAACAGATTCAACTTGGCTAAAATTAATCCATTTCCAATTAAAACAGATATTTAATTACTGAGTCAGGTAGTGAGAGACATTAAACCAGCACCTCTCCTTCCCCCATGCTCAAGTTCACTTTTTCACTTCAGACTCATCTCCTCCTGCCCTTGTTACCACCATAGATATGCTCAGTCCCTTCAGGGAGGCAATGAAGGACTTAAGAAGGATGCTCATGAGCAGCATGTAGTTTTCTACTCTGCCACTCCTTTCCTCCCACATTTCTTCTGCTCTCTCCATGGGTAGCATGTGGGCAGCTTCCTTCAACAACATCCAGCT
This sequence comes from Campylorhamphus procurvoides, assembly GCA_013396655.1. Lineage (NCBI taxonomy): Eukaryota > Metazoa > Chordata > Aves > Passeriformes > Dendrocolaptidae > Campylorhamphus > Campylorhamphus procurvoides. The sequence continues at coordinate 83,093 of WBMV01002889.1, forward strand.
TCTCTGGTGTGGGGTCCTCCTTCCATGGAGCAACTCCTCCTGCTTCTCTGACCTTGGTGTTTGCATTTCCCACTGTTTTTTACTCCTCTGCCTGTTCAGTATTTTTTCCCTTTCTTAAAAATACTATCGTGAAGTCACCTCCAGCCTCACTGATGGGCAGAGTTGTGGCCAGTGGTGGCTCCACTAGAGCCAAATGGAAGTATTTGTGTCTGTCATGGGGCAGCCCCCTCAGAGAAGCCACCCCTACAGCCTCCCTGCTGCCAGCTCCCTCCCATTTATACTCAACACAACATATTCCTTTGGCATCCAAAAATCATCAGTATCAACATCTATGAGTAAAAAGAAGGAGTACTAAAAAGTGTACCTCAGTGCAATAGAGGAAAACTTCTGGGATAAGCAGCATTTCTACTGGGCTCCTCATCTTGCTGTCCAATAAATAATGGTACTGTCCAATTCTCTGTAGCCTACCACCTAAACCCCCAAAATTGTAGGCTTTCTACTGAAGATGTTCTTCAGGCAGGAATGATGTATCATATGTTTTTACTGCATCATCATTATTATTATTATTTATAGTATTATTATAGCATTTTTGCACTTGCATTCTTCTGTAGAGTACATTTCAGGTGAAAAATGTTGCTCAACTAGACCTATTAGAGAGCTTTAAAAATTCATGAAGAGTTTTCTTAGGGTCTTTTTGATGAATTCTCAAAACAGATTTGCACAGCTGGATTTCAGAATTAATGCAGTAGCCAGACCATTGCTTTTATGCAGTGTCTTATTCTGAATTCTCATGTCTGGCCTTACTAGAGTTTTTCCCTTGTAGTCTAAGTATCCTATATGGTTCAGTAACACCAACAACGTCTGGTATCTTTATAGCTGAAGTCATATAGCAATAGAAAAATATTTGGTCTCTTTCAAATGAATAAAATACAACTCTAAACCCCAAAGCAAGGTTTCAAAACCAGCATGAAGATAGCTATATTTTACTAAATAAAGAAATATAGGACCAAAAGGCCAGAATGATACCCCATGAAAGTAGGTGTCTTGACTGGATGACCTTGCAAGATACTTACTCTGCCTAGTGAAATGTGAGCAATATTTCAAGCAGAAAGAACTCAGCTTGGTGCTTGGTCGAGACCAATGTATTCTATATTGACTGAATGCTGTCTCTGGTGACCACTTAGCTTGGATAATGCTGCTGAAAACCTGAAACAAGTTTGGACACCACAGTGTGTGAAAGAGGATGACAAGAAGGAGGTGCCTAGCATTATGCTAGGGCTCCAGAGTTGCTGGGTTGCTGTATCAGAACTGAAAATCATAAATTGTCCTTTTTTCATCTGTTTGCGTACTGTTTGGCTGCTACTGCTACTTACAATGAATGATGTGATTGCTTTTACTTAGTACTAGGCAGCCCATTTCTTCCCCCTCCCATAGGAAGGTAAGTGGTGCTGATGGACAAGAGAAGAGTTCTCCCTGTTCAAAATGCTGGAGAACAGAGGGTCGATCTCATTTCAGGTATGTCGGGGGGGATGAAACAGAAAGAGTAGATTGCCCTAGTTCTTTCTTTTCCCATCAGAGAAGTGCAGCATCAGGCATCACATGCCCATGTACATCTTACTGTCATTTTCTCTACTGGGAAAATTAATTTGGAAATATTTTGCCTGACACTAATTTATCTGACACCAGGGCAGAGTGCTTTCAGAATGTAAAACATAGTTGTCTTTTATGCAATGATGCTTTAAAACACAAATCAAAAAGCAAAGAATCACTTGTTCAAAAGATGTTGCTTCTGCAAATACCCTGTTAAACAAGTGTGTAGTATTCAGTCAGCCTGGAAAACACAAACTGCTCTTAAATCAACACAGATGGGAATAAATAACCACCAGTCCATGCAGCTCCAGTAGATCACAAATTATACTTCAAGACTGAACTAAACTTTGCCTTCAAATGGACATCAACAAACCACCCCCAAGGGCATTGTACCTATTATCTTCACACAGTTATGTAGTGTTTCCTCTAGTGGGTTTTTTTGGCAGCATGCATTCAGGTATCACAGCTCTTGATGCAGAACTTGGATTCACTTGTCCACAAAAACTATTTTAATGACTTCTATGTGAAAGAAAAGTATTTTTACTGAACCACCTTTTTAGTTAAAGTCAAATTTTAGTTGTCAAATTAGTAAATTTTAGCTAGTAAAGTAAAAACAAGAATATTTTAATTTTGGTCTGTACCACCTGCACCACAGTGATGTCAAAGACATCAGACACAGTGTCCCGCAGACACTAACGAGTGAGGGAGGTGGTCTCTGTGCAGCTAAAAGTAAATGTTTTAGTATGATCTGGATTGGGGATCTATTTTAACAGATTTCTTCAGATGTGACCAAAAAAAGACCATTGACAAATCATATGATATGAATAGCTGGCTTGCATCTGTAATTCTTGAAAAAAGGAAATAGTTGAAAGTAATGGAAAACGTCTTGATGCTTATTATTTTAACTTTGGTCTTTAGAAGACATGGTGGAAAAACATGTTTTGTTGGCAGTAGGCTTCCATAGTCAAGGACTGTTGTAATTCCATGCTTGCTAAAACTTTTCAGTGTGTCAACAAGGATTTTTTGGGACATGCTGTCAAATGCTTTCCTAAAATCACGATAGTGTTCTCCACAGTTCTGCCCTCGTCTATCAAGCAAATTGTTTCATCATAGAAGGCTATCAAATAATATGGCTTTTCTTAGTCACCTTCTTGACCTTAATTTGCCTGGAAATGTCTTCCAGGAGGGTTCAATACACAGTTTTGCCAGGCAAAATGTGAGCCTGACTGGTGTGTAGTTTTCCAGAACTTTTTTTTGTACATGATCATAACATTAGACTTTTCCTACTTGTCCAGGATTCCCTGACCTGCATGATACTTAAAGGATGACAGAAAACAGTTTTGCAGTAAGGTCAACCAACTGTTTCAGCTTCTTCAGCTGCATCTCATCAGTCCCATAGACTTGTAAATATTGTGTTTCTACAGATGGTTCCTAACTCATCTCTCCTCCACTTTTGATAAAAATTGTATATCTACATTTCCTGTTCTCCTAATAGATTGCACACTGTTAAAATGAGCATTTCCTGTCATTGAATCTTTTTATACAAATGTAGTTTTTAATTTTAACTTTCTTTTTTGCCTGATTATGATTATATAGTTCAGTTGTTAAAAAGAGAAGACTTTGTCACTACTTGACACATCTACGATGCAGCTGCAAATAATTTTTATTTTTTTTCCCACATAGAAGCAATTAAAATAGGTTTTGTGGACAACTGAATCCAGGTTCTGCACCAAGAGTTTGTGATACCTGAATATGAATTGCTAAAAAAAAACCAGAGGAAACACTAAATAACTGTGTGAAGAAATAGATAGTAGATAGAAAAGGCAAGTGGCCTTTATTTTCTGCAGCACCGTTTCTTCCTCATAGCTGAAATTCAACAGTGAAACAAAGCAGAAGACTGCCATGGGGGGTATGTGTGAGCTTTGGCTGTGTTGGGATATGATGAGGGTTCAGTGCCATGGGCAGCAAAGCAGATGCTGGTGCAGGCAGTGCTTGTAGCTCCAGAGAGGTGCTGCCTGCTGGAAGGGCGGGACCAGCTCTGGGACTGACATCTCTTCCAGGGTGGCTGGCACAAAGCTCTGCAGCCTTTTCGAGAAACTCACACTGAGGCAAAATACAACCCATTGAACAGAGGACTAGAGGAGGGAAAGATACAGGTACTGATATGGTCACATGTAGTCTACCTGTTTGCTAAGTGAAGGTAGTGTAAGCAGAGGTGTCAGCTTGCAGGCCCGTTCCCAGGGATAATTTCCTTCGATTTCAGAGCAAGTTCTGCCAATATGAAGATCAGGACCGGTCCCATGGGAGGGTGGTACAGCCAACCTCACCGCACCACTGCAGAACAACGCATTACATTCAGGAAGGGTATACAAGCTCCGGCGCTAAACCAACGACAAAGCTGATTTTGAAATGGGTTTAATGATAGACAATCTGCATACCAATTGACTCATTTGCGTATACAATAGCTTGGAACAATACTAGAGAAATATGTAAAAAGTCTGCAATGCTGTATGACAATAGCTTCCAAGTATGCTGACCTTCGGCAAATGAAACAAATGAAAAGTACAGTACTCTTTTGATGAGGCATTAATGAAGGATTAAGAGCGGATACAGCTGCATCACACGAGCACTTTGTTAGACACACTGTTGTCACTCCGCGCCTTCTCCGTAATTACAACAGAAACACTGCGAGAGGAGAGGCAAGCAGCGAGCACACACTGTAACACACTCCGGTACAACACACGGGTTGCAGGGAGCAGTGTGGGATGCCCCGAGCGCCCCACTGTCCCCACAACGACTGCTGTGGCATCCACCAGGCGCTGCCGGCTGGGGCTATCAGCGCATCCCCGGGCAGGGACGGCAGGGGAGCCGGGATTGCAGGAGGCTCTGGAGAAAGGACTCCTGAAATGCCTCGCCGGCAGCCACACCACTGCAGTGCGGGACGGTAAACAGAAGGCACGACTATGAAGCCTAGAGAAAAAGGAAATATATTAATAAGTGAACAGGAAGGATATGAACATTTGTGCAACTGCTTTGCCGCTAGGGCTCTGAGACAACTGCAGAGAGCCTGGCTCACGGAAGGCTTTGTAGGCTGGACCACAACCTTTCTAAGTGCAAGACAAATCTTCTAGTGTGCAACCGCCCCTATTCATTTCAAGAGATTCTAGCTGCTTGAAGTGGTGCTCAAATCTTCACTGGGTGAACAGTGACTACTTACCTTTTTCACTTACCTTGTTGTCTTCCCTTGGTATCCACCTCCAGAGTAGGGAGTCATAACATGTATCTATGAAAAATAAAGTATATATACATATATTTCCTTTTTTAGCTCATTGTACCAAAGCTTATGAATGACAATAAAACTGAAGTTGCTCACATACCAGGAGACTTTCTGTTTCAGTGAATTGGCTTTTGAGTGGTTCAGTTCAGACACAATGGGTCTGCTGGTCTGCTTCCTGACTCTTCCCATTGGCACATACCCAGGGTAACTCCCATGGAGCAACTGTTCCAGGCAAAACATTGCTCTTTCTTACATTGCTCTTTCTTTTATATATATATTTATTTAATTGGTTTTTTTTCTCTTTCCCTTCTACAGTGGTATATGCTCTGGTTGGATCCCAAGTATGCTTCTCAAATACACCTTCCAGGTGAAGAATCATTACTGCTATTTTTCAGCTCAGTTAGTATCTGGTCCTTTTGATCCCAGGCCTCGATGTCTTTGTTTTTCAAAGACTATTAGGGATCCAGCTTGGAGCATCATTCTCACTGGCATTTCTATTCCTCCAGTGCCAAGGGTGAATGCCTCTTGCTCCAGCAGCAAGTGCAAACTGCTGTGGCCTTGTGGTTCTGCTATATTTGTGGCAGAACAAAGATGTGATTTCATTTATTTTCAATGCAGGTCATTTCAGTCATCTGCAATGTTAGCACAAGTGCAAGTGAGTGCAGCAGAGACACAAAAATTTACATCTTAAAGGTGCATTTTTTAAGTTAATTTTTATGTAGAGGAAAACTTCAGTAGCAACATCAGGAACCATCTGAGCCACAATCACAACAATATGCTTTCAACGGGTCTTAAATATCTGTGCATAAAACGGCAGTGTTTTACTAGACCAGTTCAGAAAATGATTTCTTGTAGGGCATAGACATGCCCTGAGCCAGTTGGAGATATAAGATAAAATCAGGTCTGAGATATGGGTACTCAGCATGTTTAACATGTTTGAGGATTTCTGAGCAGTCTGACCTTTTCACTGCTATTATATATTAACTTTCTGGTGATTTTTTCCTGTGGAAGTTGTTCACACTCTTCTATGTCAGTGACTACTAATTATTGCAACTCAAAAAAGTGAAATTAAATACTTCATATTGCTACATAAAGATATACAGACAGATACATCTTGTAGCCTTTCCTATGCTGAAGTCATATGCAGCTTTTTCAAACTGTCCAGTTATTATATTCAAAGCCAACATTAATGCAATCATAGGATCATTCTGATTTGGAAAAGACCTACAAGGATCATTGAGTCCAGTTCCTGGCCCTGCACAGGACAGCCTCAAGAATTACACCATGTGCCTGAGAGTGTTGTCCAAACACTGCTTCAACTCAGACAGGCTTGATACTGTGACCACTTCCCTTGGGAGCCTGTTCCAGTACCCAACAACCCTCTGAGTGAAGAACCTTTTCCTAACATTCAACTTAAACCTTCCCTGACACAACTCCAGGCTATTCCCTCGGGTCCTCTCACTGATTACCACAGAGATCAGTGTCTCCCCCTCCTCTTCCCTTCATGAGGAGGCTATAGACTATGATAAGATCTCCTTTCAGTCTCCTTTACACTAACTGCCTTCATATTGAAAGATAACATATAAGTATAAAATTTCAGTAAGATGAAATTTAGACAAGTATGTCAAGCACTTTGGAGGACAGATTCATAATCCAGAATGATTTTGATGAACTGACAATATGACCTGACATTAAAAAAAAGAAAAGAAAAAATTGATTGCTAAGTGTATATCACTACATATAAGAAGATATCTATGCACAGATGTGGAGAACTTGTCTTTCCAAGTGTCAGCATCACAGGTTCCTGGGAGACTAACAGCCTAATCTGAACCAGTGGCATGATCCTCTTCCAGAAGAACCTAATTCTGGGTTGCCTTAGAAGAAACATCAAATGTAAGACCTGGAAAAATGCAAGTGAAGCTTGCAGTGAAATCATTTGTCTGGCTTTGCATTCTGGACTTCAAGAGAAAGGTAAGCAAGGAAGACTGCCATGACCGTGGTCTGGCAGTACCTAAGAGGACAGATGATTATCCTGTTCTGTCCTAGGGGAAGTCATCAAGCAGCTTCAATTGCCATAAACCCCTTGCAACCTAATTGTGAAGATAAAATTCCTAAAATAATTTAAGCAAGTTGATTTTCTGGGACCAACTTGGCAAGCTGTGGCTTGTTGGTGATGACAGCTGAGTGGTGTAGGTCACTTGGTCTCAAACTCCTGCCTGCTGTCTCTTAATTTGTTTATGCTTTGGCCATACCTGAGCAAAGTCCACCTGGAAGTGCAATACTGACCTGACAGCAGTCCATAGGAAGTAGAGTGGATGTCTTTTTGGGGCACCTTCCAGCCCAACACTGATGTCTCTAAAGCATCCTTCTCCCAGCTCTCAGTTACTGCACTAAATCAAAAGTCTGTACATTGGTCTATGCTTACCCTGACAAATATTAAGGTGGTTGCAGTCAACATAAATTCATCCAGAACCTTTGACAGAGATGTGAAACTTTAAAAAGTTCTCAGGCTGAGCAGGTAGCAAAAGGTGAACAAAATTGACAGTTTTACTGGGTCCTGCAGATATAAATGTCTCATATTTGTACCCACCTGTTTTAACGACAACAATAATAAGAGATCCTCCCAACCTACTAACCTACAGCACCTACAAGTCTGACAGGTGAGCTTTCTGGCACTGTCAGCTCTCAGTAAGCTACTGTTGTTACTCTTGAGATGTGTGCTGGGTGTGAGGTTACACCAAGCAACTATTTTGAGGCCATCTCCTACTTTTTCAGTTGGTTTTCTTTTTTGTTTTGTGGGTTTTTTTCTTTTTTTTTTGTTTGTTTGGGGTTTTTTATTACCTGCTTTTCAATTCCAACACCATCTCTGTACAGACACATAGTTTTGCACAAGAAAATAAGAAGGCAAAATAAAATAGCAGTAAGTATTTGTCATTCTCTGTAAGAATGAGCAGAAATCTAGCTAATCTCTCTCCCTTGATAGTTATCCTCATTCTTGCAGAGATGGTAGAAGTGTACTAGAGTCAGGTTCAATTCCACTTTGAAGGCCACCAAAGTATGCTAACTTCACTACTTCACTTGTGTATCTGCCAACATTTACATTTTGGTTTGGTTTTCTTGTTTCGTTTTGTTTTGTTTTTTTCTTACGTGTGTGTGTTTTGGGAGCTTTTTTGGTCAGCTTGATCTCCAAGGGAACTTTATGCAATATAGCTTTCTAACACAACTAGATGCTTTTTGGTAAGAGGGTTGTAGCATGCTATCATAATAATTTTGGATAATCCACCTCAAGAGAACTTACAGTCTAGGAAAGATGATCCCTAGAAACAGCAGGGATGTACTTATGGCTCAGTTATAGAAGCAGTTTAAAAATACCTTATTGCAAAACCCAAGGGCATATTAGTAGATAGGTTGTCAAAAAATACTCTGCAAATTGCAAACTTCTAAGAGCCAAAAACGTGAAAGGAAAAAATCTAACCAATTTGAACTTTTTTGGTAGGAAACTTAGAATCAGCAGTATGTGTTATGAAGACTGTTCCAAAATATCCTTGGTCTGTCTTAGTAAACAGCCAATACTTGATGATTTAGAAGAACGTGGGGAAACCTTAAATTGCAGTCTTCCTTGTACGACAGTGAATAAGTCATGACCACAGGTTTATATGCCTCAACAGCTGGAATACAAAATTTAAGAGAAAATAGAAAGTGATTATCTGCAAAGTAGACTACTTCTGTTCTTAATAGATACATTGATCTAGGCTACCTTTTCTGCATGTGTATCTCCTCTTTTTAAACATGCTTTAAAAAGACTGGGCTGATTTTCCTCCTCAATTTGAACACTCTCTGAAACACATAAATTGCTGTACTGGCTTCATTTACCACAGAGCTCTGTGCTCTGAAGGAATCATGGAAATGCAGCAGGTGATGGAATCTCACCAGGTGCATTAAAATAGGTTGAAACATACCCAAACTGCTCCTGACAAATTTTTATTTATCCTGTCCTTAAAGAACTCCAGCAGTAGAAATGCTACATTGTGCTGAGTCAAACTTTTTCAGTGTTCTGCTATTGTGTTGGAAAGTTTGTTTACTGGCTTGAATCTCCAGGGGTTCTCTTCTCTTGCCACACTTGGAGGATTTTCAAGTTAACCAGGGATTTCAAAGTAATTCAAGCAGGAGATGAGGCTTGAAGGTCAGTATATTACAATTATTGAATGTCCGGGTAAGAAGAGACAGTGAATTGCATAGCTGGAGGTGCATGGAAAATAGAGAGGAGTGGAAGTGACTGATTAGAGAAGGTAGTAAATGGAGATTCTTGTGACAGAAATCAGAGGCTCTGGCCTTCCATGCTTCTTTCCAAGCCACCCACACTTGTTTCAAGTCAACTGAACAGAAGCCAAACAAAGCTCTATAGACATAGCTATGAGCAGGCTCGTGCATTTTGGTAAATGTGGGGATGCTACTGTTAGGTATAATTCCTGCTCCTGGCAACCTCTGGTAAGAAAAAGGAAGAAATCCTGGGAAAAGTGTCCAGTGTGGCAAGGAGTATGTGTTGAAGTTTAAGCATTTTTTTCATAGAAAGCCAAGTTAAAGATAACGTGCATTGCCAATTACTGATTTTATTAATTTTGAGAGTATACTTAAGTATATAGAGAAAGAGACCTGCAATTTGGCAATATACACCACATACAAAGTAATAGCTTGTTTTAAAACACAAATGATGCTGACTATTATTGTGTGAACTGTTTTCCAGATGAAAAGAATGAAAGGGATGTAATTGAAGAAGTATGCAACAGTGGCTAATATGCTATTATTTGCAAGGAGATATTACAACTTATAATCTTCTTTCATGGGTTTACGTTGTTAGTGTTTAATCAGGCGTGTGAGTGTATTCAGGTGTTAAACCATTCTATTAGCTAGGAAAATTGCACTATTATTTACTGAGCTGTTTGTGATATGTTGGCTTTATTACTTTCTATTTCTCTTCCTTCTACAGTTTATGCAATTGTCCTTTCCACTTTTGTCCTGTACAAAGGCTTGTGAATTGTCACTAGGGCAGGTTAGCCATGTAAAAAAACAGGTTTGTGGGTTTTTTATAATATATTTCAAGAATTAATCTTATTTCTTATCTTGTTTCCTGGAAGGTATCACAGCTACAAGCTGGTGCCTAAGAGCTTTTATCAGCCTTCCATAAAGTTTTTAAAAGTATGTGAGAACACATATTATGGAAGGGAAAACATGCTCCTCTGCATTGTACTAGCAAGGAGTGAAATATAGAAGCCTGGTAGTTGGTGGAAGTGCTAGCAGAGCGATCTGACTGAGGAGGCAACCTACCTCAGTTGGTGTTTTGTGGAGACAGTCTTGGACAAACCAGTTCCAGGAATGCTGTCAAGATCAAGGAAGGATCAGTGTACCAGTATACAACAGGTCCAGGAGCCCATAACCTTGCTGGGGGAATACTGGGAGATAGGGCACCTGCTGCAGAGCTTAGCAGAACCCGTCAGAGCTCAGCAGCATCCATGAATGCAGCAAGGATAGAATTCATCTCCTCTGCCCTTGTTTCATGTCTTGCCTTGCACAAGTGAGGATGCAGCTAAGCAAAGACTCTAGTATTTAATTACTAGGTACTATCACCTATCAGAGTCAGAGAATTCATTTCCCTGCTAGTATTACTTGATAGTAGCTATAAAAAACAATAATGCCTTCTTGGAGTCAGCTGTACTGCTGCTGGCACAGAAAGTGAAGGTGAAAATCCATGGCAAGTAGGCAACGGAAGAAACAGTCTGCTGACATAAGAGCATCCAACCTGGTTGCACAACATATAAATGTGGGGACAGTCCCACTGTACGACAAAGAAGGAAGAGTGGTGCTATACCCTATGGTTAACATGACAATGTGTAGATTAGTTAATGACTACCAGTTAATGACTATCTGGTTGGGGTTTTTTTCTCTATTTAAAAAGATCACTTGTTTTATACATAGCCTAAAAGGAACTTTTATACTGAAGCCTAAAAGGAACTTCCATCTAAAGTGATTTGGTGAGGTGGTTTGAAAGTTTGATGGAAAAATCTTGATAGATGCAATACAGGGACATTGATTCATATACACTAAAAGTAATTTTTACCTGAAACAGGGAATTCTCACCTCACTGAAGAAGGTGGAAGGACTCATGTTGCTTTTGATCAAGTGAGGAACTCACTGAAAGTGACTGGATGTTTGTGAAAGAGACACCAATCTGAAGGGAATGATGAACCCAACAAAATCTTGTGAAGGTGCACTGAATGCATTACTGGGCAGATCCTTGTGTTTACATCTCAAGACTTGTTGTAAAACACTTTTTCAGGGTTGGCCTAAAATCTTTGTTCAATTAAAACTTTTTCAGTGGAGAACAAGATCTTAATATTGCCTCTGTCATAGTGATTTCAGATCAGAGGATTCTGGCCAGATGAAATAGAATGGGTTGGATTGGCTGGATTGCATGAAATCTGGGGATAGAGCTCAGTAGGTGAAGGCAGGATACCCCAATACGGAGCCAATACAGTAATTTTCTTACAATAATGGAAAGAAATCATAAAGTCTATGAGTTTTGGCTAGAATTTATGTCTGAAAGGGCAACATTTTGGGACAAATGAGAAAGTGTTCCACTAGTGGGGTACCACAGGGCTCTGCCTTGGGCCCTAATGTCTTCAACATCTTCGTAAATGACTTGGACACAGGACTGGAAGAGATACTCAATAAGTTTCAGATGACTCAAAACTTGGAGCACCTGTTGACTCCCTCAAATGCAGGGAGGCCCTGCAGAGACCTCAACAAATTAGAACACTGGGCAATCACCAACCATATGGAGTTCAACAAGGAGAAGTGCCGGATTCTGCGCCTGGGATGGGGCAACCCTGGATGTACTTACAGACTGGGGAATGAGGTGATGGAAAGCAGTGCCATGGAAAGGGACCTGTAGGTCCTTGTCAGTGACAAGTTGAATATGAATCAGCAGTGCCCTGGCAGCCAGGAGGGCCAACCATGTCCTGGGGGGCATCAGGCAAAGCATCGCCAGCTGGTTGAGGGAGGGGATTGTCCCACTCTGCTCTGCACTGGGGCGGCCTCACCTTGAATATTTTGTGCAGGTTTGGCCACTGCAATAAAAGAAAGATATTAAGCCAGTGGAGAGTGTCCAAAGGAAGGCAATGAAGATGGTGAAGGGCCTTGAAGGGAAACCATGTGAGGAGGGGCTGAGGTCACTTGGTCGTTCAGCCTGGAAAAAAGGGCACTGAGGGGAGACCTCATTGCAGTTACAACTTCCTTGTGAGGAGAAGAGGAGGGGCAGGCACTGATCTCTTCTCTGTGGTAACCGGTGAGAAGACTCAAGGGAATAGCCTGAAGTTGTGCCAGGGGAGGTTTAGGTTGGATATTAGGAAAAGGTTCTTCACAGCACCAGGCCTGGCAGAGTTCAAGAAGCATTTGGGTGACGCTCTTTGGCATATGGTGGGATTCTTGAGAATGGTCTCTTGGTGTGACTCTTGTAGGTCCAGGAACTGGACTCGATGACCTTGTGAGTCCCTTCCAACTCACTGTATTCTGTGATTCTGTGTTGGTCAAAGTTTGGTATGTTGTTTTAGGAAGTGTTTAAATGGAGTGAGATTAGAACAATCCTGAAAATTAATTTGTATGAATTTTGAAATTACCTTTGCTGACAGAGTTCTGTCCTCATCTGCTTTACTAAGGCAATCTACTGTAATGGAGACATTTCCAGAAGCTACTGCAGTATTCTTTATAAATTTCAGGTTTCTTTGCTAAACATCTGTTCAGTCAAATGTGATCTTAATTGTCTGGTGTTTAATGTCATCCATCAGACCAATTTTCCATTCCTCACATGCTGTTTCGAGAGCTCTGATCCCTAATTTAATTAATGAATCATTGTTTCCTGAGTTATACATCTGTTCCTCTTAATTTTTAAAACTATTGCAATATTTTTTTCATTTGTCTGCTTGAAAATAAGTGCTGCAAATTGTTGGGATGCTCAAAAGATCTGTTGCTTTGAAGCCGTTCTCCCCTCTTCCCTCCCCTTCCCTTTCCNCCTCCCCGCCGGGTATAAATGTGACCTCTTTAATGCCTTGGAAGCTCCAATGGGATCAGAGTTTGTTGCAAGCTATTCTGTCTGTATTCTTTCTTCTAATGGCATCTGTGTCCCAAAGAAATCCATGAACAGTTTGACATTTAGTATTTTAACTCATATTACTCAGATAATTGATTCATGCCTATGAAGCACTTGGAAACCATATGAACACTTAGTTAATATTGTACTTTTTATGATTTGCCATTCTTAACTCACATGAACTTTCAATTGTAAGATTTCTCTCTTTGTAATCTGAAATCCAACTTATCAAATATTGACAGGTGGTTTTCAGAACATACCTTCTCAGTTTCGGCTTAACTTTGCTACTCACTGTGAAAATGTGACCTCACCAAAGTCAACAGGGGCCACAAGTCCATACAGAAAATGTAACCTCAGACATGACTGAACTTCTTGAGTGCATGTAAGAAAGATTTTAGGAAGTTGTATGAAGCACCAATGCTTAACTTTCCACCTATGGGATCTTGTCAGGCTTCCTACCTTTGCTTGATCTGTCTCTTACTGCAGCATTGTGAGGTAAGAGCCAGACTCATCTGAGTTAGGCTGCCATCTGCAGTAAGGCAGTCAGAGTCTGGGGTCATGTGTTGGGATCTACACCTAATATAACTGGGCTTAGGAACTGTCACTGCAGTGCCAGTTTGGACAAGCAGTGATTTCATCCAGAACTTCCAAACACTTACTCTATTTAGTGCTTAAAGAAGTGCCATAGATCACCATATCTACAAAAAATTACTTCACAGGAGTAAGGCTGAGCTTTTTATTAAAGTAAGACAGGGACTTAAACACAGAATAGCTTTCATCCAAAAGCTATGGCTTTTCTTCGAACTGGATTCCTGAGTCGGGGTCCCAGGAGATATCGAAGTGAAGGTGATAGGATGAAGGAGTAGATTCTGCTTAGGTCTTACCCCTGACTTAGCACAGGACATGGTCACACTGGCACTTAAGATCATATGAACATTCCTGTAGATGCTGGCTCAGACAAGGCTGGGATGAGCAGTCACTTCTCAAAATGCATATTTAGAACTCATCTTAATTGTGTCCATTGTTAAAATAGGTTTTTTTACCTTAAGCAGTGATATTATTATTATTTGTTATGTCTATTTTCACACTGCCTCTTACACTTGTATGGTATTTGAAAGTTAATTATACCTCTCGTCCTGTCATCATCTCCACTAATATTCAATTTTGATGCATTAATGTGTTATTCTTGTATGACGTGCATCCTGGATGCAAGAGTAAAAATTAAATTGAAATCTTAAGGGAAAAAGGATGTTCATTTCAGTTAATCAATATTTACCTCCACCAAAACACTGTCTAATTACACTGGTGCTGTAATTAGTGGGGAGAGACCTATATGAAGCTGGTTGCCCATGATCTGCCCAGCCTAAGGAGCAATCCCATCCCCTGTGAGCTGATGAGAGTCCTTGAGAGGCTCCCAGCTGCAGCAGCAGGAGCACAGATGCTTCCTCCCTCCATAGTATGTCTGTGCTGCTGCAAAACCAGAGCAGAGCTGGCACCAGTAGCTGGCAGCAAGTGGCCCAAGGCTGACAAATGGACAAATTCTGTGTGGCACCTGTGGCACCACGAAAAGGCAAGCACCTTTGTGCTCCTGCCTGCCACTGTGCCTGGACTGCAGCGTGCACTGGTGTCAGCTGCTGGGGAGGTGGATGTGGTATTGCAGATCACGGGATTCAAGGCATCACTTCTCATGGAGAGACTGTGCACCCCAATGAGTGTCTACCAATCCACTTCAATCTTAGGTTGAAGGTGAATATGGCTCCTTTTGACAGGTTATTGAGCTAAGGTAATAAGTGGTATCCATTAAGTATGCCATGAGGTCTCTCTGTTTGTTGGGCCTGACTCCTACTTCCCTGAGGTAAATGGGATTCTCTTGTCACTGGGAAGCAGTAGTGAAGTAGGGACTGCTGGAGCCACAGACTAGGTGATGGCTCTGCTTGTTTGTTTGCTGTGATCCTCCAGCAGCACTGTGGTCCAGCAGAGACAGGGACTTGAGCTTGGAAAAATGAGGTTTAAGGCACTGCTTCCCTGCTGACATTATTTTGAGCAAATTATTTCAGTTTCTCCAATACCTACAGACCCTGCCAGGTCAGATGCTCTCAGGTCTTACCAAGGTCGGCTGATAAATAGCTCAATGGGAACAGAGTGTTTCTTATGCAGATGGTCCTGTGAGTGCTGCTGAGAAGCTGGCTGCCATCAGGAGAAGACCTAGGTCCACGGCTGTGAAATTCCCACAGCTAGAACAGGGGGAAATGGCTGCAGCCTTATAGTACTTTCTGCTGGCACTACTGGGATGGGAATTCCTTCTGCCATGCACGTCCCTGCACTAGAACTAGGCCATGTAATTTAAAAAAACCCAAACCTATTTTCCATTGAAAGGACCATTTTATAGATATCTCGAGTAGGTTTTCTGTATTGATAGCCTAACAAACTCACAGGATTGAGTAAGCATCCTTTCTCTAAATCACTTTTAGCAGATCTTCTCATTAATCATTTCTGATCTAAACAGTTTGATGTCACTGAAGTATGTAAAGTGTGTGTTCAGTAACTGACTTAGTTACGGAGTCACCATTTAGTCCAGAGGTTAAATGCAAAGTTGTATTACACACAGAGTATTGCTAAAATAACCCCAGGCTTTTAGTTTTGATTTCCACTTTATTGATTTGCACTAGGTAAATTTAATTCCAAATCTTAGAGATGGCTGAGATAGTCATTCAATTTTGTCATTGTAGTGAAGAAACCATTAGGAAAATGGAGAATTAAAGGTCACAGTAATCTTCTCTGGAATGAAGACCAATTTTAATCCGAGGTCAGATTTGTACCAAAAACTCTAAAGTGCTCTCACTATGTCATTATTTAAGCATTTACAAAGTTTCATTGATATACAACTGTGAAACGTAACATTGCTCAACAGAAAATGGAAAAGTGGGAAAGAGCTTCTTTCCTTCCATGTATGGGCTGTGAATTTCCCATGTTATGCCAAAAATCTTCCATGTTATCTTGCTTGCTGTCCCAAATTCACCATATTGCGGCTCTTGGCAACAACAAGCCTCTCTTTGATCTCAGACACATTCCCAGGCATGGTGTTAACATCAATGCATTAAAAGAAGGGGACTGATGAAGACTGGACCTCCTCCTGGCTATTTTGCAGACTTCTTGTATAACTCCAGGTGAGTCCTATGGAGGCTCTGATTCCTCATTGGCCAAAACAGGGCAAGCAAAACACCCGTGTTTCCTGATGTTGGGATAAAGATAATTCTGCTTGAAATAGAAAGAAGTGTGAAGAACTAACTCAAAGTGTCACACAAAGTAATTATCTCTAACTGTACCTCTTCCTCCTTTTGTCACACTGACCTATCTCTGAATCTATAATTTTAATTCTCATGTGGCTTGTTATCCTCACTTGCCATCAGAAATAATGCTTATTTACATAATACAAAATTATATAAGTTGAGGATTTCACTTTCTGCTTATTGTTCTGTCTGCCAAGGCCCCCTTCCAACCTTGCATCCCACAGGACTGTCTTCTGACTTCTGTACACAGGTAAATGCTCCTGTATAATTCATTTGATGTATCTTTTTTTAAAGGGAGCAATGGGCATAAAAGAAAATATTCCACAAAGGTTGATAAAAAAATTTTTCTGTGATTTGTATGAGTGCCAAGATCAATTGCCTAGCAGTGTTTGAAAAAGCGTGCTTTACTAAAATTTCCTCAGAAGTGGAATATACCTATGGCATAGTTAATATACTTATTTCTTCAGTCACTCTACTGAATAAAAGCAAAAATATTTTCTATTATGTCAACGTATTTTAATTAATAATATATTGCATTAAATTTTCTAATTTAGATTCTAAGCCCCTTTGTACCATTGGTGTGCCAGTGATTTTCAAATGTTATTTTGGCTGAAATATACAGTAAAATGGAAAATGGCATCAGAATCCTGGATTAGCTGTCACTGATGGCATAAGTCTGTCAATAGCAGCCAGTAAATGCAGGCAACTGACTTTCTCCTCTTATATTTATTTATAACTGCCATTTCAGAATAGCAATAAGACACTGCAGGCCATGCATTTTGAAGGGATTATTGCACTTCTCTTATGACTAAAGTCACCTGCCCTTTAGCCTTGTGTCTTATAACACCTCCTGAGGTGTTCAGTAGTGGTCCAGAAATGACAGCATGCTGTGTCTTATAGCTTCAATATATTTAGCTTGATCATACAGAAAAATAATGATAAAGTAAGGGAATGTGCAAGGAGTGCCCCCAGCTATTCTATTCTTTTTCCATTCTTTTTAACCAGCTTAAAAGTGAAATAAGTCAAGGGTTGCCAACTGTTTGTTAAAATGTACATGAAACATGGAAGAATTGTTTCCTTGCTATGGTTATGGTATATTGGAGTATATATGAAACACAAACCTTTTAATACAGTTTGGATTGTTGCGTAATATAGAAATACAGCTAAATTCTTAAAAGGGTTAAACAGTTCCATTCTGCCTTAAATTACCACTGTCATTCAATTCATTAGATGAGTTTATGGAGTTACAATATGTCTGTAATTTATAGCCTGCTTACTGACAAAGCTTAATGCTAACATATGCCTAATTTGCCAAGGTTATCTCAAGCCCCATTCATCTCCCCCACTAACAATATGCTGCTGATTCCATGCTTCATGGATGAGGTACATGCGGTTTCATATTTAGTGCTATCAATCACAAGTAATTGCCTCCAGCTCCCCGCCTCAGTATTCAAAGTGATTTCTCTTCAGCCTCCGAGGCTTGATGAAAAGGGAATGCATAGCCAGAGGAGGGCATCCTCCTCCAGCCTTAGCAACTGCAGGCCCGAAGGAGCTGGAAATCAGGGAGGAGGGGCATACCTGCAGCTGATATTTCCAAACTTTTCTCTTCGGGACCACCCGCTTTTGCAATCAGGAAAGTACACTCGTGGGTATATGCTTGTGTAGCCCTGGCAACCTACCATGGGAAGTGAGTCAGCTTCTGGACTGCTGCCCCTGGCATTTTCCTGTTCATACACTGGACTTATTTGGGACACCTCCAGCCCAGCTCCCCCATGCCCCAGATCACAGTCTGAGGATGTACCACTGTGGTCCTCAGCCTTTAATCTGGTTGCACTGACATGTGGGTGGTGGCAGGAGCAGGGTCTGCCAGAGGGGATCACAGTTCACATCTGTATTTTCAGTATCTATTGAGTCTTCTCAGTGGGATTGTCATACCACCAAGTTCTACCTTATGTAGCATAAAATTTTGAAATTGTAAGAGTCCCCGTCCTGCCAGCATTTAGGCCTGTGGCCAGCTTTGTTTCTGGGAAGGGTCCTGTTGGTTTGTCTTGCAGAAGTGTGTACAGTACCCTGATCTGTGGAGAGTGACTAACTCACAGTTCCCTGTTCTCTTCCTCTTTGTCTGCTTGCTGTAATTTTCTGCTACTTCATGTTAAGCTATAATGGCTCCTTGTATCAGCATGTACTTACCCCTCTCCCTATCTAGTTAACCTTTTTCTGATATGGCTGTGGTCGCCCTAGAAGCTGAACACTACATGAAAAATTCAGCTGAAGTGCCTTATCCTGAGCTGCTTGTGCATATTCTTATTGCAAGTCATGGGCATTGCTCAGGTTCTTGTGAGAGTACTAACGTTTGTGTTTACTGTGTGAATCAAAATTTGAATATTATGAATGTGAGCAAACACACACATACACATTGTCTGTCAAATGAGCTGCTGAATTTTGCAGTTATGTAGCTTCCCGAGCCTTCAGATACATTTCAGAGATCTCTTAGGTCACACTAAAAAACACAGAGAATGGGTTAAGAAATATGTTTTGTCTAAAATATATCTCCCACTTCACTCTGGGATTCATCAAGCAAGAGTATCTAGGAAAAGATTTGTTCTTGGATACACTGATATCAGCCAGATGTTATCTCAGATTTATCAAGGATGTTGTTGTGCTTGATATTCTAAAATGTCCTCGGAATAGTGGAGACTACTTGGCAGACTCAGTGAAACTCTCTGTTCATCTTAATTTACTATGGTCTGCAGTACTGAAAGAAATGACTGCACCTAAACCAATCCTGAATGGATGAACAGTTGTATAGGATTTAAAACAAGAGTGATATTACTTAGTTTCACTGCATAGAAATACAGTAAATTTAAAGCATTGGGAAAAAAAAGCATTCTGAAGAAAAAAATAAATTTAATTCTTAATTAAAGAAACTGCTGATGCTGATTTTGTTTGGGGTTTTTCTTATGAAACGAAAATCACTATCCTGTATGAAAATGACAGAGGAAAAACAGTGTTAGTTTTTTTAGGGGTTTGGGTATTATGTTTGTTTTCTGTGCTGTGCCAGAACTCAAGGGCATGCCATGAAAGGATAGCAGTCATGGACTTCACATGCATTTACTTCAAAAAGGACTAACTCTTATAGCAATCAGAAAAACTATTGCACTTGCACTTGCAGAAGAAAAGACTAACTCTGTGACTGTGTGGCTGATTGTGGTTATGCTTGTTATGAGCTGACATTTGGGTGAATTTAAAACTGTAGTGATTCTTGCTTATACTTAAAAAAGCTTTTATTTCTAAAGAGTCTGATAGGATAAAGTCAAAGAATCTGCTAAAAAACTGTATTCATTTTACTTCCTGTCCTCAGATAAAAGACCATTCCATTTTATTTTTATAGTATAGGTCTGAATTTTTAGGTGTGCTTTTTAGTCAAATCAAGTGAGTAATGGAAATACATGTAACACTCTTTTCCATATAATTTGTTTAACATGATTTGCAGTTTAAGAGGACTGCACTGTATGGATATAAAATAAATTACATTCAAAGAATTTGATATTTGCTACTAATTACTAGAGGTTTGAGGGTTTTTCCCTATTTGGAATTTCACAAATAAACATGAAAAAATCAGAGAATTCATAGAAAACATTTCTGAAATTGGAGAATTTTTAAAGTTGTTTTTTCAATGCAAATGTTGTGAGGTTTGAAGGAGATGCGCATTTATCTAAACATAAATAAAGCAATGCTAGCCAATAAAATAAGTATTCAGACAACTTATCTTTTTGTTTTATATATTGTTTCTCAAATCAGTGGCTGGAAGGAAATGTCTTTGTGAATCTTTGCATATATTCCAAAGGGTTCTGAGGCTAAGTGGCTGCACTTTGCATAGCGTCTGCTGACTTCCCATTCAGAGCCCCTCTGACAGGCGGGGGGTGGAGGGGTGCTGTGCTGTGGTTTGTGGGAATAGGCTCTTTCAGTTCTGGTTTATTACATGGCTAATTAACCAAGGTCACCGAGCTCTTTTATAAGACTGCCAATAGAGACATCACTGGTGCTTTAACAGATCTGTTTATTATATTGCATGCTCTGATAAAATGACAGAGATAAAAAACAGGCCAGCATTTACCTGAAGTATTGTATACAACTACAAACATGGAGGGGAAAATCCAACCCTGAAATAGCAGGCAGCACAATACTCTGGATTTTGATATGTTTAATCTTAAACCCATTTCTTTTCTATGTTATTGCATGATGGTTTGATGTTGGAAATATAAACAATGACTACAGGAATTTATAAGCTGTAATGTCAACGTGTCATAATAATATCCTGACTTACCTGTGACGCAGGATCTTCAGCAAGATTAACACTATATATACAAATTGCCATGGACCACATAGAGGTGAAAAATTACAGATGAAAGACATCTCAGGATTATGCACTAGGCTAAAACAAATCTCAGTGTCCCTGAAGCTGCCATGAATGCAGAATAGATCTGCTTACTGCTGGCACTGCACAGAGCCATCTCACAAGATGCTGTAACCCTCATTTAAGTAGCTAAGAGCTCTCTTAAAACCAGAGAGAGAGCAGTGCTGTTCTCTGGACCAGCAGTTTAGGTTAGAGTTCTCCTCAGGCTGTTCTTGTATACATGGTGTCCTCATTCCTGCTCCAGCCCTGCCTACGAAGGCAGGTGCGTGTGACACTGTCCCTGTTTGAATGACAAGTGCAACACTTCCCAGGGGAGCTTTGGCAACACCTCATTAGCCCCACAACACCCAGCTTGTACCTTCCTCTAAGCAACCCTGTAGCAACCGTGCATTGCTCCCTTCTCAACCAAGAGCATCCTATGGGAGAACTGCTGCTATATGACAGTATGCTGAACATTGGCAAGGTATTCCTCTTCATTGTGCCAGCCCCTCCTCAGACATGGGAAGAGCTGTAGCTCCCGAGTCTGAGACTGAGAGGTCACTGGAGGTTATTCATCCTGCATCTGAGCTGATCCAATGGAGCGTGTTTGTCTGTGACTACGTGGATATGGCAATGTGCCTCGTAAGTCCCATCTGGAAGTCATGTGGTGTGGTTTGACCCCCACCATGCTGCTGACTGAACTGGAATGATTTCTAGATGATCTTCAGAAAGGTAAGGAACGTGCAACCCAATCTTGAGTAACGGTGGAGGCAGCAGTCTAAACAGTCTTATCTGGGAAGTGCTAATCCTCACTTCACAGAATCACAAAATCGCAGAATCACAGAATGGATAAGGCTGGAAGGGACAACAGTGGGTTATTTGGTCCAATCTCCCATATGGTTCTTGAATATCTCCAGTGTGGGAGACTCCACAACCTTTCTGGGCAATGTGTTCCAGTGCTCGGTCACCTGCACAGTAAAGATTTTCTTTCTCCTATTCAGGTGAAACCTGTGCATCAGTTTCTGCCCACTGTCTCTTGTCCTGTTGCCTGGCACCACTAAGAAGAGCCTACTGTAGTGTTTTATCCCTATAGGGTCCTAGTTTTCTACGAGAGGGCTCACAGGGTCCAGTGTGCATCCCTAAGTCCCTTAGAACTTCTGTAATGCCCACAGAGGGTTCTTGACCGCAATTTCAATTTTCTGGGCTATGATCTTGTAGTGTGTTGACCCTGGTTGGGTGCCAGCTACCCACCAAAGCCATTCCACCACTTCTCTCTGCAACTGGAGGGAGAAAGATAATGAAGAGTTCATAAGCTGAAATAAGGACTGGGAGACATCACTCACTGATTACCAACACAGGCAAAACAGACCTGAAGGGGGGATATCAGTTAAATTTATTGCTCAGTAGGATAATGAGAAGTAAAATAAATCCTGTCTTGGTAGCATGAGATGAGCTGTTTTCTTGCTGTTGAAGACAAGCATGTAGTCTGCTGAAAAGGTGGCCTCATGTACCATGATGTTCCTTCACTGACTTGCACTTTCTTCTGTGGCTGGGTAATTCTTCTATGGTAGGAAATATCACCTTACTTGGTACTACTAGGAAAACTCCTACCTTAATCACTCAACATTCAAACAACCATTTTCTTGCTCTCTCCGCTTTAGCAGAAAGCTTCTAAAAACTTGCAGCTCATCTCATTTTATCATATCTCTTCTTGTGCCTCTTCTGTTATACCTACAAAGATTCTGAAAATGGTTAGTCTGATGGTGTACTGAAACCACCATCACTTAGATGGTGCAGAAACCATCCCCCTCTCCTCATCCACTCCTCATGTCTACTGTATTCTCCCAGACTTACTGGGTAGAGCTCAGCTCTGGAACAGGATGCTTATACACATCCATGTGCATGTAAGTGCCACATATGGACTAGGAGCCCAAGCTTCCCTGGTGGTCAGCTATATCTAGTCTTTACAGTAAGTGAAAAGGTGTGATTCGGCTTCCCTGGGCTTGGACATTGACGCCTTTATTCATGTACCAGAACTCCTGGTAGGGTGTCAGTGCACAAATGATAAGCCTACAGTAATACATGTAACAAATAATGCTAGCTATTAAGGGATCCTAAAAGCAGACTTGACCAAAAAAGTAAGGAAAACAGGAATTCTTCCTGTAGTTATCCGGACAGAAATCATTGCTTCTTAGAAGGATGAGCCGCCTGGAGAAGCTAAAGAGTGATTACCAGTGCCTTATACACTGAGGAACACCACCACTGAATATGGTGCTGGCCATGGCGCATGGGACATCTGCAGTAGTCACAACAGCAACAGCCAGTCCTGTAGTCCTCACAAGGTTCTAACCCAGCACTAGGCAAGATGCAAACAATGACCAGGACTTTTCTTAGCCTTTTATAGTTCATCAGGGAAATCACATCATTACAAATCACACCTGTATACTTGGCTTCTATTCCTTCCTGAGACCATTCCTGGTCTAGTCTCTTAGATGCAAGTATACTCATAAGTTGTCAGAATGAAAAGATAAAAAGATCAGAACAAAAAAAAATCCACCCTAAAACCCCAGCCCAGGGAACTACACTTTGTCTGAATGAAGTGTCTGTAGAATCAGAGTTCTGACTCCAAGAACATCAGGCAAGGAGAAAAATTTTTAATGTCTGTTCCCTGTACTTCACCATTTAATAAATTTAGCAGATGAATCTGGATCTATATTTTGGTCTTAGGCTCTCTAATATCCTGTTATGGTCCTTGGAACATGGGTCAAAATACTCTTCTAGCCATCAGGATATAGAGACATGCTAATGACTTGGATTAGATTACAGAGAGACACCAGTTTGCAGCTCTTCTGTCACACATAGATTTGCTTCCTCACTGCCAAGAAGGAAATTTAAGCACATCATTCATGTCCTGAGTGAGTGAAAGGATGGAACAACTACCTCTCATGCTTTCAAAAAGGAGAAGAGTGATGGGTTCTCAATTTTTTATGAAACAAAATGAAATGTGTCTTATTTGGTCTGATTTGATTTCAAATGTAATTGTATTTTTACTCTCTGTGTCCTAAGTACTTTCACATGTAGTAAGGGCAAACAGGCTGCTCTTTTGAGGTCAGGGTTACAGGATTACAAAGAAGCTTCCCACAGACTTGAGTCCTGACACATCCATGCAATCATACAAAAAGTTTAACACTCTGGAGCTGATTGTGGTAAAGGGTTGCTTATAAATAGTTTAACCTGGGAGCAACTTAAAATGCTCATTCAGCACCAGTATAAAATCTGTTAGTTTTATCAGGATTATTTTTCTATGATTTGCCAGATTTCTGGTAAAGCTTTGTATATAAAGATGGAATTGGCAAAACTTTTTTCATGTCAGTACTGAAAGGTCAAATTGAATACATTCTGTTCTTACTCACAAGTGTAATTTAAATGGAACTCTTGCTGTTGCTGCCACTCCAAGTGTAAGGGCAGTATATTTCTAAACACTTAATTACCCACCTTGTAAAATCTGAACTACTGTTTTATAGGAAATCTAAACATGATATTTCTGGAGAGAAGCATGTTAAGACTTTCATTGCTTTTATATTGTTCCATCACTGCCTAATATCTAAACTACATAGATTTAAACCACTTCCACAAAGCTGTTGACTTGAGTAGGGCATGCCAACTATTTTGCCAACAATCTCTTTTCCTTTCACATCTGCATTTTTTCCCAGTCATGTGAAATCTGCTCTGTTTGGTATTAATCTTCTGTAACTCTTTGAGTAAAAAGGGCAACAACCTTCTTATCCTCACCATCCTTTCTCCTGAACACTATCCTTTGTACCTGTCTAATAACTTAAAGCTATATGAAAATTTAAGCAGTTAATGTCTGCTCCCAATGTTTGTCAAGAGTCCTTTTGGTTTTAGACACCCACACATGATCTCCTTTTGTAAAAAGAGATGGTTTTCCTTTAAGTCCCCACACACTGTTTACTAAACCCTCAGTGAGCTGAGGGGTTTACACCAGCAGGATTGGTACATACAATCCTCTCAAAGCTGCCATTAGAGCGCTTGGTAAAGGTGGGTAACAGTGTAGTAAAGGCACTGTGAGTTCTAAAATACCTCCACATCTTGGAGTTCATAAAGTTCTGCTAAAGCACTCTGTAACTGCAGTTTTGACTCCACTACCAGTAACAAAATGATGAACATTATGTTACCTTGACAAACTACTGAAAGACCTGTTAGGAAAATTCTTTAAGCCACTCAGTCTATAATGTCTATTTGAAAAGCCTCTGAGCCTTCATTGTCCATCTTATCTGCTGATCCTAAGCCCCAGGCCCTTAATATATGTAGCATGTATGTCATTGTTACAGTGTACTTGAAACTACAGCTGTGCTTGGGGAATTACGGCATTCCCAAAAAGGGCTTCCTGTTGTGCAGCCCCATGAAATTCTTCTGTTTCTTTTAAAATGTACTTGTACTGCCTTGTGTAAAGTGGAGGCCAACCATCTGCTTGTTGGATGGTCAAGGCCTTGGTGCATTCATTTGGCTTTTCAAAAAACAGAGCTCACTCTTTCCAAAATTGCTATCAGGTCAGTACAAAATTAATAGGAATGTTCCTGCAGGCAACACCAGGGTTTATTTGGCTTCTTGAAGGAGGATGAAGGAGGAGAACTTTTCTGAGACACCTGTGAGTTTGTTGAAACCCTTGAAAAATGTGTCTGGAGCTTCTATTCTTGCAGCCAGAAGAAAAGAAGAGTGGGAGGTGACTGAATGCAGCTTGAGGAACAGAAAGACATTTGGAACTTTGCTTTGATCCAGCAAGCAAAGAGTAATAGGTCCGTAGTTTAATACTGAGTCAGGAGGATTTGGAACTCTTGTTTGTCTTGACTGGAAAGAAAGGGAATTTAGGGCTTGGTAGGACTAAAAACATGTCAAAGACCTTTACTTTTAAAGCAAACTGTCTTGAAAAGGAAAGTGGTGATTAGGAAAGGGAACTAGTTCAACTTCTGGAGCAGATTTCACTTAATGATGTAGAAATGTCTGTATTACCTCTCATCATTGCCTAATCTTTTCCATTATATGCTGTTGTTTTCTTCTGCCCATAATTTTGTCAAGCTTCTGTGACTTGAGATTAAATTCTCTTTGCTTGTGCTCTGCCAGTCCCTGAGCTCCCTGGGTGTTTGCAAAGAGAGGCAAGACTTCCCTGTGAACAAAGTTAGAATGAGCTTTTGTGAACTCTTTCAACTTTTTTATATATATCTTCACCATTTTCATGTTTTTTAGCAGATATTTGAAACTTGCTTATGAGACATGACCTGGGAATAAGGAGGGGTTTTTGTTGCCCTGTGAGAGTACATGTGGATCAGAACAAGATAAGAACTTTGCCCCTTTTTTTTTCTGTCATGTGCCCAGTCTCTCAAAAGTGGTGATTCCTCTTAGGTATCTCATATCTCACTTCTCTGGTTTGAGACATGTGAACGAGGCTGGGAACCAGAAAATTGGTTAACAGCAATACTTGGCATTTTTTAAAAGCTTTACTTAAGAAAAAGGAAATTTTTCCAAAATATTTTCACATCATCATCTGTTACAATTTTTTAATTCAACTTTTGATGTAGGTATTTACCTACCTATTTGGCTTTTTCCTTTAGCAATTTTTATTTTATTTTATCTCTCTGTTTTCATTTTTACATGTATGTATTTTGTATTGTGAAAAAAGAACCAGTCTTCACTTAAAGTTATTTCATATCCAATTACATATGAGCATTTACCTCTGTATATGTGTACTTACTTAAATACTTAAAAATAAAAGTCTTACATACTTAATGAGATTACTTTTCTAAGAATCCTAAACATGCTCATCTTGACACTTGAGGATAAGTAATCTTAATTCATTTTGTTCATGTATTTGCTCTGAAAGTAGGACTTCTTACAAAGTGAGAGAAATATTGCTGGGCCTGAAATGGGAAGCAGCTTTCCAAATCCAAGACTGAACTCTGATAAGGAAATAGAAGGATAAAAAAATTCTTTTCAAGTTGGTCTGAACCAGCATAGATATATATAAAATATTTTTTTTGATCTGCATGAGAAAACTGATTTTAAAACTAGCATTTTGCCTTTGACTATATCATCTTTCTATTCTTAAACACCTCTCCTGACTAGCAAAAGCCGTGTTTAGGCTTAGAGAAGAAGGATTGCAATTATGTAAATCTCTCGATCCTATATAAATACACCTTACCATCAGAGGCTTGTTAAATCTCTCACAGTTGCAGAAGTGATGCTCATCAAGCCAGGAAATAGCCATAGCATTATGACCAAGCTCAAACTAAAACTCACAGTTCGGACTCTGGCTATTAGATATGGAGCATTTTATTAAAGATGTCACAAATGATTTAGAGTAAACATAATAATAGTCAGTGTTTATTGATTTAAATTCTCTAATAAATCTGAAATAGTGCAAATATTCAGTGAACAGAAAAACAGACATTTCATTGTGTAACAAGTAACTTCTAATTTCTCATCTCCGTGAGATTCTAAAGAATATCTAAAACTGGTTTTCATACTCTTTTGCTCATTTGGGGTAAAGGCCCTTTTACACTTTACAAAATTTTTTAGGAAAGGAGGCATTGTAATAAAAGCTGAGATAGTTAATTCTGAGAATTTTATTACACCACCCTGTTGAAAGATTTTCAAAAATGGCCCATGGAGTATTTGAATTGTATTGCCATTTTGTACATCACCTCTCTTCTCAGTGCTTCACAGGTTCACCTTGGGCTCTCTCTGACTGTGACCCAACAGAAATGTTTATACTCTGGATGCTTCAGAGCTGCCATTCTTCAAAATTGCCTGTAGCTCTAGTTGCTCAGTTCTGCATGCAAGGTTGAGACAGACTAATTTTCATCCTGTTATGTGTACATTTGATAGTTGTTTGTATTTGTTGTACTTCTATTCTGGGCTTCTATCCAATACCTTTTATTAACATTTTTTCTTGGCTGTCTTTTCCATTCCACATCCTATTTTTTATTTATTTTTATTTTTAACTTATTCCCACCCTTGCAATTTATTTTTTTAGCGTGTCCTGCAGTCTTTATTGGTATTTGCTGGAGCTGTTTCCTTCACAACATCCCTCAGCAAAAGCTCCATGTCTCACTTAACAATATTCCACTTAAGCTCTCTAAAGAAATCTTGTGTTGTCATCCACTGACATAGGATTCTCCCCGTCCCAATGCTTTGAAATGGAGTATGTCACAGTACTCAGTTTAAAAGTGATCTTCTGTGGCCAAGGATTTAGTTTGCATTGTACAGAAATAAGACGTTAGGCTTCTTATTTAGTGAACGTCTTTTCAACCTTTTGCAGGGCAGCAGGAAAATGTTTCTGCCAAACCTGGCACACTCATAGTACATTTTTGTATTTGTTCTACTGCTCTGAAAAGTCTAGTTCAGTTTCCCTTCAGATTTAGTGAGCTGGTGAGACAGATCAGTCCAACATCTACACTTCTAACTATCACTTGTTAACCTCCATCTTCTTTTAGGGTTGTTCCATATCCTCATGGGTTAGGAGCATGTCTACCTGAAGAAACCACAGGGATTTGAAACTCTGTAAACTGGAAGACTGTGGTGCATAGGCCTGGAAAAATATGAGATCCCTGCATAGGGGGACTGTCTTGTACTGGGGTCTGTCTAATCCTGACATCTGTTTAACAAACACTTCTTCATAGAGATGATCATCTTGAGAGGTGGCAACCATGGAGGCTGCTGTCCTCCACAGAAGCATTGTCTTTGTGACCTGGCTGGCTCAGCTACTTTTTTGTGCTCTGGAGATACTTCCAAGGATGGAAGGTAGAAAGACTATTAGGTGCCCCTTCTGTGCCAGATCCCTGCTCTGACTGGCATGGGGCTCTCTGACTTCCAGAAGCTGTGATCAACTGTCTGGCCAAACCTGGGTCCACGTAATACCAGCATTGCAGATGCTTTTGGTGTTGATTCACTCCCATTGTGAGATTACCACCCACAGATCACCTGGATGTCCAACTCCTACACCACAAATGGATGCACATGTATCTGCTTCAGTCTAGTAGGAGCACAGTGTGCACACCTCCAGCCAGAAAAGCTCTTGGGAGCACTGGGTAACAAGGGGGCTTTGAATTCACTCTCTCTGTCTCTTCAAACGGCAAAGGTAAAATAAGTCAAGAGGTACCAAGAGAAGATTCTAGAGCATTTCAAGTAGAAATTATACAACATGCATTGAGCAACCACAAGAAACTAAAATAGGAGATAACTGAACCGGTGACAAACCTATGGTTTCCTGTCTCTAAAAGTCTATGAGAAAGGTAAAGACACACATTTTTAAGAAAATATTTTTATTGTGCCTTGGGAATTGTAGGGAACTGCCAGGGCAATGGATAAGGACAATCCATAGTATGGCAGAGATCTAATATCTGATAATCAATGAGGAAACCTGGTGTGGGTTCCCTCAAATGAATATTGTGCTATTCAGTTTTGAGTTCTTTGAGGTAATCAGAAAAAAATGCCAACACAACCACATAACACTTAAAAATGCTCCTACAGAGTTTTGTGCAAGAAATCAAAAGCCATCATACTTTCACAGGCATCTCACTCAATAAATGAAGAAGGGATAGACATGGGTGGGACAGAATAAATAGGGGCTAAATAGGATAAAAACTGCCAGCACAGGAGCAATTTTCTGCATGACTGTTTTACTCAGGAGGTGTCTGGGGATGAACAGGTCTGCCACTTGAACACAGTTTGAAAATGAATGACAAAGAAAGGGCATCTTGATTTCAAATTCCTGATTTCTGGTGTAGTAATATCTCAGCTATTTAGCAGTCCTCTGTCTCTTACTAGTAAAGTGTTGCCATCCTTTAGGTGGAACACTTAATTCTCTGCAAAAACTACAGTGCTTCAGAGGACTGGGGATGCTTTTAGTGTGAGAACCCTCGTTTATATTCCAACGAATATAAATACTATGTGCCCCTTAGTGCCTCTAATTGGTGAGACTTTTGGCATTTTCCATAAATGTAAGATTGACAGTTTTTGAATCTGAAATAATATTAACTTCAAATGGCATGGCTGCAAGATTTGGAATCAGGATTTAGCATTACTATTGTTGTCTGCTTATGTCTGCAAGATAGAAACTAGGAAGAATATACTAACTCTAAATTTGTTTGGAGTTCTTTGTAAAACGTGTCAGTTTATGAACATTTTTAAATTACAGATGGGCTGATTTTATTTTTTTAACATTTCACTTTTTTTCTTCTATATTTCTTATGGGAGCCTTTGTCCCAGACTGGTCAAAAGACCAAGATGTACAAGGGTAAATCATCATGCCATGTATAAGACATATAGCCTCTGTTTTCCCACCTTTATTTTGTCATTCCATGTGCCCTGCTTCTGGTAGGGGAGATATTGAAACATTTTGGGCCACCATGGCAGCATTGTCCTGCTTAGCAGCTGTTTGTCCCATCCTGGAGGAGCATCATTGTAGTCCATCAAAGGCCTTTGAGACTTTGAGAGGAAGGTGTGAGCAAATTCACTAAGTTTTAATCTGAAAGAGACAGAGCTGATACTGAAACAGGAATCTCCAGGAACATGTATAACCTGGGGGGAAGAGATATTTCATTTCTTAATAAGCATTTGCCTATTTTTCCACAAAACAGTAAAAAGATGTGTTTATTACCCTATGACCACCTTGAGCAAAGTATGGTGAGATAGGCATTGTATTACTGATTTCTGGAGTGGTGTATTTCCTCTTCCTGGGTGTATCCCCGGGGCTGACAAGCTGTCAGGGAAGGCACTAGAAGGTATGGCAGCTGAGATGTGTCATCCTGGAACAGGGCAGTTCCCAGAGCTGTGCCTACACTAGCACAGCTCACCAGCACTCCTGGTGGAATGCAGCAGGTAAATGGGTTAAAATCTACCTCCTTCATTTCTTCTTCTTCCCCAGGACAGAAGAGGTTAACAGGCACTTGAACAGGGATTCCCCAGGTTTAATTGTCTTTCAGTGGAAGACTCTTGACTCTGGAGTTTTTTCCAAGGAAGCCCCAAAGGGATTCATTGACCTGTGGGTCATAGGCAGGCTTTTCACCTGAAGGAGAAATGGGCAAGCTGGGTTTTTTTATGGAATTACACACAGAGAAAGGAGAAAACCATTGTGAAGCAGTGATTTGGTGAACTTTGTGCATTCTTTCTATGTTAGGCATATATTATACATGAAATGAAAATTGAATCATTGATAACACAAGCCACACATTACATTCCAACCTCCATCATCTTGTTTGTTTTGAACCTAAGTTTTCGAAGATAGGATTAATTTGCTGTCCCCTGTATTCCTTCATCCATCTTACAACCACCCATAAAGACTCAGCATCTCAAAAATGGAACAAAAAAGAGCTGAATCTCTTATCCCCAGTGGCCATTTCATTAGTTTGCAGTTTGGAGAATGGTAATAAAAATCACTCTTCAATATAAACGTCGGCAGCAAATATGTTTTCCTAACCTAGGTGATCATGATGTCCCTGTTTGAACAGAACCTTCTGAAATCCACTGGTATTTCAGGGACTCCAAATGACAAAGAGCATCAGAAAATCCATTCCTCCTCTTCTTCCTCATATTTTTCATTCCCTCAACTTGCCCAGCAGAGAGTCATTCCGTGTAATTTACTCTGTGATGGACAGACTACACAAATCTGCTAGCATGCTCTTCTGCTGTGGATCATTACTGAGTTAGATGTCCAGGCATTGAATCTGAAAGCCTAGCAATGCCAGAATTTATAATCTGTCGTTTCATCTTGGTTTGCACTTCACAACCCAAGATTGCAAGCAAGGGTATCTCCAGTGACTTCATTTATTTCTGACTTCCCTAAAGATATGTCAAAGAGGAATCCCGCTCTTTCACATTGGCAGAAGCTTACCAACAATAGTAGACAGAAATCTCTTGGTAATACCAATGATCAAGAACTGGAATCCAACAGAGAATAATCCCCACGTGTCAAAATGAAACCAGAAAATGTTATTTTCTATAAAGGGAGAAAGTTATGTGGAATACAGAGGTAGGCTGGTGGTTTTTTAATCTATTTATTATTTTCTCTGAAATGTTATTTAAATTGTTTCTATCGGTTTTGGTAAAGTGTACAGATGCTTTGAGAACAACTGGACTACAGGCAAACTGGATGTCTCAGAAGTGTTTCCAGGCTCCTAGGTTGGGAACTAAGGTCTAACTAAACTTTAACTCTGTGTTGGAGTGAGAGGTATGGGTCCATTGTAACATTTTTTCTCTAGCAAGGCAACTTTAGCGTATGGGCTAAAGAGGAACTGCACCAAGTTCTGTGAGATGCCCTCTG
This sequence comes from Campylorhamphus procurvoides, assembly GCA_013396655.1. NCBI lineage: Eukaryota > Metazoa > Chordata > Aves > Passeriformes > Dendrocolaptidae > Campylorhamphus > Campylorhamphus procurvoides. The sequence goes on from WBMV01002889.1 coordinate 115,127, forward strand.
CAGACAAGAGGTATCCAGCCAGGATGCAGACTTTTTCAAAGCAAACAGTGCAGAGGTGCAAGTTATGACTGTGTTATTCATACTGTACTCATGGGATAATAATGTTATTTTCAAGCTGTCTAACCTGAGTAACATGAAGCAGCTTGGGAGGTGGGCTTAAGAGAGAACTAGGAAGGACAGAACACTTTGAATGACTTCATTAATAACTTGGATTAGGAGATACTGTCGAACATCATATCAGCAGTGTGCCTTCACATTTATAAAACTGTTTATATTTTACATGTCACAGTACAATTTGTACATGGAGGACCTCTGAGATCTTATGCAGGAAAAGGCATGGTGAGAATGCACCCAGACTGCTTGTGTCTGTAAATTCCTTTTGCATTGAAACTACAACTTGCCAAGTTCCCCCAAACAGCCGTCTAAATGATGGAGTGACACTACAGAGGTTTGGTGCTGGATATCCGCAGCTCCTGGCTTTGTAATCTCCACTGATGCCAGTTCTTGGAGCAATTTGCATTCCTGAGTGATTAAGGGTTGCTTTGTCCTTCAGGTTTTGTAGGTCATTTCATTATTAGAAGCTTGCAATATTTTTGCCAGCCTCTCTCTCTCTTCCTATTTCTCTTTCTCCACCAAAAAAAAAAAAAAAAAAAAACAAGAAAACCAAACCTGATGGTTTTATCTAGGACCTTGTAAGAATCATTGGTGAGATCAGAAGCTTAATGGAGCTGTTTATTGTAGTTCAAACAATCTCTAGCAGCATCTTCCTGGAGCTATAACAATGGAAGGGTGTTTTATAGCTTTGAGCATAATAGTGTCCTATGGAAAAAAAAAGTCTTTGTTATCTCAAACTCTTTATCACAGGCTTAAAGAACATACTAGAGAGACATTTTTATATATATTTAACTCAATACTTAATAAGAACAGAACTAGACCAAAGAACAATCTTTACCCAAATCACTGAGCCTACAGGACTTCTTACCTCTCTGTGTTTGAATGCATGCACACAGTTTGAAAACAAGCCACCACTCCTGACAAGAGTAATTATTTTAATCTTTATCCTGGAAACTTACTGCATTTACTCTTTGGTTGTGGAGGAGCCAATCAGGAAACATGGGCAGTTCAAGTTTTCCTTTTAGGAAAAAGTCACCATTTCCTGTACGCTGGTCTTTGGCAGGAGCCCACTGGACACCTGGGCTCCCAAACCTGGCCTGCTAGAAGTGCTCACTACAGATGTCAGAGCTCTTTTGTTGACTTCCTATTAGTCGCCACTTAATGGATGTGAGCCGAACACGGCTTTGCCTAAGCACTTATCAATAGACAGCAAACATTCTTCTTTCCTTGGGCAAAGGGTCAAACTGTTTTGCCTGGCTATAAAGCTGTGCCAGATAATTGCTGGTGATTAGCAATTTTAATTACCAGGTGCTAGGGGTCCTTGCTTGTGGAGCTTTTTTTGCTGTTGTTGTAATTGGGCAGGCTGTCAATAGGTATGGCTTATTGTATGCATGGTGTGTATTTTACAGATACATCATGCATCCCTTTAAAGCAGGTAAAATAAATTCAGTAGCATAACATGCTTCTGTTTGCATCTGATTAGCTGCATAGTGCTCCAACAGGTTTTTCAATAAAACTTGTCTGATACAGGAATCTTTAATACAACTTGCTAAAGCAGCTTTTAATCCTCTTGTAAACACTTGTATGTACTATTGTTATTGAAGAGAGGCAATGATTTTAAAGTCTTTTCCTGCTACATTGGTCAAGTTGGAACTAAGCTTGTCAAACACGTTCTACCTCATTGGTTTTGCATGCAGACTTTTAGGGGGTTTTCACAGAATCACAAAACCACCAGCACAATTAGCAGCAAACTAATCTTTTCCCATATTCAGCAGTGAAATGGGTTCAAAATAAAACTGACACAAAAGACTCTTCTCTGATCTTCCTCACAGCAGTGAGAAAGTAAGCAGCTATAATGCTTCAGTGTCTTTTTTTTTTTACTAAAATTTCCATTTATTTCCTTTACTTGTGTTGTTTTACATCACAAGCCTTGAAGACATACTGAAGGTCTCTGAATGTACTGTTTACTTGGATTAGATCAGGCTTGTTCTTGATGCAATAGAAAGGATGAATACCTCTGCAGTACAGAGTTCTAGCTCTGTTTTAATTTGTTCTGCTGTAATATCTTGTGTCTCAGCTCTGAATATGGCTTCGATGTTTCCAGAAATAGGCAGACTCGTGGTCATGGACTGCTTCAAGGAGGAAGAAGAACTCAGGAGGAGCTGTGCAACTGTAGTATCAGGTCCTTTTTGTGTCAAAAACTAGAGATGACTAAATGGTTGCAATTGCTGTAATGGTGATTATGAAGTTCCTCAATATGGCACATTCTACAGCTACAGATTATTCGTACTGTTTCACCTTCTCCCACTAGTTAATCAGAGCTTTGAAATCATTGAAACCTGGACTAAAAACCCCCAAACTAGTTAAATAGTGCATGTAGGAAGATGCCTCTGGGGAGGAGGATGCAGTTCTCAGGATGCTCCTATTCTGTGTTTTCATGGCCCAGCTACACCCTATGGAAAACATGGAGTCTTCTTTCTGCTGACCCCAAGACCTTGGACAAGCTGCAAAACCTCAGGGTCAGCCCTGACAGCACTCCAAAGAAAGCTGCGAATAACTAATGTTCCTGAGAAATGGAGCAGCCCAGGGCAGAATATGATTTCCTGAAATCAGTCTTTGAGCAGTGAGAGAAATAGGGTCCTGGTAGCAGCTACTTTCATCAGGGGCAAAAAATTTTGATCATAGGACTAACACATAGTCATGACAGGCTGTTCAGTTTTCACAAACAACCTTTGTTTCTAAGTCTGAAATCTGATCTTCATTGTAGAAACAAATTTCTTAGCTCAGGTATAGCTATATTGGTTATGCTTCCCTCTGTATCTTCAGTTGGAAGCAGATTGTTTTTCTTCCTACACTGTATTCTTGTTTGCCTACAATGACAGGCTGAAGTGAAATGTTCTTAATGCCCAAAACTACTGATGGAATTTTATTTTGGTTTCAACATGGACTCACATCCCCTCCTTTCTCTGTCTCCTGGTAACTGCCGTTCAAAAAGATGAAGTAAACAACACCAGACTGGCTGCTCCTGTTGCCACAAGACATTCATGAAATAGATGTTTTCCTACCTCTGCTATCATAAAACGCCAATATGCCCCCCATAGCAAAGAGAAATATGCAGTCATCTAAACCCATTCAACCCAAACAGCTTTTGCAATGATTACAGGCTGTCTCCAGAGTTTCAGGTTTCAGGATCAGGTGAATGCAAATGCCAGTAGACAGTGTCTTTACCAGATACAAAGCAAGCAGTAGGAATCTGCATATGAGTGTAATGGTGGGTTTGCTTTCTCTCACTGTATGTGTGGCAACATGGAGCTGCAAAGACTTGAGATGAGAATTCAGCTGCATTCATAATGCAATTCCTGAAGAGAGTGGATTATGGATAGAGTTTAAGCCTTAACTTTGAATTGCCTTGCTTTTGTGCATTGAAGTTAGACCCATACAAGAGTATTTGAACATAGACTCTGGTACTTTGTTGATATTAGTTACCTGCTGTGACACACAACACATGGCAGTTTCAGTTTTGTACGTTGTAAAATACAGGTATTGTACACCTGAATTATAATCTTGCTGTGATAATATGCCCCTATTGATTCAACAAAACAAGTTGTCTATTTTGTCTTCACTAAGACATCACTATGAAGGAAAGACTGACAATCAGAAAGGTAAATATTTTGGACTTCACAACCTGTGGCATGACTAAAAGGACAAAAGTGCAATAATTTTGAAATGAGACCTTGCAGACAATGCCTCTCCATTTGAACCAGTGAGATGAACTTCCCACAAAAAATGTTTATTTTGCAGCAGTGTTAAAATGTTGTGCACAGTCATTTAAAAGGGTATAAAGTGAGAAATGGTCTATTTAGTGATGTACTATTGTCTGAAGTATAAATATGAAGGTACAGAAATGTAAAATAAAACCGAATTTTGAACTTTCACAAAATGGTTGGTCTCTTAACCAATGAACTACAATGCTTCACTCTTTACAAGGGTTTTGTATTTATCACTAAACTCAGATAATGTCCAAGTTCTGAAGAGAGAGTTGTATTCATAGATCACTAAATGTAGTGTCTTCCATAAAAATTAAAGTTAAAAAAATAAAAACCATGTGATTTTCTTATGAAATATTTCAGTATCATTTTACAGTGGCTTAATTTAAAACTTGTTTTCTGTACCTTTGCAGTAAATATGTTGCAGTCCTGATGGAGCACCAACAGGGTGCCCTTGGCAACGCTGATTTGAAAGTTCCACTATATCCAGAGCAAGTGAGATGTATTGTATGAAGGCTGAAATTCAAGCCTGGACCAGTGTTATACAACAAGAAATATTGGAGGGCTTTTAGAAAAGACCTGTGGAGCCACAAAAGGTTGTGTTTTGGACTATCTCTTCTACCCAGAACTTTTCTACAAGGGTGAACGGTGTCTGGAAGCTACACAGAAGCACATCTGGAGGCTGCATAGCACACCTGACTATCCCCACTACTGTATATAAAAAGGCACTTGCACAAGCCACTTGGCACTCAGATTTCTGCTTGGCGTTGCCAGACGCTGAGTCCAAAGGTCAAGCAGAAGCAAATGGGGCAGCCATTTGTATCCCCTGCCACCTAATGGGTCATCACTGAGTCTGTGTAGCCTCAAGAAACTCCTTTTTTTCCTATCTGGCACCCTCTTATGCACAGGCTGCCTCTGTTAGTAACCTTTCACTTGAACTGCTCCCAGTCTCTGGGGTAAACTAAGCACATCTTTCAGTGGCTATTCTTGCAGTGTTTTACTGACCTTTTCAAGAACTGGTGTTATTTAAATTTTAGTAATTCAAGAAGAGTTGTTCCTGAATAAATCTTGAATTGGAAAAATAATCCAATAAAGACATTTATAACAAAGCAATGAATCAGTTACTGGTCGTCTTTGAATACCTGATGAAACTGATGTTCAGGTCCTGTGAAGACCTCTTGAGAGACAGAAAGAAGCCCAAAGCATGCTTAGGAAACTAGAGGAGATGGAGTGCTGAGACATACTTTGGCTTAGTAACTGTCTGCTGAAGTTCACTTACGGTCCTCAAGCTCTTCAATTCCTCTTGGATGCTTGGTACTAATGCTTGCAGAGCAGAGTGAGAGGGCTGAATCATGAGCCCTCCTCCATGTCGTCAGTGTGAATACTGGCAGCCTAGTGGTGAGCACAGATTTTTGGGAGAGGCTTAAGAAAGTAATAGAGGACTGAACACCTCTGTTGTGGCATGAGAACGGGGGAAATGGTGATCGATGGCAGGATGGTGTATGTCAAGGGGACATGGGAGGCATTTTATTTTTCATTCCTCTGTGCATCTCTCACACCATCCCAAACAGAAAGGTAATACCAATGAAACACAAGTACTGCATATTTCCACCACTGTATATCTCCTCCATATGCAAGTTATTAACTGAAGTGCTCATGAGGGAAAATCTGGGGAAGTGATCGTGTACCAGAAACTTATGTGCTTGTACAGGGAATTGTACAATTCCTGGCCTTAAGCGACTACCCAGCAGGATGGTAAGACTGTTCTTCTGTGAAGGGTTAGCACACTCTGGGCCCTGAAAGTGTGCTGAAGGAGAAAGTGCTGTAAATAATATAAAAGCATTCAGACACAGCGATGTAGTGAGGTGTTCAGGACTAGACCACATTGTGGTGAGTTTGCTTGAATAAACTGGGTTAGATAAAAGATGCCTCCTCTCTCATTCCTTATGGTGAAGGAAATGATATATCATGGCTAATAAAGGCACCAGCCACTGGAAACAAGTCATTTGAGAATGATGCTTGGGTCCACAGAAGGACAAATCCAACAGAAGTTAGTTAATATATTAATAGGACTTTCAGGGATTGGAGGAGGAAGGAGAGTTTGTGGCATGAAAGTACAAAAGTAATGTGATGAAAGAGGTTAATGTGGTAGATGACTGTGAGAAAGAATAAAGGAAACATGTCTAAAATGAAATAACTAGAAGATGAGTTGTGATTAATGTCCTACAAATAATGTCTGAGTTTCTAGTCAAGGCTTTTGGTGTAAGGGTACAGAATTTTATATAGAAACCCAGTATATCAGTGACTTTTTAGAACCTTTTGCATATTTGTGAGCCATCATGGGTACAGAACAAACAAGTGGCCTAGAAAGAGTTCCCTTAAGAGGTATACATCATATATATGTTGAGGAGAAAGTGACAATCATCTGTTGTCCTCCTTATTGCCCTGGTCTTTACATCTTTGAAAACTGTTGATCAGTGCCATCAGTCTTTTTCTGGCCATTGTATTTCCTCCAACTATTCTTTAGCTACCCCCTGAGCAGGTGACCTGCTTCCTGGAGACTTTCCAGCTTCAGTGCAAATCAGTCCCTGTAACTAGACTCACTGCTTTAGCTGAGTCTTTATTAGCCTCAAGTAAAGCAGAAGGATTACTTTGTATGTCTTACAGATGACTCTCCTGTTTTCATATTCCAGCACGCTGGGATTGTTTTTTTGCTGCCTCATGGTGTCTTTGGCTGACATTCAGCTTGTGGCAACTCCAGATCCTGCAAAGCTCTTAAGTATTTAGTAGTTTCCCATTCCGTATTTAAGTAGCTGAAATGCAGAAATGAATGTGGAACTTTGCATTCCTTTTTTTTGTCAGACAATTCCAGTTTCTCAGAGCTTATTCAGAGTCTGACTCCTGTCCTCCAAATCACTTCCAACTCCTTTTAGGTTAGAGTCAGATGCAAATTTACAACGTATGATCTCTATTCCATCATCCAATTTAATAATGAAAATATTGAATAGTGCCAGGCATGGAACAGACTCCTGGGAAACCCCTCTCAATACATCCTTTAAATTTTATGGGTGACCATTGATAACTAATTTCCCAGTGCAGCTTTCTGGCCAGTTTTGCATCCACTCTATGGCTGCTCTTTTGTTACTGTCCTACAACTGGGTGCTGTTTCTGTGAGCACCTGCTCTTTTGTCAAAAAAAATGCTTTTTTCCCCCCTCCCATGCTCACATGCTGGTTACCCCAGGGAAGAGTAGCCAGAGAGGCTGTGAGCACAGAGCGTCTGAGGAGCTCCTCTGGACCCTCCAACAGCCAATTAGTACAGTGAGGGTGTCTGTGGGCAATTTGTCTTTTCATTCTGCCAGTTAACCTGTATTTGGCACTCCAAAGAAATGCCCCCACTGTTTAGGAAGGGTTTTTTTTCATATGTTGCTTTTGTCCTCCTTGGAGGAAAGAAAGTATTTATCTGTCTGAGAGTGAGACAGTGATAAACACAAGATTGTGGTTGGGTTTATTTTTTTCATTCTTAGTCCTTCATGACTTTTACCTTAATACCAATATTCTAATACCGTCTTTACTATCAAAAAAGGATGTAAAGAAAGGCTATGCGAACCCAGGTAACTCAAATACCTTTTGGTGTGCAAGCCTCAAATACATGTTTTTAACTCTGATTGCTCAGGTAAAGAATTAATACCGTGGAAATTAAAAGAAAGTTTTTTGCTGGGAAAAATAATTAGCCATGTATAATATTAGACTTTTTATTCTTCACCTCCCTTTTTTTTTTTTTTTTTTAGCAAAGTTACCAATAATTTCTCTGGATGTTTTAAAGTCCTGAATTGAGTCCTATACTTCATGAAATGAATATACCCCATAAGTTAAGGTCAGTTCCTAAAGAGGACTGATAAATAAACATCAAAAGTTTGGATACAGTTCAGGGATAATGGGCATTACTGAAGGTCAGAATGTTGCTTTAACCATCTAGAACAAGTGGAGACAAAATCCTTTAGATATTCACAGATACACTTCTCTGAAGGTTAGATCAAGGTTTTTTAACTCCTCATCTTTTACAAGAGGAGAAGACATGAGGTGAAGAGGGATGTTCTGAGATATAGTTCAGGAGTGATTCACAATTTGCAGAGCAGCCTGTAAGAACACAGCCCTCTCCATGCTCCACCTTCAGAAAAGAAGTGTTTGTGAAATGATTTGTTATTTAGAAGTACCTCAGATCTTGCCATCACAACATTTTAGATGTCAAAAGCCCGGATGGATAAATATGAAGAGCATTTAAAAAATGAGTCTTTCAGACACTGAAGTTGCAATCCCATATTGAATGAATAATTCACTCCAGAAATGTGGAAAATATTTAGTGAACAGCTGGAGTGACTGCAGTCAATTCATCACTGTTTAAACAGGGGATAGAGGTCAGCAAATGCTAACTATGTTTAAGTGGGGATATGAAAATGAGTATAATCAAGAATTTTTAAAAATATAAACCATCTGGTTAAAGGAAGAGAATTAGAGGATAATTTTCCAATATCAGAAGCTAAGCTAAGGGATAATTAGGAGAGCAAAAATATGAATTTTGAACTGCTGAGAACATTTCAGCTATCAGCAGAACACACAATGAGGCTAACACAAGCTCTAGCTCCAGTTTTAGCAGAGTGGGGCACTGACATACTCATTTTCACCCCAGCAGTACAGTGCTTCCCTGCAGCCAGTAAAGCAGCTGCTGTATTCCCACTGCTGGAGAAGCTACACCCTGCAAACATTCTTCTGGCACGTTGCTTTGAAAAGGAGCAGTGCAGTACTGGGCCTTTACAGCACAAACCTTCAGCTGGGCTGTAAAAACCAGTTGAATACACCTGCCTGGTTGAAATGGATTCCTCTCAGACATATTTGCTCTATCTTATTATGGGCTTCCCTGTTTTCCCTCCACAGTAATTTGGCCCTAAATGAGTAATAGAGAGGCTTGTACAAAAGAGCGGAGCTGCAAATCACCACCAACAAAAATAATAAAAACACTTCTAACATCTTAAATTTCCAATCAATGAACAAGTGAAGTTATTGGCTGAGTAAGGGGTAGAGGATTGTCAGGCTTTTTAATTCAACCATTCTTCTGGTCTGACTCAGCTGTCAGAGCTGACTTGAAGGAAATGGTTGAGACAACACACAATCTGAGCTGTTAGAGGGCAAGGAAATCTATAGAACGAAAGCAATGATTATGACTTCCCAGGAACATTGATATGCTAAATCTGTGAGCGAGAAAGATATCTTGGATAAGACTTTTAAATAAATTCAATATTTTTGTTAAAAGAATGGCTTTTGAGGCCTACGAGAAAAGCTTGCATTTGAAATGTTGGCTGCTTGGATACACCTCACCTACATGAATTATCTTGTGCGATTTTTGGTTGCTAAGGATGCTCTCACAAACAGACAGAATTTCAATTGGAGCCTGGGGCAGGCAGCCTGCTATTTCTGGTGGAGTGTGGAGTACCCTGTTCTTGTCTATTTATTATTACTTTCTTAGCAAGGTATCTGTTCCTGGAACTGGCAAAGTAATTTTTTTTGGATGAAATGTCTTCAATTTCAGGTGGGATAATGCAGAATAGCATCACACAAGATGAATTTTTTACCAGACAGGTAAAAAATCAGAACAGAGTGTGTTTCCCAGGTTTTTTAGGTTTTGTGCACATCTGGGCCACAGCAGATCAAAAAGACATATTCCCACACAGTAGGTGATTACTGACAGTGAAATTGAGGCAGCAACAGGCTCAGAAATAGTGTGATCAGCAGGATAAGGGCAATGATTATCCCTCTGTACTCAACACTGTTGAGGCCACACCTTAAATGTGTTGTTCAGTTTTGGGCCCCTCACTGCAAGAAGGACATTCAGGTGATGGAGTGTGTCCAGAGAAGGGCAACAGAAGTGATGAAGGGTCTGGAGCACAAGTCCCGTGAGGAACAGCTGAGGGAGCTGGGGGTGTTTAGCCTGGGGAAAAGGAGGCTCAGGGGAGACTTTATCTCTTTCTACAACTAACTGAAAGAAGACTGTGATAAGGTGGGTGTTGGTCTCTTCTCCCAAGAAACAAGCAATAGGACAAGAGGAAATGGCCTCAAGTTGCACCAGAGGAGGTTTAGATTGGATATTAGGAAAAATTTCTTCATCCAAAGGCTTGTCAATCACTGGAACAGGCTGACCAGGGAAGTGGTGGAGTCACCATCCCTGGAGGTATTGAAAAGATGAGTAAATGTGGCACGTGAGGACACGGTTTACTAGTGGACTTGGCAGATCTGGTTTAACAGCTGGACTTGAACTTAGAGGTCTTTACTAGCCTAAATGATTCTTTTATTCTGTGGTTCAGCAGAGGTCATAGGTAGGAGAGAAATCCCAGAAAACTGAAATCAGTTATATTAGGTGGCATTCTGTCACAGTTATACACCCGTCAAAATGCAGTCAGGTTTAAGCTAACTGCAATGTAAGCATAACCTGAGCAAGGATTTGGTGTCGAGGAATGGTCTCAATCCCTGTTATATTTAGAAGATGTAAGAACCGATGATACCTAAGCTACTGTGGTTCACAGAGACACACAGATGTCTGTCAGCTCCTGTCTCCCATGGCAGCTTTGAAATTTTTTCTGCAACACCACTATTACTAAAGAAGTGTAGGTTTGTTCTGTCAGCAGCTGTTAAGAAGCCCCATTAAAGCAGTTCCCAGTATATGTTCTACTTCTGTTGCTCTAATGTCCTAAATTCAGGCAGCTTTTTCCCATATATGTAAGTTTAGACCTAACAAAAGTACCTCCCCTTGCCTAGGTGTTGGCAATGGGGCTTAAAAAAGCTTTTTGAATCAAGTTATTTAGGAGAATATCTAGTAGGTTGTCTCCCATTTAAAGAGATATCTAATCAGGCAGTGACAATTCTCTCCATTTCCAAAGGCCTCTCAGGATAGAAAAAAGAAAGAAAGAGGGCACATGTCCATCTGATGGAAGCTGCGAGCTCCTGGCTGCTCGGGTGTCTTCTCAGTGCTCTGCCTAGCGTCTGCCCTCAGATTATGCTCTGTTAGTGACCTGCAGCAACACACACACAGGCTACCAGTGCTCTTAAACATGAGGTTCACAGTATGAATTTTAACAGTCTTAGCCTGTGGTTGGTCACTGTGTAGTTTTCTGCTCCTGCCTCTTTTCCCCCATACTCTTCTAGATATCCTATTGAAAGTCATGCTTGAAGAGAGTTTGTTACAGGTGACAGCCCAATTTCTTAACCAATGGTGACTCACCACAGTGACTCCAGAGACGTGGAATTACTTCTATTTTTAAAAAAATCCAAACAAGATTTTCTTTTCCTAGATGGGAACAGATATCCCTTGTTATTCATTTCAAAGGTATGTAATTCAGTTTAAGTGGGGGGAAGGGGAATCAGAAGGAAAAGGATGCATTCTGTTAGAAAATGGAAAATACTGTATTTATCATCTTAAAAAGAACAAAAAGATCTGCAAGTTATGTGGGTTTCTGTGACAGTAATTATCCTTCTATTCAAGAATGAGTAATTACATCATTCTGCATGCTAACTTCCCCCCTTCCCAGTTATGTGGCATGTGCAGGCAGGTGCACACACATATGCAATGTACTTGTACCCTAAAGAATAAAACCAGGGTGCCTTAGAAAAGGTAGTTCTGTTGTTTCCTTGAATAATGGTGATTATGGTGCTTCTTTGTTTATGCTAAACACCAGTGGGTGAGAGGAAAGCAAGCTGAATTTTTTTATTCCTTGTTAGAAAAGATGGATACTGCTCTACCTTGGCACTAGCAAGTGAAAGGCTTTGGGAGTGTTCAATTCCTTCTGTCTACAGTGAGAAACTATTAAGTAATGGTTATTGTGGAAAGTGTGTTCAAATACAGAGCTTTAGGAGCTCACCGAAGGATGAATATCTGCTATAACTACTACTTCTGTGTTTGTGCTCATTAAGATGTGAAACGTAACATTTGAATACACATATATATTCCAAGTAATGTTCTGGGAATTGTTTTTTCAAATTATTCTTACTGATTTGCAAAATGACAGAATCATTTTGGTTGGAAAAGACACTTAAGATTGTCAAGTCCAACCCAACACCGTCAAGTCTACAATTAAACCATGTTCCCAAGTGTCACATTTACACATCTTTTCAATACCTCCAGGGTTACCACCACTTCCCTGGTCAGCCTGTTCCTGTGATTGGCAAGCCTTTGGGTGAAGAAATTTTCCAGCACCTCAATGTCTTTGGGACACTGTTGACTTACAAATCAGCAAGAAACAAGTGCAGATTCCTAGGAATAAGGCAAGTGAAAAAGGGAAAGAAGGAAGGAGAGAAGAGGTGAGAAGAAGAAAAGGAAACGGAGAAGGAAAAGAGATCTCACACATCGAAGAGTGAATACAAACCTTAAAAGAGCCTGAGGACAGGGCACAGGAAAAACACAAAGCAGGTACAGTTTTATGGAGGACATACAGTCACAAGGAAGACTCTCAGCTCACCAACAGACAAGTCCACATGCTTGCATTTCTGAAGTACCATCTCCAAAAGAAAACAAGGTTTTCCTTTCAGTAAGTACACAGCACATCAAGGCTGATCAACTTGTTAATGTGAATGTTTGAGAGAAAAGCAATTACAGCAAGAAAGGTTCTGACACTTAAAGTAATCATGTTAGACTCAAAGAATATTGGAAAAACACCCATGTGCCCAACTTTGTAGACCAAATGCATATTATTTGGGGTTAGGGGACTTTGTGATGACACAATCAAGGACTGTGAGGGTGCAAGCACACCCGGGTTAGCATGAGCTTTGTTGCTGGTTTTGTGAATGCAGGTTTAACTGTACATGCAGCCCCAGGAACCCCGTGCTCCTGGAGAGATTGGGGACAGATGCATCACTGTTGTGGAGGTTTTAACTGCTTTGCTAAGAAAATTCAGTAGGGCTTTAGGACAGGAAAATTGCAGGATTTAGCTGGAATGTGAGGAATCTTTAGGTCCCTAGTTAATTATGATCTGCTTTGTTACAGTAGCAGAAATAGCGTTAGACAAAAAGAGACAGTTCTGGTAATAATAAGAGTATGCACTCCTAATATTATTTGTATTCTTCCTTCTTAAAAGTAGCTGCTGCAAGCAACTTCAGCTATCTCAGCCATTCCTCATAAGACTTGTTATCTAGAACCTTCACTAGCTTCATTGCTCTTCTTTGGACACATTCCAGTACCTAAATATGAAGTTTACCTTTAACTTGTTTTGTTTCTTTCCCAGGCTGGCTGTGTAAAGCATCTGAATTTTTGCCAGTCTTGTTAGCTACTCACAGATTAGAGCTCCCCAAGGAACTTTTGCCTGTTTTTACAGAATTCTTCTTGCTTTATGCAATGATGTGCTGCTGAGTTACCCCTTGTTTAATCAGTAATACTCACTTCTCTGTCCTACTTGTGATACACCCACAGCAACACTCCTGAAACTTTTGGTAGAGCCATGGGTATGACCTTGGTGGCTGAGCTAGATCTTCCCAAGGCAGAATCATCTACACACTCCACTTGCTTTGGAAGTCTCACCCAATTTGTTCTTAAGCAACCTGATGCTGGAGGTACCATTTTCTCCTCTGGCAATCTGTTCAACTGCTTCTCCATTGCTCCTGCTACAGTGTCGTTTGTCATTCCTAACCTTACTTTTTCCTGCTGCCATTTAATTCCAGTGTTCTCCAGCCTTAACAGCACACATATCAATAAATACGTGTGGAGAACATGTATCAATAAAAAGGAGTATTTATAATAGTCCTCTACATATCTGAAGACTGTTGTTATATCTTAATTAGGATAAATCCTACTTCATTAGGAAGTACATTTAGACCTCAAACATTCTTTTGCCTATTTCAGGGCAATGTGCAAATGGCCCACTTTTGGCTGTAACCAAGGGACCCAGAACTTGACACTGCTCTAGACAAGTCCTCACCAATCCACCTAATCTACTCACCCACTTTAAACCTACATTTTTGCTGGCAAAGAGACAGTATTCTTAAAATAATGCCCTAAATTCCTAAAACCCAGTTTCCAGAGAAAAGTGAAGTCTAGGTCAGCTCTCTGCATGTACACTGAGAGATTTACCCTCTCTAGATCATCAAAACCGTCTACCTATCACTCTGGTAAGTCTTAATCCACTGCTCAGGGCTGCTGTTCTCTAAAACAATCAAGACACATCCATGTGTGGCAGGTTGCTGGGTCCCATATGATGCCCCTTTAGACCTAATTACTATTTTTCCTGTGTTCCTTCAGTTCCAGACTTCAGAAGTGATGGGAGGGCTGTGCCACAGTGCCCCAAAGCAGTGGTTTTACAGCACAAACCCCAGTCTGTTACCGTGTGTGGAGTGAGGGTTTGCAGGGCTGGGTGAAGGAGGCTGGTGCTGTGTTTGGGTTTGGGTTGCAACTCATCTGCAACCAGGTGGGTTGCTGCAGCGTCACCCATCCTGCCTCGGACCCGGGATTCCATTGCAGTGCGAGGTCAGTCAACAGAATGGTTGTGCATTCTGTCAGGAGAAGGAGGTTCCGTTCATAGTCTTTTTAGATACACAGGTAAAGGAAAGGACTGCAGGAACAATCTTGTGTCATAGTCTTGGTAAAAAAATCTGTCTTAATGTTTATGCACCTGTCTCAATATCTTAGTGTCCACTTCAAAGAACTCATCGCAGCCTCCTCTACTCTTTTCTCTGGGAATTTGATTTAACTATGTCAGAGAAGACAATGGAATAATGAATTGAGATGATCAATGAAATGTCTTAAGCAAATGTTTGTTAATTCTCTGCATTTAAGCCCCAAGTGCATTTAGATCCCAACCCTGCATTCAAACCTAACCTAAATTTATTTAAATGTCTATTTGCCCTACAAATAATTTTGTTATGTCAGGCTTCTTCCTAAGCAGCTATTTGAATTATTAGAGAATTAATTTTCTCTTACAGTTTGCAGAAAAATAATGTAGTTTCTTTCTTTTTTATTATAGCATTTTCTCTTTTGCCCAGCTATTGGAGGACAGAGTATCCTTACAGAATAAGTTGCTTATTCCTTGCCTTGAACATATTTGCCAACAAAGCCTTAGTTCTAACAGGCAATTTTCAAGTATCTTGTAAGAAGTCCCTCTGTTCTTTGACTTTCGTGACCCCTTCTCTTGATCATGTTTATTCTGTGCTGAGAAACAAAGCAAAGTGGAACAAAGAGGGAAAAAAATTAAACAACTCTATAAACTACCCCAGGTTTCAAATATACATGTACTGAAATTTGATAAAGTTCTTGTAACATAAAAAATGCAGGCCTGCTGTAGGTAATCCCATTACAAACAACAGTACGAAAACATGCATACTCATAAAAAAAATTAGTTGCTGTGTTTTCCCACCGTGATTCAACATGTTCCATTACACTGAAAAAGAGCAGTAGAGTGTCTGCAATCTGGGTCAGTTTTCATTAGCAACCTAAATGATAGCATGGCAACTGCATTCAATACATTTGCAAATAAGCAAAACTTGAGTGGGGGTGCTGGCACGCTGGGCCAGGAATAGAATTCAAACATTCTTGGCAAATTGGAGATAAACTGAAAAGACTGAGCATATAAATAGTAATACAGCACATGTCATGTCCAGTTCTTCTCTTCTGCTTTACAAGGCCTGGTATGAAATGCCATGTCCAGTCTGAGGTGTCACATTTTGGGGAGAGTAATTGGAAGGAGAAAAGTGAAAATGATAAGAGCTTCAGAAAACTGGATCTTGGGTCTGCCTGTACTAGTAGAGTGTCACATGGCAGGTTTTTAAGTACACAAAAGGCTACTGCAGGGATGGACTAAACAGTTCTTGTCTAAGCTGAATGGAAGAGAAACAATACATCAAATACAAGTTCAGGTCTGAAACAGAAAAAACACCCCTGCCAATTCTGGATGCAGAAGTGTTGGAATAGCATTGGGAGAATTCGTTATTACTGGAGGTATTAAAAAACATGTTACACTGACATCCATTAAAAGGGAACTGGGATTTTTGAGCTTGCCTGGGGATAGAGGAGAGGGCTATAACCAGGATTCCAGCAGTCCTGTGTTTTATGACTGTATAAATAGTCCACAAAGAGGGGGAAGCAATAACAGAGTAGAAGGTAGATCCAGCCATTTTGTTGTCTACCTGCAAGGAAAGAGGTGCTTTCTGTCTTGTACCCGCCTCCTAAAAGATGTGGGTGACTGGAAAGCTCAGTCCTAACTTGCAAATGCAGAATTTGCTTTCCTGCTGCTTTCATAGACACTATGTGACGCTGCAAATGTATTTCTGAGTTTCCATGTAAAATCATACAGGATAAAAATAAAATTACATTATATCTGTATCCATGAAAGCTGTGGGTGGGTGGGAGGGCTGCTGCCAAAGCCCTGATTTTAGGCTTCATGAGTTGGGGAGAAATTGCAGCTCCTCAGTGAGATTGATTCCATGACTGCTCAGCTTGATAAGCTCAGCAAAAGATCAGCAAGAAAAAAACCCTAAACCTGTGGGGATTTTTTATTTGAATAAAAGCCTGTGTTATGAAACTGTAGTACTGCTTGTTAGTAGCTTTGCTGTTTGACCAAGACACTACCCATCAGCTGATAGTGGTAGTGATTATATATTATTTCAGTCTCTAATTAAGAAAGATAATGATAAATTCCTGCTGAAAATACCATTTTACTTTGCACTGGATACTTTTCTAACCATATTTTATATCTTCTCCTGAGGCGCATAAATAGGATTCAGTAATAGTAAGGGTTTTTTCTGCACGGTTGAGGTTGTGTACATTTTCTTCATAGTTTGAGAATTCAAGGACACAGAGGAGCTTTTGGCATGTACATCTTGGCTTTAAAGGGAACTGGGAAAGCTACACCAGACTTTTTTGTGTTTTTCCTGTAGATCTCCATTCCCTTTGCCATCTCTCCTCCCTCTTCTCAGACGGGCTTTGAAACTCCTTATGGACCTGATACAGCATTGCTCTAGGAGTTTCCTCATAACCAAATCCTGTCACATGAGGATACTGCTAAGAGAAGAAAAAGCACTAACAAGTTCTAGCAATGCCAAATTGCATTCAGTTCTTGTATTTTCACTTGGCATGGTAACACTTCCAAAGAGCAATTGTTTCACAATCAGAACTTCTGCAGTCTGTTCATTTCCCTTCTCTTACTTAGCTGTTCAGAGACCATCAGACACCAGGCAAGCCAATAAATGTCCATCTGAGCAGTTATGTAGCTTAAACATCCAGTGAGACAAACTATTTTTTTTCTTGTAAATACAAATTAAAGGGGTACTAGAAATAATTCATTTGCATAGCAACTCTTTTCTCTTTAATGAGCTTCAGGTATTAACGGCATTAAAAATCCTGCTTTTTAAGAACACTCTTCACCCAAAATAGTCCCTCTGTCATGACAGATATGGGACACAATTCTCTTAAATAAAACTCAGTATTCCCGTCCATGATTCATGTGACATTTTCAGCAAAGTACTCAAGAACATGCTACCTGTTCCTAGGGTGCTTGGGCTTAAACTTTCACTAAAAGTTGTGTTTATAAGCAAGAAGCTTGTGCTATAGAAGAAAGTCTCTTTTTAGACTTGTCACTGGAAGAAACTTTTCCATTAAGAATCACTGGCAACATAATTTAAAATGCTTTTAATAAAGAGATTTAGTGGTTTACAGCTCTTCCCTCTGATCAGCATTTAAAGAAAAGACATTCCTTTACATTGCACAGCAGATGTGCAAGAAGATGACATGATGCTTAATATCCATGCTGATAGCCATGTTACCACAGGAAGTCCTGAACAAGGGGGATTTCTGAATCAGAGCACTCCAAGGGCGGAGGGAACCTGATTGGTTAAGAAATTGGTTTTAGTGGGATACTTGTGAAAGAGGTCAAAACCAACTGGGTCTGGTTAACATGTCTTGCAGTGAATTGCAGAAATCTGCAGGCTCTGTCCTGTGTTTCAGAGTCTGTGTGCAATGTGGAAGTACATAAGTGACATAAAGCAGATACTATTTGGAGTGTCAGATTAATTGTTATCCTTACACAGGACAATGACTTTCCATACTCTCATCCCAGTAAACTCCAGGTGATCAGTAAAGCAGTCCACACTGTTGAGTCACAAGGCTAAAACTCACATCTGTTGTCTTTAGATATCTGCAGAATAAATGTTTTTGTGTACTCATATCCCTAGGATGCCTTTATATTAATTGGAAGAGAACTTGACCCTATTTTTGGCATCTGCTTTAAGATGGCATGAATCATACCTTCAAAATGGTTCTTTCTCTTTCCTGATTACAAAAGCAGCCAGCAGTGGCTAGCTCAGGGACAGGCATTTAACTAACAAATCTACTAGGTTAGGAGAGATAAATCCCAGACAAAAGTGCAACTACATGCAGTATACATCCCTTAGGTGTGGTCCTCTGCTGATGCCAAATGACATCTGGCTGGGCAGCGCCAGGAAGCACTTCTGGGTGCATGCCAGCCTTTCACCAGGAAACTGGAGAAGAGGGAGAGAGGAGAGGTGCTGTCTGCTGCCCAGCTCTTCTCCCAGTACAGAGCAGGAAAGTGGCTGCAGATGCCAGCAGGCCAAAGACCTGACATATTCTGGGGTCCCACAGGATGGAAATAGCCAATGAGCCTACTGTGAAATGACTATAGCTCACCAGACACCCCTTGGGCAGTAGATTAGGGCCTCTCAGCTGGTGGTCTCACTCCCTCCTTATGTGATGATTGTCATAGAAAAAGAAGTCAAAGGCACCAAGGCTGAAAATAAGAGCATCAGCTTCCCTCTGTTTTAATTTTCAGATACAGGAAATTATTGCTCAGCAAGGGAGGGAGTGTTAACATAAAACCTCTGCTTAAAGGCCCATGTACCTTCTCTGGTCACAGATCTATCACTGCACTGACACTCACAATCTGGCAGTGCACGAGGCATTGCTCCGTCTGAGGGTTTTTGGTGGAGCAGCAGTAGCAAGGCAGGTCACCCTCTCTCATTGTTCTTTGACTTTGCTTTCAGCTAATTTCTGAGAGAGATTAATAAAATCTGTGTTTCTTTGAGTGAGGCTTGCTTTCTGTGATCATTTTCTGATAATATCATTTGTTTTCTACAAGGCATTAGGGTTGTGGAATGAGATCTCCCTGGACCAACATGACTTTCTGTTTTACCTGGTAGTAAACATCTCAGTTCATTCTCTTGTCACTTGATCTGGGATAAAAGAAAACTAACCCTTTTTTAAGAAAGCAAAAAAGAATCCCTGAGGAAAAGAATGATTATAGGGAACATGGGACGTACACTGTACTAGGTGGCCATTTTCTGGGAAAGCCCTGAACTCAAACTCTGTTTATTAAGGAAAATAAATGTTTCACCATGTGCATTGTGCCTGAATCTGCAGTAAGAAGCAGAAACAACCCCGTGTGCCAGGCAAGGGGTGAGATAGCATTACAGTTCTTCAAGCTCTAAAAAGAAGCCTTTGTGCCAGCTTTGGTGCAACATTTGGTTTGCTTGTAGAAAATCCGGTCTTCTATAATTCATAGTAGGTGTAATGAAATATGTTTAATTTGATGGAAAGTCCTTGATAAGATACCAGTGGTGGCAGCATGGGGATGTTTCTTAACTGGCATTTGAGAGAGCAAACATGATTAAATCAGGGCTCATTTTAAGTTGACTTGTAATTGCCTTCACAGGAAAGGTAAAAAGTGAGTTCCCCTGTAACTATGAGATTTTGTTCTCCACATCCAGCTGGAATATAATATTGCTGCATTGGCTTGTAGGCCTGTGGGGTTTAAATAGTGCCTGCAATCTGGTGCCATGCTGATTTACTAATCCTTGATCTTAGCTGAACATGATCACAGTCCCTGCTTCTGTTCATAAGGGATAGGCTTACTGTTAATTGACAGGCTTTGGCGTCCTACCAAAGGAACTGCAATGCAGAGAAGGAACTAAAACTGAGCAGAGGATGTATCAGACAAGCCAATTTGATGGGGGGAAAATCTATTTAGTAGATCTTTATGCCAAAAATTATTTTTTTTATTGCTTCATTAGAACTACAGTATGTGATTTGCATTTTAGCATGAAACTAATAAAAACAGAATAATCTGAAATGTGTTTGCAGGGTGATTAAGTAACTAAGACGTGGTATTTGGAATCTTCCCAGATATTCCACTTTCTGTTTATTTAATCATTATGTGAACTTTCCTCTTGTTGTCTGCTCACAAAAACTTGTGTGCAACAGTACATGCTAGGCATACCCAATCTTATATTTGTCATATTGCTCACAGATTTCAAAGAGATTGTATCCGGGGATTGGGGACCACATGCCATTTTATCAGCATGTTTGAAATTTGATGGAAAAATATTAGTAAGCTGTAGTAAGCCCCCAAAAGTTTCCGACTGACTTTGTTTTATTCAGAACTATGCCCCAAGTTTCAATCCCTTTCTCTAGCTTTCTAAACCTGGCAAAACCTGAGAGAAAAATTATTGTTGGGATAGGCTAAAAACCCCCAACATATACCTTCTACATTTCTGCACTGCTGGCCTTGCAGGCTTCAGGAATGTTAAATTGAAGGCCAATATTTAGATGTCAGTGGTACTCTAGAAGAATACAACCTTCAACCAAATAGCCTTCAGTATGGCTGAACTTGCCAATGCAGATGTGCTTTTTTATTAATAATTTAAACCTATCTTGTGTTCTGGCTGTCACTCATACTGACTTTGAACCTTCCTACCTGCAGCCGAATATAAGTGCTTTGAAATCCCTGGAATGTATTTTTCACACTGCACATGAGACTTTGGGGAATTTCCTGCTAGTTTCAAAATTTCATTTAACCACAGGAAAAGAGTACTCTTTTTGGGTTTGGGTGATCAGTTCTAAGAGTCTTTTCACTGCTGTGCAAGCAAGGAGCAGACAGGAAGCCTTCTTTTTTTTCAGGTAATTCTTTAGGTTTCATGAAGGGCAGTGTGACTCTGAAAACGGAACAAATTATTTTATGCTGAGCCAGGTCTAAATGGTGAAGCAGAGTGGCATCTCTGAAGGTCTCACACCAAACTCAAGACAGTGACTTGGAGTTAACTGAGCCTTCCCTGCTCTTGACTGCTTGGGATGTTCAGATGGTGTATTTTCCACACCGATATACTGAATATGCCTTTAAATGTGGCTAAATAATTGATTCCTGACCATGATCTCACATAGGGTATTTGGAGATGAAGGCTGTGATGCCAGTAGTCATCTCATGAGTGTGGGTATAACCCACTTGTGAAGTCTGTCAATAGCAAGCAGAAATGTCCTTATCAACACAAGGTTTTTGTTCTCAAGATAGATCAGTTCAGTAGTAAGAAACCCCTTCCTGCAATGATCCTAGGCCTCCACAGCAACACCAGAGCTATTGCCATACAACTGCATATAACTGTGTAAACCTTTGTCTTAATGGCAGAGTCAGTTTATACTTCCAAGTGTGTCATGTGGGTAAAATGTTCATATTCACTCTTATACATACCTACTTTCCCAAGCTCTACCAAGTTCTTCCAAGCTCTGAGGCCAAAAACTCTCTACCTCAGGCTTAGCAGTGCCACAGCAATCTTTCCCTTGTCTGATCAGTCGGGTGATGTCAATGTAGGGTCACTGTACGCCTACCTTGTTATTTGCCGAGAGGGTTTTAGCAATATCTCTCATCTCTGCCATCTCTGCCAGCCATATCATCATGGAAACTGTGGCTCCGTTTGTCCAGCTCCTGGGAAGGGTTTTTATAAACATGCTCTCTCATGTCTGGGGCCTTGGTCTTCTGTGGAAACTGAAGCTGGTGTGAATCAGAATCAGAGAAGTCCTCATGCAACTTACCTATGGTGGTATCCATAACTTTGCCTCAGTAATTCTGTATCATATCCTCTTCTCTGGCACCTTGATTGTCTGGAATACGCTGAAATATTGCCCGGCTCTTTCCAGCCTGTGAGTCCTTGGTTTTGCCTGTGAAGTTGAGAGAACTGGAGTGAGGAACTTAGTATAGGGGATGCTGTAAGCCAGATCCTCACCGTATCCTGGATTCAGACACAGCTGGAGCACACAGCTAAATACTGGAAATGGGAAACAGTCCTGGGTTCAACACAAGAGCAATGAGATGGAGCATTTTTCTTACCCTCTGGAATTATTCTTAAGCAGGTCTAAAGCAACAAAGACTTTGCCAGTCTTGACCAATCAATTTATGCAACGTTTCATAAAGTGATATTTAAATAGCAGTGCAACCAAAGCAAAAAAGCATAATACTTTTGTATCAGACAATTGCCAGTGGATCATAGAGTATCCTGAATTGGTAGGCACCTAAAAGGATCATTGACTCTAAACCCTGTTCCTGCACAGGACAACCCCAAGAATCACACCATGTGCCTGAGAGTATCATCCAAGCACCTCTTGAAACTCAGGCAGGCTTGGTGACTTTCATTGCTGGTCCCTTGGCATCCTGTGGTTGTGACAATCCAAATATTAAAAGACTTTTGGCTTCTGATAAGAGAGGCATGTAGGCATGTGCTGAATGGAAACAACAGATATGCTGTTTCTAGAGCTTTAAGAGAAGTTGAAATCGCCCACCTTGTCTTAGGGCTACTGGATTGTCCACTTAACTCTGAACTGATAATAACAGTTGTGTAGGTTTTAATAATCTAAGAATAATCTTGTGATCACTGAGAAGATATCTTTTGAATGACTAGAGGTATGAAATTGAAGTGAATTAGCTAAATCATATTAAAACTCTTCTGTGTGCATTCTCATTCAAAATTAAAATGGTCTTAGTTCTTAGTTTCATTTATTTCCTGCTGTGATAGTTTATAAGTGTTTAAAATCAGGGCAAATTGAATTCTGAATAGGAAAGCACACAGGGAAGGTGAATAGGATTTACCTAAAGCGCATTAAAAAGTTAACTTGAATTAACTTATTCAAGAAAATCTCTTACCTTGAATGAGAGAAGAATATATTTGCTTAATGCTAAAAGTTGAAAAATAGTTTGTCATGAGAGGAACATAAAATTGGAGATGAAAAATAATGTCTATTCTCAAAAAGCTATTTTTAGAAAATCCCTATAAAATTTAGGAGAGTTTCTAACTAAACAAATGGCCTGGAAAATTCAACTATTTCCTGAAGAGTCATTGTGTTCAATTTGGAGACAACACTCAGCCACTAGAGTGTGAAACTGCTTTGCTTTAATTGCAGATCTCAGAGTCTCCTCCAGGGTTTCCCACCTTTCATTAATAAGACTTGACTGCGAGGGGCACGTCCTAACAGCTGACAACTGCCTTAGTATAAATAGTTTATTAAAAGTACTTAATTTATAAACAGTTTTCTGTATTGGCAGAGACTTTTGAGTAATGTTGGAAAATGTTAGCTACAATTAAGTACCTCAATAGTAATTCAAAGCTGGGAAAAGTTGTCAGAAGGATGCTAAAAAAATATCTCAAGTTAGAAATGAGGACATGTATGTTTAAAGACAGTCCTAGGGGGAAAAATGAGTATTGTGGTGAGACTGTAATGTATTTATAGAGCTCAAAATGGTGTGCTCTGTGAAGGGTATTGATAGGCAGTCTGTCCTTTTTTCAAGTCTTATCTTCAGGGTAGCAGAGCTCAAATGTGCCAAACACTTCTCGTGTGCAACTCTGATTGCATCTGTGCAATTTTCTCTGAGATTTATGTCTGGTGCCAATGAAAGCAGTGAGCATTGTCTCACTATATTTAACATATTTGTTAGATTAACTGATTGCTTAAATGTTTTTATTCTTATCGCATCTGCAGTGCCTAAACTTCACTGATCAACAAAAGGATGCTGGCTGGACAGATAGCAAAGTGACTGCTGCTCCAGGCAAGAAATGCAGGTTCAGAAGTGCGAGTACTGCAGCCGGGGGAGAACAGAGCTCATGTGCCTACTGAAGTTGTATTCCTAGTATTGTATTAAGATTTTCCTAAGGGTTCTTGGGTATGCACACCTCAAACACATGCTTTGCTTCTTCATTTAGGAGACTGCAGAAAAGACAAAGACATCTGGAGGAGGGAAGTCTAAAAACAGTAATGGGGCAAGAATATTCACACCTTGACTTTTACTGTTGCCGTCTCAGTTAAGATATTCTTGGAGAATATTTCAGTACCCTTCTACTTGCATGTGCTCTGCTACCCCGGCATGCATCCAAGTTAACTGAATGTAGCCACAGATCCTGGATATAGGAAATCAATTATTGTTGCTGTCTTTGTGTCGCAGTTTTGAATTCTAGAGTTAAGTAACTGGTTTGCTTGAAGTCAGGCTTCTTTAGCTTTCTGATGTGACTTGTGGGGTCTGGTGTTCTCAAGGTACACATCTGAGTCCAAAGAAATTATGCCTGCTGTTCACTGGGTGCTCCTCTCTCTGATGCAAGTTGGTGCTTCAGGATGCTGTGCTGCTGGCCTTTCAGAAGAGGTGAGTAATTTACTCCTTGACTATGCTTTGTCATAAAAAACCTCTGAGCATTGCATAGCATGGCCATATGCTCATCAGTAGCCTCTGAGCTGGGTGATTGAAGTGACCTTTATTGGTGTATTTGCTGCATTTCATTTGCCAGTGTACTGTGGGACTGGCTGAAGCACTGTATTTACTCTGTTCTGAGAAGTGGATTGTAAATGGTAAATGTGGGACACAGAAACCAGCAATGTACCTTCTGACACACTTTTTTTGGTCTAGTTTTAGTTTATCAAGTGCCCTTTATCCCTACTGTTTAACACTAGCTCATTTTTTTGCAACTGCTGTAGCAGAGAGAGGTTCGGAAGGGGATTTAAAAGAGAAATAAATACAGACCTTACAAATCAACTCACTTTGAGACTTTCTAGAGGAAAAAGCAGTTACTGTGGTAGGAGGTGAAATCGAGGCTGATATCGCAGCCAGAAAGGGGACAAGATCAGTGGGATTACAGGAGCAAGAAGGAGTAAACAGAGAAAGACACAAGGTTTATTAGGAAGAACAGAAGCAGGGACTTCAACAGAGTGAAAGAGAAGAAACCGGTAAACAGATCATGGAACAGGACATCAGGCAAGGGAAAGGACATTTGCCATTTCACCTGTAAAACTGCAGTGTATCTCAATTATTCTAACTTCTAGTTTAGTCATTTAAGGAAATTTTTTTGCCTGGGTTGTTCCAGAATTTGCACTACCCTTTTAATATTCAGGTTGACCTGGGATTTCCATTCCCTCTATACTTTCAAATGGTCTTTTCTATTCATGAGAACAGAGACGTTTATGGAGAGTTAGCAGGTATCAGTGACACAGCAGCACAGAAGCAGAGGCTGTCTGTGCTCTCTGTGTGGCTGATACTGAACTTCACGGCTACGTCCTTCAGTGCTTCGGCAGTGCTTCTTCCAAAACACATAAACAGGGTGGAATATGAATTTTGGAAAGCCATGGTAATTTCAAATCTGCTACTCATCCAACTTGCATGTCATTGTTTAGGTTGTGTGGGCCTCCTTCATGTTCCTGCACAAGATGTACATTCGTACCCAGAAAACAACTGATAAGCTTTGAAACCATATATATTTCACAATGCCTACAAAATCCACATAAAATGGACATTTTATAATGCCCAAATACACTAATTTAAAAGTTGGTGAAGGAATTGTCCAGGATGTAGAATATCACAACAAGGTTTTGTACAGAGCAATTTTTTTAAATGAACCTTTTGGGCTTTTTGTTGTTGTTTTTGTTTTAAGTCTTTGAAAATAGGATTTGATGCTGATCAGCTAAAAGGCTTTATCCAGCAGTACTGCTGGCAGTAAGTCACAGGGTAAACACAGCCTGGCAGTACAAGTCACAATGGACCACAGCTTGAAAATTACTGGTCTAGCAGCGCTGGAGTGGGAGCTCTCAGAGCTCTGCCTTTGAATCTTTCTATTTCCTTTCTGAATTTCATCACAAATGGTATAAAACCCAGCGTTTCTGCTTTTTGCTTTTGCCTGTGTAAAGGGAAAAGTGCAAGCACAGAAATGCATTGCCTTTTTTCCCCCTGTAAAGTATTTATTCAGATGCTCATCAACCTAATTTTTCCTTCCTTCTCCTCTCTACCCATGGGCTTTCGGCTCTCCTTTTCCATATCCCCCTGCTTCTGTTAGCATTGCTCCTTTGTGCCTCATGTTGTTTCTCTTCTCAGCATGGCCTGCTGATGGGCCGTCGTGCTGAGCAGAGGGACTGGAGCAAGCAAGAGCCCTGACAGCAGTGGGAGGATGCTGTGCCTCCATTCAATGCCACACTTCTGTTCACTGATTATCAAGAGGTACGGGATCCTGCTGAGCCACTTCAGCTTGGTGTGACAGCATATCAGCAGGGTAAGAAGGGAGCCCCAAGCCCTGGAACACACTGATTCAGGAAAGCATCCCACAGCAGACATAGGCTTTCTTTCCTTCTGACCAGCAGGGACTCAAGTCTTCTTGTGTCTGTCCAGAGAGACACTTTTGAGATGATGTGTTTGTATTGCTTTACTTGTCCACCTAGTAGCACACAAGAGAAGGGGTTAGAGGTTTTGTCTCCTGCATTAGTTCCTTGGATGGTATCCAAAACACATCTGCTTAGGCTCTTGGTTGAGAACATCAGCCTGCAGCAAGCATGCTCCATTCTGCTGAAGGCTGGAGCATTTCAGTGTCCTTTTGGGTGCTGTACCAGCTGCTGTGTCTCTGCTGGAAGACACTGCCTTGTTAAGATGCTGTCATCTTGCTTACATTTGGCTGTGACTCTCCCATCTCCTAGGAGATGGTAGCTTGCATTGCCTATTTCTGTCAGCAATTTGCAGCTACTAAGATGGCATTTGCCATGAGTCTGGCTTTATTATGCCACCACAGTCACCTGCAAGGTGACATCTCTCCGTTGGACTTTCAGTCACTCTGATCATTTGCAACCAATTTGTATGACACTTTAGCATTTTGATTTTTACTTGGTTTTATGTTACATTTATATTCCCTCTCAAAATTCAAAACCAAGTGAGTTTTATCCTATTGAGACAGAATTTTCTTTTAATTTTTTGGATTGTTATTAAAATTTTTCCATAAAAGAAGAAATTTGTTGCAATTTTTTGCTAAAGTTTGTTGGTTTTTGCATGTTTACTGCCAGGCAGATACACATAGTTCTGTCCCATAGCTTGATGCTGCAAACCTTGTCCTCAACTTGTCTGCAGACTACTGCAACACTTTAAATTCCATGCTGGTCAGAATAACCATTTGCATTATAAACTACCAAATAGCTTCCTACTTTTATTTTCTTTACATAGCATGTTGTGCACTTTTATAAATAGTGTCAAACTCTCAGAAACCTTTATTGAGAGGCATATCCTTAGTTCCTGCATCCTTTTCACTATGATGACTTTTGATGTGATTTGCTCTAAGTTTTTTTCAGGAAGTCCATCTTCTGAGATGTGGACATCTCCAAAATCTGCTTCACAGAAACAGTAAAAAAGTCAGATCAGTGGTGCTGAATGGACATTTTGTCTTTGAATTATTCAATGGAATTATCAAGCCTCCAAGTCTTCCAAAGGACTATGAGAACTATGATAGAAATGTAAAAAGAGTACCAGGGAAAAATTGCAGAGTTTCTTTTCTTGCATGATAACTTCCTATTTCATCACAGAATCTATTATGTTGGCTTTCAAAGTCCTGTCTTAATTTCCAGTCCAAATCTAATCCAGTACAATTTTCTTAAATTTTTGACCATGCATATGTGTTATGGACCATTGGTAATAAAGGGTTTTGTCACTTGTTCTCACCGCAAGTTATAATACTGTTTGTTTTAATGGCTTCTTTTTGTGACTGTTGAGATGCCATTTTTGTGTACAGGTGATTCCGTGAAACATTTTGTTGGTGCAACAGATTGCTCCCAGCTTGCATTCAGGTAATCCACTCTGCCACACTGGCTGAAGCAGATCCAATCCTGCAAGGGTTGAAGAGTCAGGTGTGCCCAGCTATGCCAAAGAGTGAGTCGGGCAGGAGCTGTTAGTGATGAAGAAGAGTAAAGGGACTTGGTTGACAGTCAAATTTAAATGCTTTTGAATTGATTGGACTCTGTAAGGTGCCAGCTCAGGGATAACAACACCTGAGATGAGATGCCACTCCGTGAGTGTGCACTTCCCCTTCCAAGCACAATAATATGATTTCCTTCTGGAGACAACTGCCAGTGCCTAGAGAGAGCAAGGAAGAGCTCTTGTTGGCCCTTGATGGTCCTGGTCAGGGTGGGATTTCCAGGGCATAAGATGTCTGCAACCTCCCTTGTATTCCCAGGAGAAGGCATCTACCCTTCCCCTGATTCCTATTTTACCAGCAGTCATTTTTAAAGAACCCTAAACCAAACTGCATATATTTGTCCATTTATGTTCCTGTGTTTTATTTTCTGTATGAATTTATATCTTGATCTGTGTGTGTGCCCTTTTGGGAATTTGGGTGTTAGCTTGGGTACTTTCTACTCTTCATCTGAAAGATCCCATATGTGTAGGTACCATTTGAACTTATACCCCCAAATCAGCTTCACTTTTGCACTCTCTCTGAGTGTACTGGTGGCTCTTATTCATGTGTAAAAGCCCTACCCATAAGAGTGCTGAGCCAAAATCCAAGTACCATTGTAATTTGGGCTTCAGGTGTTTCCACTGTTATGTACCATAATTACTTCATAAGTTCCTATCTCGGCAACTTTATTCATACTTACCTTGGTATCTTGTTGGCTACAGGTTTTGGGCTGCAAAAAGCCTCTGCTGGAGGCTCTTCCATCAGATGCATCATTATCACATGAATTTTTGTGGACTTTAACACTTTTTTCAGTTCTAAGATTTTCCTTATGATGATATAACATTCTGATGTTGAATTTCTGTGGTGTATTCCTTTATACATGTCCTGGAAGAGCTTCTTTCCTTTTCAGTATAACTGCATTTTGTTTCTATTTGTTTGGTTTAGCGTCTCCCTTTTTTTCCATTTTTTTTTTCTTTTGCCTTTCTAGCACTGCAAGTAGAAAGTGGTGTCTGTCTTATCTTTAGCTTGTGCTAATTTTTTTCTTCACATGCTGTG
This sequence comes from Campylorhamphus procurvoides, assembly GCA_013396655.1. Classification (NCBI taxonomy): domain Eukaryota; kingdom Metazoa; phylum Chordata; class Aves; order Passeriformes; family Dendrocolaptidae; genus Campylorhamphus; species Campylorhamphus procurvoides. The sequence goes on from WBMV01002889.1 coordinate 144,050, forward strand.
ACTCTTTCTGCTAGGGCACTGATTTGTCATGGTAAATTATACATAGCTCAGTGTCATGTGGATTTCTGTGCTTTAAGTCGCAGAGATCCTTCACTATTTTCCTTAGAGTCTAGCACCTTTCATCAAATACATTTCTTTCTTACGCAATTCAAAAAAAAAAGAAAAAAAAGGTAAATAACCTTTTGCTTTTTCCTTAGCTGCTTTGTTTCAGACTCTACAGAAGTTTCACAGCACCATCTATGCAAACTACTGTTTATCCAGAGTGTGTGCTGAGAAATACCGCAAATCAGTTCTCAGTGAGAAGTGGAAATTTGAGTACACTGTTATGTTCTCCTTTTGACTCTTCACTCTATCCATCAGTTACTCTCTGAGGTGTTTGTGGTATGATTACTGTTACAGGATATGATTTATTTTGCCTGTGGGCTGGTGAGCTGTGGGCTGCTTGGATGTCTTGATGCTACTAAAGCCTTCTGTCGTGGGACAGATCTGTTCATAGGGCTGCTCTTTGCTGAGTTACAAGAGCTCTGCCCGTACCAAACTCTGTAACAAAAGCCATGTTTTGTTGAGCACGTGGGGAAAGAATTTTCTTATTCCCATTCAGATGAAATTGAGTAAGGGGAAATTTGCTGTTGGAAAAGGGTAGATAAGGCAGAAAATCATCTTGGTCTCTTTTTCCCTCAGGGTGTGGAAAACGTCTTTCTTTGGTAGGTAAGTCAGCCTTTTGCCAGGCCAAGGGAGGAACGAAGCCAATGTTTGCTGCAGGGAAGCTCGTAAAGAGTGTTATTGTAGGCCTTGTGATACTGGAGTGGCTCTGGGTATAATCCCATCAGTTGTTTTAGGGACTACTTCTTGAGCCCTTGCTGATGCAAGGGGGAGACAGGCTCCTGGTCCTTTCCTACCCTAACTGCAAACTAGGGGAGGCAAAGGGGATGGGGAATAGGAGGCTGTGCCCATTTCAAAAGAGCTGAGTTTTCATCCCCAGGAAAACCTGAGTCATTGAAGAGTGAAGTGGTATTTCTGCTGAGCTATATCAGCCCTTTATACCTTCATCCACCCATCCCCTGACTGCAAAAGCTGAAGCTGGTTCAAAGACTGTTTTATACAAGGAATAATTGCACAGGTGAACTGAAGAAAACTATTTTTTGTGTACTTCCTAGCTCCAAATCATAGTTGCTACCTTGTAACCAAACAGTTCTTGTAGTGACAGAGCAAGGAGCAGATAAATTCCTGCTAAATAGTATGTACATCTCTCTAGTTTGGCACAGTAGGACAAAACGTGAAGTAAGAGCTGCATATTGAAAAGCTGTAGCATCATGACAAAAAGTCTCCTGATTTGCTTTGAGGGCATAAGCTTTGGTCCTAACTCTCAGAAGGGGGTGCTATTACCTCATCTGATTTCTTTGTGTTTTATAAGTATATCTATATAGCTTGCATGCATAGCTTGCATGCATATGTATGTATATGTAAACTTAGTGAAGTTTTAAAAGCAGGCTAAAACAATTCTTTCCCTTTGCCTATTGCCTTAGTTCAAGTTTTTTTTGAAACAATGGTAACAAAGTTGCTGCCTTTTCTTTGTTTTGATGACTTGCTAGTGCAGTATACAAAAAAAAATAGATTGGATTTCCAGCAATATGGTATTCTCTTGAAAAGAATGGAAAAGGAAAACCAGATGAACAAAAGGAAGAAATTATACAAGAAAAGCATTGTCTTTATTTCATATTGTGTAGGGCTTAAAAAATGTACTGTCTTGTGCAAGAAGCAAAAACAACATATTCATACTAAGTGTGTACGAGAAACACTCTGTTGAAATCAATGTATTATACTATGCAAAAATGTGATGGTTTAGAGTAGGAAATCAGATAATTAAAAAAGTCTGGATATTGTTGCAATATTTCTACTATTTTTAACTCCTGAAATTCATTGGTTGGGTGTTAAAACAGACCTGTTAATTTCTTAAGTAATTTGAACATTTATGTATTTGATTTGAACCTCTAAATTATAAAACCATAGTTGCACATCCATCTTGGACACTCTGCTAATGAATGTGACTGGCTTTCTTTCTTTTCCTCACACCTGCCTGCCACTGCTAGCACTTTAGAGACATATCACAGCTCTACCCCGCCAAAGCCCTGCTTTGGAAAATGCTACTTGGATCTGGAGCCACTCCCTCTTCACTGAGCAAGAAGAAGCTCAAGGACTCAATATCACAGACTGGGCACAACAAACAGCAAAAGGTGTGCAAGTTTTCCCCAGCATTCCTAGCAGATACTGGGGCACAAAGGCCATGCTCCCTGGTATTCATGACCATACATGAGAGAAGTTGACGCAACTAGTTTATGGTGTCCAGCTGTAACATGTGGCTTGCAAGGCTTTGAACTCTTATATGATTAGGTCACAATCCTGACTTAGGGGCCAAAATATGGCCTTAGCAGTAACTGATAATAATTAAATGCCATGCCCTATGACACTGTGATTAGCAGCAGGATTTCTGTTTATTTGGGATTATGGCCATTCTGGGTCTAACGGGTGAACACAGGTCCTCCTAATCATTCCACAGTGTGGAGCATCGCTTCCCACAGATGCCTCCAATGCAGACTTCCTGCAAAAACCAACTATTGGCTTCAGAAGGCACTTTGAAAGAAGAATTTACAAGATGGTTCCTATTTTACATAGGGGCCTTCTTTTGCAGATATTTGGCTAGTGCCTCTGAAATATTGTAAAAACAAAATCCTTGGTGTCCTCACCTTCTAGGTTTCTTCTGCCATATTGTCTCCATTGTGGTAATTTAATGGAAATTATTATATAGAAAGGAATGTGAAGATAATATTAAAATGGCATCAAGACAATAACCTTGCCTATTATTTCTCACTTATCCAGAGATCACAGTTGGAGTTTGGATGCAGAAGAAATAGAATATGGAACTTCAGAAGAACAATAGTAGCTTCTTGTAAATATTTCCCAAATCCTAGATTTGTAGGTCTGTGAATTGTTTCTTCTCAAGCAGAGATAATATCACAATCTTAGATATCTGCTTCAGAGTGAGATGAAGTGCCTCTGAATATGCACATTTCTTTTCAATATGATAAAAGAACCCTAATTTTAGTTCTAGACAGATTAATTTTAAATGCTAAAACAGAGGAATTCTACTGCATCGAAGTTCCCTGTGAAGACAGTCTGGCAAGTTTCAGATGCTTTGAAAAGGTGTCCTTAGTCTGGTTCCAGAGAACAGGTTAGCATGACATTGACCATTCCATTTCGTCATGTCTAGGATGTGTTTGGGACTCTGGCCATTACTGAAAATGCACAGGATGAACACAACATTACCTTCTGTAAGGATGGAGAGTCTAGAGAGAGTCAAAGGTTGGTTTCACTTCACAACCTACTTGAATTTCTCCCTGTGGAAGAAGTGGGGTTTTAAGGCACAGAAAAAGAGAAAGCTGTTGTGCATTCAGAATGATTGCAGAAAGACTGACAGAAAATAAGAGAAACTGTTCCATTTGATAGTTTTATTTTCTTTTACTTTGTCTATATATATCTATATTCCAAAAAACAGTGACTCTATTTTTAGGGTCTAACTTAAAAAAACATCCTGTGACACCTGTGACAATCTCATCTAGAATTGTCTACTATTAAGACTTTTATGATTAGTTCTAGGCAACAGTGACCTTGTTTGCACTTTGTTAGCAACTTCTAAATAAAGAATTTTAAATCCTTCAGAATAGTTTTAGAAATGTGCTGGTTTGTTGCCTGACGGAATCACTGTATACTGTAAACAGTCATCCATGGGAGGGGGTTTAGGGCTGTATGAGCTGGAGGTTGCAAGCCTCTCTGGGCACTGATGGCTGGATGGTCATCATCCTCAGATGATGGCATGTGTGCTCCCCGGCCTTGTGCTTTGTGCCATGCTGTGAAGTCTCACTCTCTGTCCCCATGTTTAAGGCCTAAACACGTGCTTTTGACACCCAAGAGCTGGGTGAAGCTAAGCCCTACTCTTATCTTGCAGAGAACACAGGAGAGAAAAGCCCCCAGGGATACTGGACCAGGCCATGCCTCTTGAAGTGCGGACTCCTGTAGCATTGCTTACTGGGAAGCAGTGCAGTCTACACTTGTCTGGTTGAAAAAACTTGTGGTCCAGTCATTGATGTGCATATGAACATTCTCCTGTTTGGCTATCAAGGTACTAATAAGCAGGTTAAGATGAGACTTTATGCTGGTAAGATACTGTCAATTTATAAAGAGGATATGACAAAATCAATGTGAAGCAGAATGTGCAATCCTCTTTTGGTAATGTCAGCAGAGTACACACGACTCTGCACACCTCATCACTGACAGCATTGAAGGATGCAGGAAAAAAAGCTTACTGGAGGCTCTAACTGCTTGGGAGGGTTTCAGGGAAAGTAAGTGAATCCATGTTGGAAAGGACTAATACAATCCTCATGGGTACCTGAGTGTAATATGATAATGCCTTCTTTCTGCTTTGGCACTTCTTATACCCGTGATATAGTCTTGGACATAATCACCTTGGTGTTCTGCTACAGGCCACATAATTCAATGCATAAACCTGGCACAGCATCTGTTTTCCGCTCCACCACCTATTTGTACTTCTCTTCTTGGGTTCAGCTGCAACTCACATTGTTGTGTGTATGTATCACATATCAGATGGGAAAATCAGGCCCTTCATGTCTGATGCTTCTTTACTGCAAGGCTGAGCTCTCCAGTATCATCTGATAAGACTGTGCTATGGAACAGTCCATGAAACATAATGTAAAGTGATTTCAGATACCTTCTAGCATTTTACCAGCACATAAATAGTTAGCTGCCGTTGGAAATCTTAAGCTACAGACAATGGGAGATGGTAACCTCTTGTGCACAGGATTTAAAACTATGGGATCATTGACCTTGAATCGTGCATGTAGCCTGGGAAATCTAGAGTTAAGCAGCTTGCAAAACCATTAAAGCCAGCCACCAGTCTAAAGAATAGAAACCTTCTAGTTTTCCTGCTGATATTCAGTGTTGTTTCAATCGAAGTACAGGTAGCACTTGAAGAATGACAGATCTTGTGGGCTTTACATACCAGTAAAATGAGATTGTGCTTCATGACCCTCCTGCATTTGACTTTTACATTAGAGAATATGATTCAGGAATTCATTTGAAAATCCACAAAAATATATATGAAATTTTTTTTTTAATTTCAGGGTTCCAATTAATTGCACATTTTAACTGACTCAGAGTAAAGGAAGAATCATAATAAAGAAAATCAGAAATACAAAAGGACCCACAATCTTAACGTGTATCAGCACTGAAAAAATTACAAAAAATATAATGAAAAACATAGAAAACTGTATTTGTCTTACTAGCTTTATTCTTATGATATTATCACATTTTAAAAATACAATTTTAGAAAAAAAATGAACTATAGCTTTTTGCAGTGATAGGCGACAGGTCAGAAAAGCGTTTCAGAATAATTTTACACCTTTTAACCTTAAAAAATACTTTGCTGACAATTGAGAAAGGGCCTTAAAAGAAGCGCTGATAGGCATTCTCACAGCAGGGTTGCCATGTCCCATCACATAGCAGAGGGTTTCTGCATAATGTATCCTGTAATAAGAAGTGTACTGCAAATCACCGGGCTTGAGTAGCAGTTTTAAGAAAGTAATCCTTGGCATGAACTGCTATTAGTGATGACACTGAAAGTTTGTTACGTAAAACTCTTCAGAAGACACAAAGAAGGTAAACTGTTTAAAATTTTGATTTGAGCCTTGAAAGAACTACTTTGTCATAGAAATTTGTCTGCATTTAAATATATATTTAGTGTTCTCTGGTTTTTCATTTTAGCTTATGCTTGGACAGACTCGTTAAATGGAAACTGCAGTTTTGTTAAATGAATGCCACTTTTCTCTCATTCCGTGCCACAAATGGTAATTGTTCCAAAAGTTTCTTAACAATTACTGGTGTTAATTATGAATGCTAATACAGTCAATGATCACTGAGAGCCCCTGTGTTGCAAACCCTTTTTAAATGGAGTAAAAACTAAAAGAAAATTAAAAAGAAAATTCCGGTATAACAAAGACTAAATCAGTCCATCAAAGCACAGCAAGCTATATTCATGTATTAATGGTTAGACTAATCAAAATGGGATATGAATCTACAAGAAACCTTCTTGTTGAAATTAATTTTGTGTTTGTCTGGAAATGTAAATAAAAGAAAACGTGAAGGGGCCATTTCCAGGCAAGTTCTTTTCAGTGTTAATGATGCAAATCAGTGAAGTTTCTCAGTCCCTGGGGAATCTTTTTGTCTTTCTCATTTCCATAAGAATGATTTTTAGGTGATTAAAATAAAAATCTAATGGAAATAAAAATTCTTTATACTTTTCTCACAATACAGTTTAGTAGATATCTGAAAAAAAAACAGAGCTGGAATTGACTTTGCAACTATAATGAACCTTCCTAGGAGAGCATTGGTCACAAAATGTTTTTGTATTTCTAATGGAGACATTCGGGGTTGTCTTTAGAAGTATTTGATAGAAGTTGCAGTCATCTGAAAGCATGATGTTTCAATGTATCTCCAGAATTTTCTCAGCAGCTAGTAATGGGGAACGAAACGTTTCATTGTGTTGGTTTCTAAGTGAGCAGTATGAGAAATGGGCATAGATGTAATAATTAAAAATTTGGCTTCCCATGTTTTTGGCAAATAGTTTTTTTCAGAGCTAGATTCTTCTTGAATATCAAGGACTGGACTGATAGTGGAATACTGGAGGAACATTGGTAGTTTTAAATTACTTTTAATCCAATCCTTCCTCCAGAATGAAACTATTTGGCTGACTCAGTAAAAGGCTGCTATTAAACCATGGCTCTTCTATAAGCTCTAAGACAGGATACACCCCAGGGTTGTTCAGGATTGGCTTTACTTTCCCTCTTTTTTCAGGGAACAGGAAATGGAAAAAATGGAGATTCATATAATCCATGTTACCCCCACATTCAGCACAGATAACACCTCTCTCCTTGCCACACCACTGTGTAGGGGAAGGACTAAATGACTCCCCCCCATCCTGACCCACCCTGCACAGACTGAGAGTAGCATTGCCACAGACTGCGCTCGCACATGCAGCCATGCACATGTGTGTGCACATAAACACGTGCAAGTGCACACCTTCTCCTTGTGCAAGAAAGACATGGTAGCCTGCAGAAGACATGGAAGAGCACTGACCCTGCCAAAATCTCTCAGCAAACAGTGTAACTCACCCCCATGCTGGTGGGAGAGGGCAGGTAACAGCACTAACCATGGAGGGGGCTCAGTGCAGGAGCTGCTGCTGGGTTGCAGATGGCACTAGAGGGAGTATGTTCTTATTTTCCATGCTGTGGTCAGCAAAAGGTCTCCATCCTCAGCATTCACTAGTTGCTGTAAATTGCCCAGGCCCAAGCAAAGAAGCAAGGTAATCTCTTTGATGTGCACACAGTCATGGTCTCCGGTGAGAGCAGAGCAGGGACACAGGACAGAAGCTGTTCTGACACAGGTGGGGAGCCCCACTGGGGAGATCTCTGTGGATTCAGGGCTGCACGGGGAGACTGCAGGAAGGAGGCACAAGGAACCAAGCCTCTGCTAGCTCCAATCCATGCACTCTTGTAAGTTTGATATCAGTGAATTGGGAGGTGCAGCCCTTCAGGAGATTTACAGAGAAATGGAGTTGGAGATTACTGTGGCTTGGAACTTGATTGCTTCCCTCTGGGTCTCCTCTTCAGTGGCCAATGAGGCTCCAATGAGCCTCAGGTTGTTTCCAGGGCTGCTTTGGTCCTGGGTTTGTGGAGGAAAGAACAGAACTCTCAGGCTGGATGTGGGATCAGATGGGACCAGAAACGGATGTTCAGGGAAAATACACAGGTGTCTGATGCCTCTGCGACCCTGGGAGGTGATTTCCTCCTTAATCCCTCTCCACAGCTCCTGACTGAAGACTTCCAACTCTGCCCCAGGCTTCCCCAGCCCTGAAGGAAACCTCCCCCAGCTCCAGAGGGGGAGGCTAATGAAATGTTCCTGGCTGTAGTGAAGTCAGAGGGTGCTCAAGTTCCACTACTCGACAGATACTAGTTAAGGGCCTCAAAACCAGAGATGGGATCTGAAATCTCAAAACAAACCAAAACAAAATTGTCTATAATTCTTTTTAATCAACAGTACTTGTAAGTACATTTCAACATTGACTTATTAATTCTTTGCAACCTGATATTAGTATTAGAAAGGTGGCTGTCTCCAAACTGTTTACCAGACCCTGAGGACACATAATTTCTTATTTCCTTAACATGGAGAGAATCTAAGAGCCCAGACTTTAAGAAATACAATATACCTGATGAAATCATGGCTTGAGACAACAGTACTAGTCCTTTAGTTTAATGCCATTCTTGCTCCTTCTGTATGAGTGAGGTGAGAAACAAATTCCCGAAAAGCTCTCTGAAGCCTTTAAGGGAAGACACTCCTCCCATTCCCCACTCCTGACAGCAGGGTCCTGAGCCTTATGCCATGCCTCTACATCCCCACACAGTGTGTGGGAGACCCCAAAACAGCCCACGGTGCCTGACATAAACAACAAGGAGAGAGGAAGGATCAGAGTGGAGTGCTCCTCAAGGCACCTTCCCTTTACCACCTGGCAGTCAGCCCTGCCTGCCTGTGCACACTCCTTCACTCACCTCCCTCATCATGGAGGGCTAAAACACTTCTTCTAAAAAAATAAATAGAACACAAATTTAAATGTAGGGCACAGCCAGTGCTTTATATAATCCTTTACACATCTACTGTCCAGTCCATTTGCCCAGAGTTTAGGAGGCTCTGGTCCCACTCCTGCCTGGAAAGACATTTTCTTCCATTCCCAGGGTGTACTTACTGCCTGGCTAGGAGCTTGTTTGCTGGAGCATTGCCACGGGGCTGTTTTCAGTGGCATGCCAGAAAGAAGGACAGTGACCCTGCAGCCTAGGGATTGAGAGTGGGTACCTGGGATTTACTTATGTTTCAAGGAAAAGTCTGAGAGGTAAAATCCACAGTACCCCCCGCCATTCCTGCTTAGCACATACAGCTATATAGAGATTGAGTACCCCTTCAGGAAGATTGAGGCATGACTTTGATTTCACTCAAACAGAGGAAAGATTGCACCTAAATCACCCCTTTTTTTGAGGACTTGCAAGGAAGAGTACTGTGGATACTGGACAGAAACAGATGCTACATTTTGCAGGCATCCCCATCTGGCACACCAGGTAGGCAACTTACTCAGCTTGATAAAACTTTTGCTGGATGTGGTCTGAACTCTTCCCCCAAAATGGTCTGGGCTTGGAAGGCATTATATGGAATGGGATTTGATCAGAAACTTGTAAGCATCCCATTTGGCCCAGGCCCCACTGTGCCCTGGTGTACTCCTCACATGCCATGTTGCTAAGTGACACTTTGCAATGCGCATCCTGCAGCCTTCCCTCACCAGTTAGGTACAACTCCAATGTGCTCTCCCCTTTGTCTTCAAAATGTAGCGTTATGGATTGCAGTCTTGTAGATGCCAGGTGGGTGTGAGCCTGTTCTGGGAAAAAGGTCCAGCAGACCTGCAGAAAGTGTAACTGGACACCACACAGCTGACATGAACTGGCGTGGAATTGCTGTCAGCTATCTAGTCAGAAACCTGTTTCAGACCATGCCATCTGCACACTTCACTGACTGCTCTGGGCTGGAAACAGGACTGCTGCTCCTGAAGCGCTCTGAGCTGTTTCTTTCCCATGGCAATGACTCCATGCACAGTCCTGTGGTGTGGGCTGGAGCAGGCTGGGGCTAAACAGTGTGACGTCAATCTGGGTTGAGCTTTCCACTCAGGTGCATGTTGTGTGAATACACGTTGCTCAAGAGATGAAGAAGCTGATGGTGTCTGCCCTGTCCATTCCCAGGGCGATTCATTAATTTGTTTGTGCTAGTTTTACAGGAAATATCCCTTCATCCTGAAGAGTCTGTTTGGCTAGGAAGACAGAGAAAAGACAAAATGAGGTCTTATAAGAAAACAGAGCTGGCTGTAACACACACTTTTCATCCCTTACCCTCTTCTCCAAGATTGGATCAAGAATTTACTCATGTGAATCACAGGAGTATCTGCAAAGTAAGTTCATGGGGTGGCTGCTTTCCATACCCCTCCACTTGGAGCAGAAAACAGGTGGCCTGGCATCTTTTAGAATGAAGCAGGAGAATCCTGCAAACGCTAATGTTTCGCTGGGGCTAGACAACCTTCAGGCAGCAATCACAATTTTGAATTTAGCTGTCTTAAAATACCTTTGTGCTGTTTCAGGGACATAAATCCCACCTGAGTCTATCGGGACATGTGTAGGAGCCTCCCAAGGAGAACTTCAAGGCACAGAGATAGTGTGTTCTCATTTTATAATATCACAAGAATGAAACATCTCTTCACCCAGTAATACTGTTTCTAGTGATCCTCTTGTGGTGTTCTAGGGGAGATTCTCTGTATGTTTACTGGGACCATCCTTTCTGGCTAGGTCCTGCACATGTTATAACCCCTAGAGAAGTGATATGAGCTGGGATAAGTCTGGCAACAGGTGCCATAGGACAGCTTTAAACAGGTCAGAAAAGTATGTTCAGAGGTGTGAACTTTCTTCACCAATAAGGTAAAACAGTGAGGATAAGGAATCCCATTATAATTAATTAATTAGCACATTAGTTGGGAAGGACTAGGAAAAGTCTAGCTACTTATCCTAGAAGATGGGTTGAAGGCAACACTAAATTTACATTTCAGTAAGGACAAAATATATCTCAGAGAATATGAACAGAAACACCAATTTGTCTCACATTTGCAGAAAGATGTAGCTCTGTTGCTGTCCCTCTGGTCCTAGGTATTCCCCAAAAGAGGAATTCTTAACAGGAAGCTCCTGTTATTTGTGTTTGTCTCCAGTATTGCCTTACCACAGTTTTTCATGGAGGAGACTGGAAATGCATCATGCATTTGCAATGGTTGTAATGAGCAATTTTGACGTACTTCTCGAGGCAAAACGTAGACATTGAACACGCTGTGTTTGTGGTAGGGATGGTTTTGTTTTAGAAATTCAGGTTTAAAACCCCAAAGAAATTTTTCTGCCTTGTTGAACACATTTCACTTCGGTTTTTGTCATGGAGAGCAGCATCTCAAACCCTACCGCCCAACTCCTAGAAAATTCACCTATCTCCCAATCTTAAAAGCCACGCTTGCTTTAGGTCCACAGCTTCTGAAAAAGTTGTCCTGGGAAAGATGTGTCCCTCCCCTCCTCCTCCACCCTGCAGCAGGACCCATTGTCCGCTGTCGGCAAGGCATAAAGGAGTTAACGAAGGAGCCGGCAAGGAGGTATGACGGGGTGATGTCAGAATATTTCCAGGGAAAGAATGTGTTGGGGGGCGCTGGCCGGGCGCAGGGGCTGGGGCTGGCGGCCCCCGGCCCCACCCCGACATTCTTCTTGTCCGGTTCCCACAGGCGGAGAGTGGCACGGGGGGTCAGAGTGGACGAGCACAAAGGGAGACCCCCTGCTGCCGGGGCCATCGTGCTGGGCTGTCACTGCTACTAATTCATGACTTCACCTTTAATCTCACTGATCCATTATAGGTTAAAAAGAGACCCATTTTACAGCTGACAAGATTGAAGGGAGCGCAACCCAGGAACTCGGGGGAGTAGGGGGTAGGTAGGGGGGAGGAAAAAAAAAATATGGGAGGGGGAGAGAGAAATAACCCCCACTAAAGTTTGTATAATTGGAACCCATCTGCTAAAAATAGATTTTGTGGGGTTTGTTTGTCCTGTCCCTTTACTACGACGATATCTATTTTAAGAGACAAGCTGATAGCTGCGGCTAATTCAGAATTTTAACACTCAGGGTCAGGGCAAAAAAGAATGGGGAGGAAAGGGGGACCGGGGAAAAGAAAAAGCGTAAGATTTTAGGAGCAGGGTTGCACAATGGAAAGGATACTGCTTTAGAGCATGTTTGGTGAGGTCATCATGGGGAAATGACTTAAATTTATGAAATGCTGATGTCAAGGGTAAGTTGATCAAATCCACATTGATTCAGCAGAGTAATAAATATAGGTGTGTGGCACTTACAGCATGTTTATAGTGACACAAGTACTTCATGAATTCTCAGAAATCATTAGACCTCCTGTGCTGTGAGCTGTAGATGAAGTCTCCAGGAGTAATTTCACTATCTATTTTCGTTAGGGTAATCACTTTCAATTTATCCTTTAACAAAGATTTTTATGTTGTTAGTTCGAGGCAACTTACGTGCATATTCTCAGTAAACTTCAGAAAGTAAGCAAATAGGAAAGAAAAATGTGGAGTCTCTGAAGAAAAAAAAAAGAGGCAATTTGCCACAGACCTGTGAAAACACTTATTCTTTTTAGCATATAGCGAAGAATTCAATATTCTTGCATTTCCTTGTTTCTCCTACACCAGTGAGAATGCTGTAGGTACCTGTGTGCAATGCTAATACAGGGAGCTGTGGGATCAGTCCTTAACTTTCTTGCTTCCTGTCTGCTGTTTGACAAAACTTGTAATTCCAGAAGCGGTTTTAGTAAGTTCACCAAGCCAGTTCTATCCCTGCCATGATTGTATTGGAGAACATTGAAGCTAAGAAGGAGATTGTCTGCTGGATTCTCTCTGGTTTTTTGCCCTTGAGCCACTGGAGCTTCATCTCATACAATTTTGCAAAGTAATTATGTAGATTTATACTGCCAGGAGTGCAGCCCTTTTGCATCTGTTACAACACCCTGTTCCTTCCTTTGTCCCCTCCCAGCAGAGGAACTCTGAGAGTCATTGGCATTGTGGCTTCATGGATGTCCCACTGCCAAGAGGTGAGGGAGGAGAGTGGGGAGGGTTATGAAGATACAAAGAAATTTGTAATTATTTTTGGGTTTCTGGGGTTCATGGACAGAGTCTGTGAAGGAGATCAGTTGCCAGTGTCTTTTTGTGGGAAGGTATAAGAGACAATGGGGACCTTTCGTGTGAGGGACTCTGTCAGTTAAAGTCAGTGATGAAAGTCCTATTGAAAAGAGCCTCAGATCAAACCAAAACCTGTTTTCCTAAGAGTGACACTGCCTGCAAATGGGGGCAGATTGAGGTCCGTAACTGGCCAGCGCTTTGGACACATTTTGCTTACTTTAGTCACACAAAATGACGTATTGATGCAAGTTTCCAGGATCCAAACAGGCAGCTCTTTCATAGGCAAAAGCCCTAATGAAGTCACTGGCATGCAGCCTTGCTGGCCTAAGGCCTGCAGGCTATTCCCCTAGTCAATACACTGGACCTAATCTTATACCCCTCGAGCATCAAACTGTGTATTTTCTGCAAGTATTTGTTCTCTTTCTGCAAAAGTGCAAGATTTGTGTGCTGTAGAGTGCAGTGTCAGTGAGCAGCTGCTTCTCCTTCAGCATGAGTTGTTCAGTATATAGACCACATTCGCTACTGGTTGGACAGAACCATGCCGCAAAGCTGAGGCGCAGAACAGCGAGGACCTGCCAAATACAAATCTCCTCTTTTAATTTGTAAGTGTCCAAAAACAAACAAATAAAAATAAAGAAAAAAATTTAAAGTCTTCAACAAATATTAAGAAAATACGTATTTTTACCTGGTAATCTAATTTAGTGGAGCATGTTAATTTCTCTGGTTAAGTCAAAGGCAATCAATGGAGTTGTCTTAACAATGAGATAGGGTTACCTTGCAGAACAGATCTCATTAGCTCTTTGTAAGCTTAGTCCTTCTGGTTTCTGATCAGCCACCTGAATTTATTTCTCCCATTTCTGAGAGTGTAAGAAATACAGATTGGAATGGCAGGTTCACATATCACCTTGGTTCCAAAGTGTTATCAAACACAAAGTTAAAATGGTAAAAATCATATGGATGTTTCCAGGGGATCCTTTGTTTTAGGCAAGGAACCTCTGTTTGTTCTTTCTTTCTGAAATTTTGGGTGAGTGTTTCCCACCAGCAAATATTATAAAGCAATGTCCATGTAACAAGATAAAAAACACCTTTTAGAGATGAAAAATTGCCATCTCCTCCTCTACTTTTCTCAGAAAATGATAGAATGAATAAAATTATTCTTGGATAAAATGGGATTTTTTTCTATAGGTTTTGTACATCTTCTGCAATGCACCTGTAGGCAGGAGTCCAGAAGGAGTCAAGAAAGCAACTTCTGTGTGTATTGGCTGGAATAGGGATGAAATGCTGAACCAGATGGCAATGACTTGGTCTGAAAGTAAAAGAAGAGGGAATGGAGGTGATCCAGATTACAGATTAATTATGAGTCCTCCCTGTTAATGCATCCCTTTCACTCAATAGGGTGGGTACTTGCATTTCATGCAAAAAAACCCCAAAGGCTCTGTCTTTGTCTGCTCTTACCTCTGGCTACTCCAGATCTGATATAAGCCCACCGGCAGGCTCACAGCTCTAACGTCTCTGAAAATGTGGACCTTAAATATTCAGCTTTCTCTGTGAACTGACTTCCTTTGACAACCTGCATCCATGTCGTCATCATGCTTGATGTGCTATAAATAAATCCATGATCTTTGATGCCAATCAACTAATACCAGGTCCTTATCACAACAAGCTCACAGTACCTCATTCAGTGTGCTCAAGGAGTTATCTTTCTATCTCCTTTTTTAAAATGAAACTAATCCATTGTAAGACCCATAACAAGGAGCCACTCACAGGGTGAAAGTATAAGTGCAGTTTTTAAATGGTATTGTATATGTCTCATGACTCTTGCCATTAAAGACACAGGTATGAAAAGCTGCTCTCTGTTTTTATAAAGCACTGCTGTGGAGATAGGGTAGGATTTTCCTTGTGCTTGCCAAGGAAGTTGTTCATGGTTTAATTAAAATGTATTATCATCCTAAGGCTTTTTCTTTTTTAAAGTCAAGCACCCTACTGAAGACAAGGGACATTCATACACCCAAATCTGTATCAGAGTCCTGCTGGCAATAAGAGCTTTTGCACAAACATCTGATTGCAAAGTCAGAAATCAACAAAGCGAGAAGAAATAGGCTGAAGAGCAACTACCTAAATAGATGCAGTAGCACATAGAGTGGGAAGCGGAACTGAGAGAACAATAAATGAAGAAACAATGAAAAGGTCAAGCATTTATTCAGGATTTATAAGTAAAAATGTTGTAGTTCAAGCAGTACACGCATGAGGTGAAAAATTCCTTCTCTTCATTTATTTTTATTTTTCTCCCCTTATTTCTTTTTTCCAGCTCATGAATATTATTGAAAGAACTCCTGCTTGCAGTGGGAAAAAAATAAATAAGAGATGCAAGTAGTGAGGGTACATGGGGCCATCAAGACAGGAAAAAGCACCATTTTCTTGACTGGCTTCAGGAGAATGCACTGCATTCAAAGAAAAATGCATTTTATGCAAATGATGTTGGGAATATTTGATGCAGAAACATGATCTTCTTCTTTCTCATAGTGCTGGCTCAGTCAGGAACAGGTGGATGGGGGAATCCCTACTTGCTGTGCAAGCTATCTGGGACAATACACACATGGTGATCACGACTCTCCAAGCTCCAGAGTTTGTAGAGCATCTGGAGCAGAATGTTTTGTGCCTGACGGGTGGCTCACAGATGGTTGGTGTATCAACCCATGTACTGAGGCTGTGTGGGTGCAAAGGCAGTTGTGCCCATGTGTGGATGAAGAGCTGCTGAGGAGAATGGAAGAAGGAAATTGTTGTGCTGGGCATTGTTTAGTCGAGTACTGCTTGAACTACTTTTAACAACCATCAGATCAAACTGTCTTGAAAAGAGTAAAAGAAAGCCAACATGACGCCTTGAAAGTCCCATATGTTGTATCTTCAGGGATTCCTTTCAGCAGTGCTGTGCCCCACCATTGCTCCTTACTCAGGAAAATTTATACTCTTTTCCCAAACATTCTGCAGTGCTGTTTACATTCCTGACCTTCTCTATCCCCTTCCTGTAGTGCATATGTTCCCCTACCCTCTGGCATTTGCCCTTTGGTACATATTTCCTTGAGATGTGGTCCTCTCCTCCTCTGGACCTCCTGTCTCATTACCTTCTCCTACTGGCAATTCCAGCCCCCACTGGGTTTTGTACAGTGCTTGCATAGTGCTTTCTTCATGCTCTGGACAAAGCAATGCAGAGGTGCAATGTCAGACAATCCTTGATGAAGAAGGGAGGGATGGATTTGACAGCGTCATAAACCTGTAAGTCACACTTGGAATCCTCTTAGTTTTTGCTGGGACTGGTTGCAGTAGGTGATGCAGTTGTAGATACTAGTTCACCCAGGTTTGACAAGAGAGCAAATGGAGTACCACAGCTTTGAGAAACAGATGTGATTACACAGTGGCCTACTTTCTATTTAAATATAATCCTGAAATGCTCCTGCATTTCTCTGACAGCGTGCAAGGGTAAAAATTATTTTATTTTGTTTAAAAAAATACAAACAAACAAATTGATAAATTAATCTCCATACTAACTGCATTGCAACTAATACAGTTACCCCAGGTCTTCCTTGGGGTCAATATTTTCCTTTACCCTAAGGCCAATGAAGCACCTAATAATCGAACAGCAAATACAAGCACCAGGCTGACATCATCCATTTCCCACCCTCTCCAGATTGTTTCTGTCCATCTCATGCTCTTCAAATGGCAATGCAAAGCCCATATGCTATGGTGTCAGGGAAAAATTCCCAACACAGCATCTGGCTGTGTGGCAGGTCCCGAGGCAGTTGATGTGTCAGCTTTGGAGCTGACTCTGCTTTTGTCATGTCCCGGGTGTTGGTGATGGGACTGCCTCGTCACCCCACAAACCACTTTGGATTCCTGCTTAAATCCCTCATGAGATCTCTATACAGGCCTCCTTTATGGTGAAATAATGAGAATTTCTTAATGCCCATGTGTGTGTGTCCAGCAGAAATACGTGGTTTTAGTTTAAAGTGGTCCACAGCCTGGTACGTACAGGTCACTGTGTACTAGGATTTCTTTCTCAGAAAACTCTTGAATGCTCTTTGAAAAGATCCTTTTTTTTTTCTTTTTCCTTTGCTCACGAGTTTAGAAGCCACTTCTTGATGAATAGGATCCATAATGCCCAGAGATATTCGAGATCAAGCATATGGTCCATTGAATATGCATGTAAGCAGGGCGGGAGGGAATTGGTGTGCAGCACTGGGGAAAGCGTGTCTGAAAGTTAAGCAGTGCAGAGTTCGAAGGCAGCCTTTCTGCCCATTTTGGGAAACGTCACTTTCTGTTTCCTTTGATATACTAGTTAGTAGATAGCATTTGCTGTTAAAAGCATAGCTGGGAGATTTAAGCACTTAAAGATTTGGTAGTGGCTTGTGTTAGAATACTACCGTTTCGCTTGTGGTTTCCTGCAAAATGCTTATTTTTGCAACCAAAACATAAGACAATAAAATCTCAAGTTTTTCAAAAGTACATAAGGATAAGAAACTTCTTTAACTGACAAATGACCAATTCTCTGTTAGGAGAGAGGCTCAAATGAATCTTCTTCACATTTAAATGAAAAGAGTGCTTGGAGAATACATATTCTGCTAAGTTTTCCTTACCAGTGGAGAGAGAGAAAAGGAGACAGGATTGAATAGGAGCGATTGGGCATGAAGTAGTAACTATGAGGTCTTGGAGGCAGCAGAACAAGAGAGGGAAGGAAAAAAAAAAGAGAAGAGAACCCAGTAGAAAGGCAAGTGGGAGGAGGGGGGAAGGAAAGGGTATGTAGCAGTTGTTTAAGAGATGCCAGGGAAAACTTGGGATGCTTCTGTGTTTGAGAAGGGACACAATCTTGAAATACTGAAGTTGACAGGAACTATGAAGATTTACTGGGAATAATCTTGGGGAAATTGTTGCATGTCTAAGATTGAATGGGTTTTTTGGGGGTTAGATTTTTTTTATCACTGCTACAGCAATTTTTTTTCACATGATAAAATATAAATTAATCTTCAAATTATCAATGTGTTAATTTACTTCATGAGCCAAAACAACGTATCACTTTGCATTTATTTCTTATGGCTGCTGAAAATCCTAGAGAAGTGAAGAATTAGAGGACCTTTATAGGAACCTTCTCCTTTACACACAGAATGTGACAGTGTGGGAACCACTGTGAAGTGCACCATCATCAATATTCCTTTTATAGGAAATACTTTATAATCATTTAATAAGAGTGGGCATGAGAGAGAAGAAAGATATTTCATTACCGCATGTAATAGCCCTGAATAAATGCCACAAAACTGACCTCTTTCACATCTGAATTGAGTCCTGCAGGTGTACCATTCTGTGAAGGGCAGTGTGTCTGTGAGAAATGCCTGTGGGGGAACCTATATTTCAAAACCAAACACCAATGTGAAACATAACTTAGAGGAAAATCTCTGGGCCCTCCTGCTGTCTGCCTGCAGCAGGACTGACCCTTCGGCATTTACCCATCTCTTAAGTCAGATTTAAAATCACAAAGATGAGGGGAAGAAAAGCCTTAAGTACATATACTGTAATTTGTGTCCAGTCAAGTAGGCATTTTCCAAAGTGTCCTTGCAAGTACAGTTCTTCCTAGCCATGGGTCATGTCTGCATATTGAGGATGATAGCTTAAAGTCAGACCAGTCAATATATTATAACCTGTCTTGTGCAAATATGTCCTTGGAAATGCTCATGGAAGTATGAAATACTAATGTAAAATAGGATCATTTGCATTATATGAGTTTGCTTTATATAGTCTTCTGAGGAGAGCCATTTATCCATCTAAATACTTTCTATAGTAACATGCACACTCTCGGCTAGATATTTTGTAAGGTACTTAAGCAAGGTTCTTTTAAAAATAAGTAAAAGGAGAGCGAAATGGTGAGCTCTTTTAAGGCATCTCAGTAGCAGGCTGGAAAACAAGCCTGCTGGCTGAGCTGCTCACTAGGAGTGATTTCCTCCTAGGAAATTGCATAGTACAGCAAAGCCAAATGCATTCAACCTTGGCCCATCTGAATGTGCTGGAAGGGAATCCAGCCTTTAGTTAGATTTTTTCTTTCCAGATCTCTTAAATTACTTTAAATGCTGTGCCTGTGGTGATGGGGAACCTGGGGGCAGGGCTCTCTTGTGGCAGTCACATTAGTGATCAGCCACTTTCCAGAACAGTGCATCGATCCCTCTAGACTTTTTAAAGTTAGTGAACATCTCTGGTAGCAGTGGTTTCATGCCTTAAGTTTGAAGGTTAGTATCTCTTTACCATTCCTTAGCAAAATTTATATTGAGGGAAAAATTCGTAGATGCAGGGTACATGTTCTCAGAAAATTCAAAACAAAGAAGCATCTTAGATATGTTTCTCTTCAAATCCACTTACTATAGTCCTGTGCCCAAGCAAATTATGTCCAAGTAAAATCTAATTGTCAGAATCTGGTTATAGTGAAGATGTTTTCTGAATTCCTAATCACTGTGGATCCTGTTTCACAAAGAGCTGAAATGTGCTGGAGCCCAACAGGCTCCCATATAATTTAAGTACATGCTTAACATAGGTTTGGTGTCAAGCAGTTGCTGAATAAGCATAGGAGTGCACACGTATGCTTATATCTGAAAAGGTGTTTGAGTGCTGCACTGAGTCAGGGCCTCCTTCTGAAACCTGACTTTCTATCACTAAAGAAGATGCTACTAATTCCTTGGTTGCCTCCAGACACGCCAGTCCAGGAATGAAGTGCAAGGCAGCCCTTCATTGTGAGGGGACTTATGCTGAAGAAGGCAACTCTGTACAAATACTTTCCTGGAGTCATAGGAATGACAGCACGCATGATCACTAAACTCATGCAAAAAAAAAGCACTTTTTACCTAAGAGACAGGGGGAAATGTCCACTCTGTATCACTCAGCTACTGGAAGCAGCAATGTGAAACTAGCACTCTTTGCAGATAAAAAGTAGCTCTTTCTGCACAGTATCAAAAGCTTGAATTATTTGCCTAAATTAAATTCAAGAAGACTAAGAATAATAGATGTATCTGTATAAAGCCTGTCCCAATTTCTAATGATGCTCTGCGTATTTTTTATATGCTCTGTGCTTGTTTATCTCCTCACTGCCCATTTTTCATTGTTGGTGCTTTTGCCTCTATTTCCCCTGTTTTACACATAGTCACTGTGAGGCTGATGTACACATTGCAACATCTTGCTGATGTAAATCCTGCCAGGAATGTCTGAAATTCAGGGAATTATGCAGGACTGTGTGTAGACCTTGGAGATGCACCGAGGTAAGCATGGCAAAGCCAGGAGGTCTTATGCTCCTAGGACAATTTGAGAGAAGATTCAATGCTTGCCCAAGTCTAACTGAGACATATTTTTTGATTTATGTTTAAAAAAACGGTGTATGTACACTGTGTGAGATGGCAGATACGTATTAAAACCAGAAGAATGACAAAGTCAATTACTAGACTAAAACTGACTTCTGTTGGCAACATGTGATATAAATTGTGGGTTTACTTATGTTGAAAAGTGTGCCTCTGATTTTCCCTGCTTGGGTCTTTACATTCTTCCTAAAGATTTCATCAAAGCTAAGTGATTACAGAAGCTGTACTGCTTAATACACAGCATTTTCCTTTAAATTTTGATATCACAGATGTACAAGGGACAAGCTATTATCCTACTCAGGATCCCATGGAATAATCATATGTTGGACAGTGGGCAAATAAACTGGGCTGGCTGGAAGCCCGTTCACTGCTGCTGGTGGCCAGCAGCTGCTCCATGGCAATGGCTGTAGCCAAAGACAGAGGAAAGCACAGGAAGGCTCAAACTGTTTCTGAATTTATTCCTTCTCTACTTTGCCCTCCCCATGCCCTCACACCTCTCCTTGTACATGCCATGAAGAGAAAGGGGTCTCAGAGAAGCTGATATTCCTCTCATCCAGTGGCCATAACCACCAAAATTCCCTCCCTTGCTGAAAACTGATGCTTGCTTTTCCAGTGAAGTAAGGCAATTTTTTTCCTCTGCAAATGAGACATTCATAACAACAGTAACAAGGGCAAGAATTTTCCAGCAAGAATTATAAAACTTTCCTATGTGTACTTCCTATGCGAATAAAGTTAAAACCAGCACAGCCTGGACTTCCGTTGCGTGAGGTAATTTATGTCAGTGTTTGTAGAGCTGGGGCCAAAATCTCTCAGCACTGGTGCTGTATTTCCACTCATTTCGTACTAGGGTCTTCTTGCAAATCCCCTGCGGGAGCAGTTCAGAGGTACTTAAAGGGATGGCATTTCTGTAATTATCTAATTATTGCTCCAAAGTTCTTTCTTGTGCTTGTTAAACCTTCATTCAAGTGAAAGTGTAACCCCACACTATTGAATTTGGATAAAATGCGATAGAGAATCAACATTAATTCCCCAGTAGTCTTTAGGGTAGGTACTACTGGCTTACTTTTATCTTTTCTGGTTTGAAAACATGGAGTTCAGACTGGGTCATTGTGAATAGAGTGAAAAAATTGAAAGGTATGCTAGTGGGGCTGTTATTCTCCATTAGATCCTTTATACTGGCTTAAAAATTCGTGGGTCATCTATTTCTTCAATGAATTCCATAACAATTTGGGGTGATCGCTCAAGTACCCGAATTTCTGTTAGTTGCTATCAAATTCAGGTTTAAATTCTGAATTTTTCAGTAAGGAATTGACTGTGAATTGGATCATATTCAACAACCTTTCAGTTACTTATCCCTTACTTGATTGTTTTATACTCTTTCCTTAATTCCTCTGGGAGTTCCTTCCCCCTCTGTGAGACACAGGAGTCTAACACAGAAGAAAAAATAAGGGAAAAATTAAGCCTATCTTAGGTTATTTCCTTCTGGTTCTTACTTTTTAATTCACTTTTCACTATCAGCCACGAATATTATACCTTCATTTGAATTTTCAGCTGCTGAATCATGATCAGGTGAAGATCCAGTAGCCCTGCACTACTGGATGTAACTCAAGGGGTTATGCTGTTTTCACTGCTTGGCACATACTCAGGAATGGGAACTTAGCTTAGCAGTTGGAGCATATGGCACGGGGAGATAGGCCAGCATCTTGGATGAAGATGCATATATTTTGTACTCTCATGATATGATGCATTCTTGTGCTTTGCAGATGGCACCTCAGAATTGTGGCTCTGAAAACTAATTTTGCCCAGCCACGCAGGTCTGCTGACACAAGCACAAGGATCATCTGTTTCTGCACAGACACTACTGCATGCTGCAGATATCCTAGGCAGGTATTTTTCTGAGAAGCACACCTGCATCTCAGTTGCTGTGGTGAGCAGAAAAAAAAGCTCAGGGACCTATGACTAGCCTTTGTATCTAGAGAGAGCAATTCAGGCAGACACGATGGCTACCTTCATGTAACACTTGGTTGTTGTTTCTTCTGAAAGTTTATTACATCATAGTTGTCAGGGCAAGAGTAACAGGAATACACTGATCTTATGACAGCTGGAAAGAGGGGTGCATTCTAATTGACAAAGGTCTAACATTGCCTTTGATTTGCTAGCAGCCTCCCTGTGCACAAACCAACAACCAGTCCTCAGAAACGCTGCTTTTGTACCACATAGGGATCATAGCACTAACAGTGCCAGTCTCCAAAACTAGTTTGTGCTCAGTATCTGCCTCTCTGTCCCCCACAAAACAAGCATCTTATTACATGTGCAAGTGGACCAAGGGATTGCTAGATGGGTTTCAGGCAACAGATTCAGTGCAGCTAAGTGAACTGCAGAGTAAGGTATGAGTACTTTCTGTTCTCTGGCATAATTTGCATTACTTAAAATCACTTTGGGAACATTTTTGAAATGCACTAGGCTGGAGTGCAGTTTTTCTCAGAACTGTACTGCTTCCCCTCCAATCTCATTATTTTCAGTACTGTGTCCCTGATCTGATCAGGGAGATCATACAGGGAGATAATTTTAAAACATATTAGGCAGATGTATTTTTAAAGCTCATTTTCTTGCATACGAAGTGGACTTTATACTAGCTACTGTCAGGTCTTCTTAGCTTTGTTTTTTTTTCCCCACCAAATTTCTGTGCTCTCTGTAGGTCAAAAAGCCTTCAATATTACTCTATGCTTTTTGCTAGATACTCTCCTGAAACAGTAAACAGTTTGGCAGAAGATAAAGCCATGGGTGATGGACACAAACAGTTAAATTCTGTTGTCTACCTGCAATAGGAGAGCTAAAGGAGAAATTGGAATTAAAAACACAACTATCCAACAATGAATGGGATACTGTCTCGAGTAATGGGAAAATTACAGTCAGCTTACTGTGTACCAAGGGGCTTTTTTTTTTCTTTCATTTTTTTTTTTAAACGATACCAAAGAACTATTATTTACAGGACCCCTGAGCAATTGTTTCCACATTGAGCTAACACAAGAGAACAGTTGCTGGCACTACCAATAATATATATCTGCCTGCTACCAACAGGCTGGAAAGCTCAAATAGCTGCAGTGTAAGGGATGGATTCTAGGGAGGAACCTCCTCCCACCACAGTACTTCTGTAGGACACAAAAGATGAGCACATTTTTGACAGCATGTGAGTAGGTAAGAGCACTTGCTGCCTGCAAATGAAATGCTAAAACAGCAGAGAGGTGCCTTAATCCTGCCCTGCATTCAGATGTTGTGTAAATTAGCAAAGCGTTTCAGAAGATGCCTCATTACCCACAGCAGAAGGAACCAATGTGCTACATTCATAGCTTAGATTTAAGACAGATTTGAAGACAGAATAGAAAAATATCTGCCCTCTGAATTTATGGTGCTCTGTCTCTTATTTTTCCCATTTTTAGACTTCAGCTGACTACCTGGGGTGCCTGATTTAGGCTTTCTGACTACTATCGCATCCAAAATCTTCAGTGATTCAGACTGCCACTGACAAACCCTGGTTCTTTGTACAGTCACTGGAGAGAAGCAATTTCCATGCCTAAGTGCACATCTGACTAGGACCCCTCATTGTATTTTCTGTTTTATCTCCACTAGCAGGAAGAACAAATAATTCTGTAGCACTGAAAAAAAACTTTTCTACCTCCATGGGTCTCATCTGTCATGGTTTCCCTGGGAAGAAGACAAGAAGAGGATCACATATTTTATTTTTTTTTCTATGGGTTTTGTTTGCTTGAAAGATTGAACTGAGTTTTCTTTTTCTTTCTTGTTGAGGCTGAGGGGCCCAAGAACATGAGTAGCTCTTCTCCTGAGCCCATTTCAAAAGTATGTTAAGTGCAGGAGCATTGCTGAATAATTTTTTCACAGGATTATTCACGAGTGTATAGAAATTAAAAATCAATTCTAAAAGAGTGCACAGCACCAGTATGATAAAAATCTTTTTAATTGAGTTATTTAAGAGAAGATATTTACTTACTCCTTATCTTGGTGACCAATTTATTTGCATCCAGGCACTTTACCACAGTGCATTTTTGGAAAGCAAAAAAAAGATCCTATGAGAAGAATTTGAAATCTTCAGAATAAGACATGCACTGGGATGCAAGGTCTCTGCTAGGTGTAGCAGCTCAAAATGGTGGTCCAGGAAAAGTCTTGAATATCATGGGCAGTTTTTCTGTGATTACACAACTGAAAAAGAACAGCAAAGAAACCAAGAAAGGCTTTGAACTTTACTTTTCCCATAGTGATCTCTGTTTTCACTGTTATTAAACTTAAGTTTGAATGTGTACATTCTGAGGGGAGCATTTAATGATAACTATCTCGTAAACAGAAAGAAAGGAAATATTATGAATGGACAGTGAAACTCAACTTGGTATTTCCTTTATCAGTTGTTTTATCTAAAGCGGTAACTTCAGAGATGAAAATAAAAGAAACAGTGGAAGGCATGGAGAAATCAAAATAGTGGATAAACAAAAAAGAGATACATTAGCAGAAGACTCTAACAAGAAAGAGGCTGTTACTGTACCGAGAAATCAGAGACTGTTTTATAACATTTATGCTCTGTCACGATACATAAGATGTGTCATATACATATTGTGTACCTTGTATGAATGGTCCCTTGAAATCATTGGTGCTGTTTCATGATATAAAACAAAAAAAAAAGGAAACAAGCATGGAATGAGATGTCAGCATAGCATTATGAACTGAAACTCATTTTTCAGTATATTATAGGAGGAGAAGACACAGCATCTGAAGTTGAAAATCTATGCAGCAGTGAAAATTAGTTTTGAAATAATATCCTCAATGAAATACTTATTAGACTATCTGAGCCCTGGAAAGTGAGTCAATTAGTGCCAGCATTGACATAATGCTGGAGGTTATTTTACCAAGCTGATAGACTGTAATGATTATCAAATGTGTTCAAGGAAATGGAATCTTGTATTCAAACCATTCCCATCCAGAATCTGATTAGCTTTTAAAGCTCAGACTTGATTATCATGATTTCATTAGGTAAAAAACACCACAAAACCAACAGACACTTTGAACCATCAAATGATTTTTTTCTTTCCCCTGTGGTCTTGGTCAGAGTGGGTATCACATGAGAAAGTAGCACAAGACTGACATAGATACAGAGTCTTCTTCATGAGATTTGCACAGAACTTGTTGACCATCTTTTGGCTGCGAAAAAGTTGTCAGACACTTTTTTTCTTGAGCTTATGTTTATAAGAACATATGAAAGATAGCAGTATACTAAGGAAAATGGTTTAAACCTTATAGATAAACACAGTGGATGAGCTTTTGTACATGGAACTGCTGGTGGTGCATCTCATTTAGACTCAGACTGCTTGTAGAATTTCCTGTTAGATGGTGTGTGATACCCTTTCAAAAACAGAGAGACATGCTATAATCTAATATTAAGAACCTGTCTTGTATCTATCATTCTCTTACTGCCCTGGGTAAAAATTATGTTTTGTCTGAGAATGTTACCTGGTAAACAGATCATGCCTGCTTACTGCAGCTAGTTGTCTTACTGAGTATACAGCTGAAAGAATACACAGATTTAAAGATGAGGAGATGGTAAAAAATTATTTATATATAGCAGGATATTCAAAAGCTGTCTGGACATGGTCCTGCTCTAAGTGTCCCTCTGTGAGCAGAGAGGTTTGAGTATATAATTCCTGGAGGTCCCTTCCAACCTGTGATTCTGTGATAGCATGACAAAAGCTGCTCATTGTTTTTGCTCAGAAAACAACTGCTCTTGTTACACTCTAATAATGAAAACAGTAAAAATCTGAGCCTTAATTTTAGTGTCAATCCTCCCTTTTAACATAGAGATGTGAATCTCCTTGCAGATAGCTTCTTGTTTGTGGTTGTGAGTTTGATTGTTGTCAGCAGGTACAATCTGGGCTGATTCTTCATCCCAATGAAACTTAATCAGCCCATTTCTCATTTATGCCCTAAATATCTAACATGGCTTCACAGAACTTTGTGAAAACATCATATTTATGTTGTGTGCGGATGTACTTCGGGATCCAGTGTGTGTCCCTGCACTGTGGGTAAACTTTTGAAGAGGTAAGCAGGCATTCCTTCTCCATGCCTCCAGGTCTGCTGGTTTGTGTGGCAGCTGTAGAGCCATTGCTCTGGAAAGACCCGTCTGCCTCATGCTACTGTCACTGTGAGACTGGAGCTCTGCCAGCACCCACATTGCCACGAGGGCTGGTGGGTACATGAGGAAAGTAACATCACTGAGCATCTCCTTCCCACAGCTCTCCCACACAGGTCTTTGCAGAGCTGAGCCTCGGCTTTCAAACCAGTATAATTTTAAAAATACTCTTTGGATAACCATTTTAGTGCCTGACATTGACAGTTATTAATCACAGAAGTCCTCTGACGGGGGCACACAGGATAAACTGAAACTGAACCCAATCAGGTATTACATTCTAACACAGTTTTGCCCGTGGTGATTTTCTCTGTTCTTTTCCATATGATACTTGCAAGGTGGGAACTGTCACAGCTCAAAGAGAGTTCAGGCAACTAACATGCCATTTAAAACTCAAGTTTTGAAAGGTATATTACGTTGAGATTTCATGTTGCAAAGACAAGGTGGTCATAGACTTTGCAAACATTCATGCAAATAATTCTTTCCACTTTTCTGCTAACTATGATGTTGGTAAAAAATAGTAGCATTTCTGATTGTCACTGGGAAGAAAGAGTAGTATTTTAGGACTTTTTTTGAAAATGTTCTATTTCCCCCTACTTCTATTTTTGTGGGACAAATTAAATATAGTTGAGGTTTAGAACATGAAAGTGTTTTGATATGTGAATATTGGTGCTATACTCAGCAATTACCAGCTTCTTCCAAGTAAGTTCTTTTTGAGGACTTTTACCATCCTGGAATACAGGACTGCAGCAAATTGCATTAACAAATGAACGTTGCATGGGCCTGCGCTTTGTCTTAACCAGAAAGTGGAGAAGATAATTCTGCCTGTTTCCCCTGACTCCCACATTCTCCTTATCTTTGGAATATTGTACCTCAGAAATACATAGATATCTGCGCAGTGCTGATTGCTGCTGAGTGGTTGTACTGGTGTTTAAACGTGGCATTCTTGGTGGTTTGGTTTTTTGGGGGGTTTTATATCTATGTCTAATCCTGCAAAAGGCTTTTAGAACAATATTAGAGGAGACAGAAAAGGTAGCTCTTTATTAGAAGGTTCTAAGGTGCACAACAAAGGTACATGCACGCACATCAGCCAAATGTTACAGTTTTTATAACTTTCAGTAATTAACATATTTGATAAACATAACGAACCTGTGATACCGTTTTTCCCTGGTGCTCACCCTCAGAACTCCTCAGAACTGCCCCTGGGAGCCCCTCCAAGGTCTCTGAGCTTACTCTCCTGTCTTGACTACAAGCTATCCTATTGTCTCAGTTGGAGTTCTTGCAGGTGTTCTTCAAAACAGGGTGTCCTTGGTAATGTGTGTCTAACAGAATTTCCGGAACATGTGAGAAAATGTTCAGTAATTTCCAAATGCCACCTAAAATGTGAGAAACTTAGGAAAACTTATTGAACTTATATAACTCTATGAAAATCTATAAAATGCACATTAAAATACTCAGGCATCAATATGGAGGAAGAGCTTAGTTTCAGCATGGCCTTAGGAAACCACTGCTTTTAGGAATACTACTGCCTATTACTTCTGTAAAGAATACAAGATGAGGATGCATCAATGAAGGCTTTTATCATTAATGATACCTGCTGTTTGTTTATATTTCTGAAATCAAGCTTGCATACTATTGAACACAGTGGTTGTGATACATGTTCCAACTCCCATATGGAAATAGCTACTCCTAGTACTGTTACAGTGAGCTTACAAATAAGTCAGCTGATCTTGTGTTTTCCTGCAGGATGATTTTAGAAGGCATGAAGAAATGATGTACAGACATGTCATGGGCTTTCTGAGGACACTTATGTGCCCTCATTCCTCAGTCTGGCTGGCTAGTGAGGCCATATCCTGCCTGATTTTTTGTCTTACGTGCAGTTTTTCCACATTTCTTTGACCAGTGGGCAAGGAGGAACCTTTCATAGACTCTTCAGACATCATTTCAAGTAATTTCTTAGTAACTAGTAATCCATTTCCAGAGCTGGAGGTGGTCTAAACTGAGCTCTAAAGTGACCATTAACTTTTTCTCTTTCAAGTAGAGCCAGGGATTATTTTTTCCCTCTGGGTGCATATCTTTACAAACAGGGCACTGTTAGATTTTTACCCTGCCATAAACTCTGACTGTAATACCTCATCCGCTACTGACCTGAAGTGAACTCTGAGGAGAGGGAACAGTAATAAAGCAAAACCCAGCAAACAGTGTGAAGCTTTTGTAAGATCTTATATAACTGAATTGGCTATATTGGGAACTTGCCTTTGGTTTTAATTATAGATTTAAGGGTGCACTTATTGGGCTCTGTGCCATCTCTTTGCTCCCTCCCTTCACTCCTGATTTGCTTTGTATAATGAGCAGCCACTACAAAAACGATGGTTCCCCCCTTCCTTTCAGGAAGAGGACAGGCCGACAAAAGTTCACTGGGGGATGGGGAGGTCTAATGTGTTAATTGTCTCATGTGTCACTCTAGTCTTGGGTTTCAGCCTGGTCCCTCCAGAAGGTTTCAAAGACCAGCTGTGAGGCCCCAGCAAAAATGTGGGGTGGTGTTTCAAAACTGGTCCATGTTTCCTCACAAACGTTGGAGTTGGGTGGCAAATACCTCCTTGAACTCACAGAAGAGTGTCAAGGGAATGACAATACCCAAATCTACCCAAATCTATCTCTTATGAGTATCTGTTTCTCAGAATGCACAAAAATTACTTTCACAGGAGCAAAGCTAGAGCAGATGCAAAGCACTGAGGTCTTGTGAGGGCCTCATGAAGAATTAGTAAAATCTGAATTCAGATTTGAAGACACAGGACTTGGGTGCTCAAAAAAATGTAAAATATAACTAAGTCAATTATGCTGCCTGAGCATCATTTCCCAATTTAATTTTTAACTCAGTTTTTCTGGTGATTTCTACCTCTCAGAGTATCTGCCACATCAATTGTAACAAGTGTATAGGGAGAGAGGCTTGTAAAGCAATAGCAAAGCTGCCCTGCAGAATTATTTGGACTGTGCCTCGTTTGAGGTGTCCCAAGCTCAGAAATCAGATTTCTGAATCTGTTATTCATATCAGAAGCTAGTCCCCTGATGGGCTAACTGGAGTTAACTGTCTTGCCACATCCAAGAAGGTGACGATAGAGCTGGTGGCTATCCCCTTGCTTTAGCTTAGTTGTCTTCAGCTGTTTGTTTTAGTCTTTTGAATGGCCAGTGGTTGATAAAATGTGCTAAACAGTGCCACAGTGTGAGCTGAATTCCTTAAAGTCTTAATGTCCACAAGCAATCTATAGCAAGTAGATGAGGTCTATGATGTAAGGATAATAAAAGTACTGAGGAAGAGAGCAGGATACCTGAACAGCTCAACACAAAGGCAGCCCAGATCCAGTAAGGCTGGCCCACAGCCTAGAGCTAAAAAACTCTGCTTGCCTGCCCCTTGCTCTAAAACCTGGGCAAAACCTGGATAAAACATAGCAGGGGAATTAATCACTGTTTTAATAGCTTTTTTTTTTTGTCCTAGAAGGTTCATAATAGTGGCCCTCTTAAACTGCAATTGTAATGGTATAGCTCCTGGTTACCCTTTTACTGATATCAAGTTAGAAATATTGCTAAGAAGAACAGCAAAACTTTGGAAAATGGTGACTCTGATTCTCCTTTGCAGTAGCCTACTTCTTACCAGCTCTGTGCCCCTTGACGAATTTGTCATTCCAGAGAATTGTGCATTGTGCAGACACGTGAAATTACAAAAAGACTGCTTCTAATGAAACTGCTGCTGAACAGACAGAAAGTTTCAATCCTAAGGCCTTACAGATGACACTGCAATACATAGTCTAGGCTTCTTGGTTTATACAGGTGTGTATCCTCTGTAGCAGACATAGGTATGTTCATCCTTGCTCCCAACTCTTAACTGATACCACTGCATCCAGTTTTGCTTTCTTTTTTTATGCTTTTTCCTAGGATGTGACTCAGTGCTTTTCAGCAAGCAGAGCCTTTGTCTGCATCATTCTCTCTGCCAATCCTTTACATCACCTGCTTGATCCAGAGTTTGGAGTGACTCATTTTTCTCATCCAAACACATGTGCACACAATGAGCTGTCTCCCATCTAATGGCCCTTCACAGAAACTTATATGTAGGGTCATGATTGTGTTTTGTTGCAGATGCCCATTGCCCATCTGTAGAGGACAGTCTCTGTCTGTCTCAGGATTTATATTGTTCCGAATGTTTTAAAAGCTTTGCAAGTGAAAGCAAATGATTTATTTTTTCCCTTCCTCCCTCACTAGCTAATTTTGTATCTATTATTTACTGTGGGAAAGCTATGCCAAACAAGCAATCTCTGCATTTTGTTCTGAGGCTGATTTCTATCCTAAACTGTTTACTGACGTGAGCTTGAACCTGTTTCTGGAAAATCTGCACACCACTCACTCACCACCTTGCCTTTGTTGATTGCCCCATATGTGATGATACAGTTTTAACGGATTCACTTAAACTGCATTGAGACACTTGTGGTGAACTAAGTAACGAAAATTTATATATAAATGACTGAAATTAAGACACGTACAATGCAGACATGTGAACTAGTCCACCTCCTCTTTTGCACTGTCAGAATCAACGGAAAGATGCAAGCACTTCCCAGCAGTAATTTGGCTCAACCTGAATTGGACAGCTACCATAGGTCACGTGGCTTACAATTAGGAAAAGGCAATGAAAAACAGCTTTAGTGCAGATGTCTACATTTTGTGGATGTCTATTGTTATGGCTTCTTACATAAATTAAAGGTAGTAAACTTACTGGGGAGTAGAGCAGAGATGCTGCAAAACAGAGTTTCAAGAATTGCCAAATAGGCAGGTGACTACATTAGCACAAAATGATAGTATTTTAATTTTAGATTTTAATTCCTGTGCATAGAGTTCATTTAACCTTAGCCTTAGGCATAGGCATCTCTGTATGTACTTCAGCAGTTACACAGCCAAGCAAAGTAACATACTGCTAGAATAGAATCATGGAATTGCTTAGGTTGACAAAGACCTTAAGATCATCAGGTCCAACCTTTAACCTAATGCTGCCAAATTGACCACTAAATCATACCCCTAAGGACCACATCTACATGTCTTAAATACCTTCAGGGATAGAGACTTCACCACTTCCCTGGGCAGTCTGTTCCAATGCTTGACAATCCTGAAGAATTCTTTCTTAATATCCAATCTAAACCCCCCCTGGCACAACTTGAGGCTGTTTCCTCTTGTCCTATTGCTTGTTTCTTGGGAAAAGAGATTGACCTCCACCTCATTGCAACCTCCTTTCAGGTAGTTGTAGACAGAACAATAAGGTTCCTATTCAGTCTCATTTCTTCCAGGCTGAGCACCCTCAGCTTCCTCAGATATTCCTCCTAAGACTTGTGCTGCAGACCCTTCACTAGCTCTGTTGCACTTCTCTGGACATAATCCAGACCTCAATGTGTTTCTTGTAGTGAGTGGCCCAAAACTGAACACAGGATTAGAGGTGTGGCCTCACCAGTGACGAGTACAGGGGGATGATCACTGGCCTGGTCCTGCTGGCCACACTATGGCTGATACAAGCCAGGATATCACTGGCCCTCTTGGTCACCTGGGCACACTGCTGGCTCATGTTCAGCCGGCTGCTGACTAGCACCTCCAATCCAATCCCATAGACTGTTGTCTCACAGGCATCTCCAAAAGCTTCTCAGAGCTGCAGGAAGGATGAGGAAAGAGGCAGACAACCACACTTATAAGCAGCATGATTGCCCTGGAAGAACTGAGTTAGCAGGACTCAGATCTACCAAAGAGGTTGAATATATCTCCAGGTACCTGTTCTGATATCCTGAATGGATATGAGATACCAATGAAAGAATGGAAAAGGTTAGGGCAACAGCTTTATTCATAGGCTCATCAGGATATCGCATAGACTAGTGAGATGACTGTGACCCTTCCTATCTGGAAACGTTCCCTCATTAACCTTTCTGAGACATCTCTGTTCATCCTTTACATCAGCGTAAACTAGTTGAAATGTCTGCTCTCAGGCCCAGTAGAGGAGACCCAGCTTCTGGACACTAAAATGTTAGCAGCAAAAAAAGGAAGATCAGTATGTTCAGAAAAACTAACAGAAGGGGAAAATGTTTTGTAGAAAGAGTTAACTGATGTTTCAGAGAGCAAAGCACATCTGCTTCCCCTCCTGTCCCTCAACAAGCTGAGGAGAATGAGCTGCAAGCCTGTATGTGGGAAACAAACCTTGAAAGTTTTTCAGACTTGAATTTATCACGTTGAATTTTTATGATGCTCTCAACAAGGCTGAGGCAAACTTCTCACCACTTGTTGTGTTAAAGAACCTACTTTGCTTGTCTTTTGTACTCTAGAGACCTTGGAAATAGATGGCCTCAGAAGAACCCATTTCCCAAGAGAAGCAAAAAATTCTAACGCCTGTTGCAGTTGTTTTGTGTGAACCATTGGGAAGGTATTTTGGTACTGTCCTAGGAACAGTCCAGAAGGCAGATGGGCATTTCACAGCATGACAGTCTTGCTGCCTTATTCCATAAGTGGCATGTCCTGTGCTGGCCTGATGACAATGTGCCCGGCTGACCTGTGGGGCTACAGAGGACAGGGTGAGCTGCCTCTGGTAGGAATGTCCTGACCAGGAGACAATGCTTTCAAAGCCTCTCTCTCCCTGTCCAAGGGTGGTCAGAGGCAGAGAGTACCTTTAATTTCCCTGCTGCCCTTTGTGTAAGGCAGGTCACAGACTACTGCTTGTGTTACTTAGCATTTCAATATCTCCAGGCAATATTTTTTCCTCCTGCTTAGAAAACTGTCTTTCCTCTAATCCATTTATTCCTGATCTGCCTTTCCCCCAGTCCTCATGCTCACTGAACACTGTAACAAATCAAAAAAAAATGTCATTTTTTCATAACAAATCAAAAATGGGTGGCATAAAGTTATCCAGCTCTTGTTCTATGCCTTTTATTTTTCAGGAAGTGTGGAATATTTTAGAAATTCTTCTATCTGGTTAAGTGTAAGCCTTAAAGAGAGTGCATAAGAGAGTCTCACCTTCTTTTGTTCTTCCTGCAAAAGTTTGTGTTCATGGGGATGGCAAGAAAGAGGTACCAAGACTCTCTCAGTGGAGCTGTTTGGATTAATGAAGGTAGACATGACTGATGTGAGCCAGTGTAACATGGTTTTTGTTCATTTAATGTCACATTTTTCTGATTTTTTTTATTCCTTTTGTGATACATAAAATGTTACTTGAATTTTGACTGTATCTTGATTTCACGTAGATACTTTCAGTTATAAAATAAGATAAAGTAAACCCCCATGAAAAAATCTAGTGAACGTTAATATAAGATTGTTTTGTCTTAACTTTTCAACAAGTAATCTGAAATTCTATGAGAAGGGATGATAACAACTGAGAGACACAGAATGGAGCCATAACAGATGAATGTTAAGAATTTTTGTTTGGTTTCAAGAAATCTTTTAGGTGTGCAATATAGCACATTGGTACTGAATTCACAGGGATATTAAGGGATGGGAAACTATTTCTGAAAGAGGCCTTGAGAGCTCAGCAGAAAATGTTGTTTCCGTGGCTGCAGCCCTTTTTGGAATTTACTTCTTGCTAGTAACTTTGTGCCACGTTTGTGACATTGTTCCAGTGTCATTTCTCCAGACTCTTGAGAAACCAGTCACTGCTGAATAGGACCATAGTGGTACAGCTGGACATTAATTTTAAAAAAACTGTATTTGCATTCAAGGCAAGAGAAATCATCTATATCCCACCCCCTGCAATATGCAGAGATATCTTCAAGTCAATCAGGTTACTCAAAGCCCCATTAAGCCTGGCCTTGAATATTTCCAGAGTTGGGTCTCTATCACCTCTCTGGGAAACCTGTCCCAGTGTTCACCACCCTAGTAATAAAAAAAATCTTAAATACCTTGTCCCTCTCTCTGTTTCAATGCTGGTTTGTAAGTCTTATACTTTACAACCATGCACCAAAATATATGATTCTGTTCTGAGAAGACAGCAAGGCCTGTACTCACTGTATGGTTTCAAGATTAAGTCCCCAAATGGCCCCATACCATTGAATGCTCACTTCCACTCCCTGTGACTTTGCTATCAGTGGAAGTTTCCCAATTAGCCACAAGTTGTAAAAGTGTGTCTGTTTTTATAAAGTTGCAAGGAAGAGAGGGTTAAGAGAGTACAATTTCTCAAAGGACCTGTCAGTGTACCTGGCCTCAGTGAAGCCCCCCTCCATGGGAGTTCATTCCTGGGATGTGCCTGTGAGGTCTGCTGACCCCAGCATTGCCACCTGTGGTAGCGTATGGGTAAGAACATCTGTCCTTCAGAAATGGCGTGGGACCACCAACTGTTCCCACAGGTCAGTGAACACAAACCTCACGATAACTATAGGTATTCCTCTCCACTGACCTACATGATTTGGTCTTGTGACCTACTGCTTTTGTTTATTTTTTAGGTTATAAAATATGCTTATCCAGCTTCAATAAGCAAGTGTGCAAATCTGAGAGTTGCAGTTCTAGAAATCCGCTCAAAAATGCCAATTAAAAGACTGTTAACCAACCCTCTGTTGCCTTTAAGCACCTGAAACCTTTCAAACATACTTAGGGGTGCAGGATTGCACATCCTATTAGGAACCCTCTAAGCTAGCCTGGCATATTAGCTGGATTTTTAAGGTATTCTGTGAAGATTATAATCCTCTTCTTTCTGGGACCAACTTTATTACCCCAGGGAAGCAGATAAGACTGTGCCAATATTTCCATCAGAGTGTTAGCTCTCTTTTTGTTAAGTCTTCATGAAAAGGAAGTCATTTTGCCCCATAATTAAGAACCAAAAAACTTCTCATGGCAGCAGATTTTGTTTATGATTTTCACACAAATATTTTTGACAGCATTGACATTTTTACAAGCATGACTAACTACACATTTACTCAGTTTCTTTTTTTTTTTTTCTGGCATTTAAATGTGCTAAAGATATTGTCAGCTAAATAATTCCAAAGTCTGGCAAGAATTTTACTGCATGCCAGGGACTGTTTTCATTTATTTTAAAAGACAAGTAGTTAGCCAAGATACCGAATTTGAAACAACACCTGCTGAGCTTGCATCTCAGTGACTGTGACAAAGGATATTCCTGTCATAGAAGACTTTCTCAGTAGCCAGTTTCATTCAGGACTTTGCCCTGTGCTTTCTTTGACATGTTTGGTATAGCAGAAATTTTACAGCTTTGGTTCCTTTCTCTGTGAAATGAAGTTCATTACCTACTTCACAGGAGCATCTTCAGCTTCAGTTTCCAGTACTCAGGCAATGCTGAGGAAGGAAGGGATTTTATGGCCTGGAAAGGACATGAGGGCACCTGCATGCAGCAGGAATATATCCTGTGTTCACAAGAATGCATGTACATGACTTTACCTGGAAGCCAGCTAAGGACACAGATACCTTCATTCACCTGGGAATTTATTCATGTACTTCTCTGTGATATCTGTCCTGCTCCTTGTGAATGCCATTACTTCTCAGAAATCCATCTCAGACAGCAAAGGAAATGCCCTGTGCTATGCAAATCATGGAGTAGCACCTTTACTGAAGGAATTGTTTCCCAAGACTGTCCTGTCCGTCGTGATGGTGATGGTGATATTGCAATATGTGTGCTCCAGAGATAACACCTGCCAGCACCTCCCACACAGTGGCCTCTAAGATAATTGTTTATTGTGTATTTAAAGTACTAAGGAGATGAGTGGTGTCTTGGAAACTGTTGTGCACAAACTGCAGAGAAACGCGGTCATTTATGATGGCGTTGTCTGACAATTTTAATGAGCGTGATAGCTGCGTATTACTGACCCCACAAATCTTGTGTCACTATACCCTGGTGCCACCTTTAGCTCTCTCTGCCCCCTTAAATATCTTCTGCTTTTTAGTATGCCAGTACTACACTCCTGCAGAGCAGCTGCCTGTTTGGCATGACTCATGCCAGACATTTGGCTATTTTGGACAAATGGGGATAGGCTTTTTATCCCAAATAGCTGCCTGCCTTGGATAGCACATTGTCCTGAATAATGGAAGTACTATCAACCTAAAAATCCTTTAGAATTCTTCTGCCTGCACCCACATATCATAGCAAAGAAATCAGGAAATATGCAAATAACTATTAATACAGCAGATGACGAGAGATGCACTTTTGAAATGATAGCTTACTTCTACTTGGTTGCACCCCCACTAAAGCCAAGGAGAAGACCTTGCCTGGGTGCAGGGTCTAGCAGCTTGCCCACAGCTCCATGCCCCAACCCTTGGGGAGCCCTCAGAAAAGGTGCAGGTACCCTGGTGACTTGCTTAGAACAGTCACTGGTCCCTGGCTCTCTGGTGGCAGGCTTGCCATGAAAATGTTTCTGAATTTTTTTTTCCCAAGCTCTTGATTCACACACTAGAAAGAGCAACTTTGGGTTTGAAAATCTAGAGCACATGTTCTGCCCATAGACACAAAAAGCCATACACTTTGGGTAGAAATTAGGAGTTTGTCCTGTTTTCCTGGGAATGGTTTGTCAGGATATGAAATTCAAGGGGTGTTCTAGGAGTTCATAGTGTCTCAGGCACAGATCAAGGGGACCTGAATGAATTTTCTGTCTTGACACAGACCCTCCTGGGAGAGCTTTTTTTTCCCTTGCTTTTGCTGTCTTTTTTTTTTTTTTGGTTAGGTTTCCCAATCTTTTAATGGACCCATTGTAATTTATAGTAGATTCTTGCCCAATGTTGAATGATGTAGTTTGCTAATGATGGATTTGGTTACAGTGTGTGTGTGTTGTAGAGTGAGAGATGATTTTATCTTGTTCTGATGGAGGTCTCGGGTTACCAAGGAGTCTTTATAGCTCTTTATCAATCCACCAGTGGAGCCACAATTTTAAAATGTGGGATTTTTCTACTTTCTCCTCTAAATTTTAATAAATGGTAAAACAGCTTTAAAAACTGATTATTTCAGAACACTGTTGCCCTATAGGCATAGTTGTCATCATTTGCAGTGGTCAAATTTCCGTTGGTTTCAATGTGGGATGGGAAAAGAATTGGGTAAGGAAAGAGTGTGGGGTCAGACCCAGAGAGATGGATATATAGAGGGACCAACAGCAGGGCCAGTGCCCTTGGTGAGCTGGTAATAACTAGTGGTAGTAGCTAGCTGAGGCAATTGGTGGTGAATGGAAGATTCTCACATGGATGAACCTGCCAGGCTTCTTTTTGGAATCTGTTCTACATTCACTTCAACGGCTCATGACCACCCTCTCTGTCCCCATCTCGCTTGAACAGTTTTAATTTATTTTGTTTGTGTTTGGGAAAATATGTTTTACATTTCTAACATCCTTTATAATTTCCTGAGATTTAGTTTGCTATTTTATGTTTTAGCCAGTAGGGGGTTTTTTGGTTATATTTGAAATCTAATTAGAAACTATGACAATTTCCTTTTAAATTAGATCCATATAATTTGGATATATGTACATGTAATTAGTTCACTAATGCTCATTAACATTATTCAGTCCACTCATTTTTCTATCATGAACAATTTTTCAAAGTCAATTTTAATAAAATTGGCTAACATTTCTTTTTCTTGCAGAGCGTTGGGGGAAAAAAATCTTTGCCTGCAAAATCTTTTAAAATTTTAGCTTTAAATTATGGAATTTGTAAATGAAAATGTGGCATTCAATGACACTATTTTGCAAAGGTGTATGAGATCTGCCACACTCTTCTATTTGCCCATGACAATAACCAGAAGAGTTCTGCATGTCTCATCACTATTTTTTTCCGCACAAAGGTTACCAGTATGCTACACACAATATAGAATTTTCAAATTTTGAAACATTTTGTTATTATAGTAATGGCTATTGCCGTTCCTAACACATACCCTGTCAGAAGGTTTAAAAAATTTATGCCTTGGTTCATGCAAAAAAAAAAAAAGTGGGGGGGAGGGGGGATAAAAAAAACAAAGGTCAAAACTTTTAAAATGTCACTTCTTCTACAGTTTTGCATAGAAAATACATTGAAGCAGTGGGAGGGCTCCTTGCCCATAGAAACAGGCTGTAAGAAAAGAATGTTATCCTGCTGCTGTAGTTTCCACTTTCACTGGCAGCTGCGGGCTGAGCAGAAAAGCACTGTGGGAGCCTATTGTTACCCCAGCTGGGTAATAGTTTTCTTATTTTACAGTCAGCAACTGAGGGGGGTTGGGGTGTCTTAGCAAAGTGCCTGAAAATATAACTCCTGCAAACAGATCACTTTCTCCTTCACTATGAGAAAGAGGGATCCATAAATCTTTTATTTCATTTGATTCCTCTATCAAAGTAATTAACTACTTCAAACAAAAGGTGGTCTTATTTTCCAAACAAATTTACACTGCATGGAAATGTTGCTCTGAAAGCTGTAAAATCCCAGATCTCTAATGGAAAGCTCAATAATATTCATCTTCTTTCTTTTTTCCTTTTTTCTCCTTGTATTTTTTGTGAAATTTGGTTGCTGAAAAGCAAATTTTCCAAGAGTAAACCTGTGTGTACAATAACCCACATTTTTACCAGAAAAAAGTTTTGATATGAAATGGTGGGGAATAAACTTTGCAAAGTCTTTCTTTTCTGACAGGGAAATTGTGAGCACCCCTAAAAAAATGCCATACGTGATTTTATGCTGAATGGTTATTGCTCAGAAGTTTCACTCTTACAGGACTGTAGGTTTCGTGTAGTGCTGGCCTATCCGAGCAAGGGCAGCTATTCATGTTACCGCAGCAACGTAAGTTTAAGTAAGGGAAGGTTAATGACCAAACTTTTTAGCTCAGCAGACTTTCCTCATGTCTTTCATTTCCCAACAACTAAAATTTGCAAGACCAGTTGCAGAAGGAGACAAACTCGCCTATGCTGGGAAAGTTGACTAGCTGAAAGATTCATAACCTCAACTTTTTGGTAGCCTCACGTGTCACCTCAGTCCCCATATGAAGTCCTGCAGAGCAGTCCATCAGCAACATGGAAAGACAAAGCACAGTCTGTGTCAAAACTGACCAAAACTGGTCAGTTGGATGAGAGTAAAGATGCAGGGCCCAGCTGATGGACAGCTGGCAGCTGAGTAGAGGACTATTTTGATCAAAGGTCTTATCTGTTGCCGGGTCTTTTTCCTGTTGCAAATCCTTTGCAACCTCTTGGAAAGAAAGGAAGATTGCTCCAAAAGGACGTGGATCTTGCAGTAGCCGTGCTTACTAACTAGAAACATAGAGTCATGTCAGGAACAAATCTCTCTTTCTAGAAGTAGTGCAAGTGGGATAGGTAAGAGGAGTACTTTCTTAGCACCAAATTTAGTCTCTGCAAATGGGCTCTTTCTCCATGTGGGGCTCATGCCAGAGGAATGTCTGGATCATGCCCAGGCTTCTTACATTAATGTACTTTGCTTTAATCTTTTAGCTGGTGGTGGTGGTGAAGTCACAGTATCGCTGGGTTCATGCTGCTGAGCCTCTGCTGCTGTTTGAAGCTGGATTACAGCTGCTTTGCTGTGTTTTTGCACTCCTCCAAGCCTCAGGGCAGAGAGAGTTACAGTTTTTCTCCCTTACTTGTCTTATAGTGTCTCCTCTCCATCTATGGTACAGTCAATGCTCGCTTGACTGATCTGGCTGGCTGAGTTTATGTGATGAGATGCAGACGTGTGATATGTAAGATCAGGCCTGATGCTGTTCCTTATTTTTCTTCAGTTCATTCATCTATGATTTTCGCTTTGGTGGAGACACTGTTTCACTATCCCGCAGAGAAACCTTCTGGGAAGCACATATACTAGGTGTGTCTTCAGCTGGGACAGACTCAGCTGTTTGTATTATGGGAAGATGATGGGATATTTGGTGGTCGGTCCAAGGCCAGGGTTCCCTGGAGATTGCCTAGCACTGCCAAGGTCAGAGCTCAAAGCCTTAGAAAATCAATGGTTGTGCTAAATTTGCATACTCACCACCATGCTGGGGGAAAACACCTTACTCTCCAAAGGGAGGACCTCATAGCCGGGTGTCCTGGCTGCCAATACCAAAGGTTTGTCCAGCACCTTTTCCTGGACCACACAGCTGAGGTACAGATATAGTATGTCAGTTGTGGGGAGAGAAGGAGTGGGCTCAGAGCTGAAAGGAGAAGAAGCCAAACTCCAAACATTTCCTGCATTATCTTGGGCAAATGCAATAGGATGGATATTGTGGGAAAGAATGATTCATTCCTTGTTTTCAGTACTTCCTCTGCTGATATTTTCAAGGGAAAGAATGAATGTTATTGTTTGGCATTTAGACCAGTGGTGAGGACATTAATTTCATGCACTTGTTACATCTGTCAGCATGGAGTCTCAGATCAAGCTGTGGCATGTACTCACTTTACAGGTACTAGGTTCAAGCCCACTTATTAAACAAGCATGGTTTTGGGAATGATGAATGTTCATATAAGTGGGGTTGGGCCAGAACTGAATAGGTCTTGTTGAAGATTCAAGGGATGGACTTTCAAACTGTCACTCTGTATTTCAAGCTGAAGATATTCCTGTCCCTTTCTCCACCAACTCTTGGCTCAGTTATAAGTCTACCAGGCCAACAACCACTCTGTGGCATACCATACACAAGAAGAACCCACTTTGGCTTTTATGTCAGCCACACTGTAACTCTGAGAACCACCAGAAGGAGAACTTTGGGTAGATTAATAAGGAGACTGAAGAGTATTCCTCTGCTCAGAGAGCTAGGCCAGCTTCTCTATATAAAATTTCCCTCATGTGCACAAGAAAACTTGTTGCTGGTAGCTCACACCTGAGGGCATCTTGTACTTGTTGGTACAGGGTAATAGATCATTTTCTACTGGAAAGGGATGGAGACCATCTACCCCACAGAAAAATTTAAGATTTAAGGTCCAGCTTATGCAATGCCTGTGACTCTCCTCCAGCAGAATTCTTCTGACACTCTTCTAAATGTTTTGAAATGTTGAAAGACTGCAAATCGAGAGTATGGCACAAGACCAACATGTCAGATGAAGCCCTTCAGTGCAAATACGCACAGTCATTGTAGTAAAATGGTTGGCTACTCTGCTGTGGTTAGTGAATTTTAAGTTAGTTTAAGTTGGTTCCTTATTTCTAAGAACATTTCCAGGAAGTTGAATAAACAGCTGAGAAACACAGGATTTCTGTATATTAAGTATCCATTCATAGTAGTGCTTCAGATTCCAGTACCTGTGTGACTTTCTCATTCTGGGTAGCAAGTAACTCACTACCTTCAAAGACAAAATGGTTGCATTTTTTGACTGAACCAAAATTTAGAAGTGAGAGCAGGGGTGGAGAGAAAGACAGGAGCAAGGAAATAATTTATCACTTCAGGAAATGAGGTTAAATACATTTCATAAATACGCACAGATACATACACAGGTATACACATACACTTTTCCATTCATATTAATTTAACTTTGATCTCCATAGTTAGTAAAAACCTTCTTCTGCTCCTTATGGGAAGTGAAGTATTAATTAGAAATGCCACCATCCTAGTTGAACACTTGGTCTTACCCCAGGGATGCAAGAATTGGGTGGCTAGCCAGACCAACAGACACACATGCAGTCAGTGCTGTTAGTGTCTTTGTGCTGCCTGCTCTACATGCACAGGAGAAAAGACACAAGTTAGAAGGTGCTTACAGTCTATGGATACGTCTACCTTGTGTTCCGCCAATGCCACAAGATGAGCAGAAGCAGTTTTGCTATGGCTAACAAAGCACAAAGATGCAGCTGGAGAATGATTCTGGGGTCCTAGGTATGTTTCTTCAGACTTGGCAGCACACTGCCTTGGTCATGCCATTTTGGGTCAGGGCATGGAGACAACTCATTTGCATCTGACTGCAAAACAGCCTGTAGCCAATCCCCTGCACAGACAAAAGCAGAGTGGAGAAACAGATGGTGGAGCAGTGTGCCCAAGGCCATACAGGAGGTCAGCAGGAGAAGCAAGAGTGGAGCAGACATCCCTGTGTCCCTCAACAATGGCTCATCTCCTGAGCTCACTGCCTGGTCAGGCTTTACTAAGGATAAGCATACTTAAAGTCTAGGCAAAGCTCCATCTATTTCCTCCACTGACACCTCTCTGTGAGCAGTCATTGGGTATTTGAGTTTTGCAAAACATGAGAATGCTGTGTAGAGTTTTCTAAGATTCACTAAAATTTGTAATAAACTGCCAGTCACATTTTAAAAATCCAGTAACATCCAAAGAAGGACTAACTTCCACTGAAAGCTTTTAAAATTGTTCTCTACTTGCATTACCTTAATAGCAAATGGTACCTGCATGGGCAGCAGGCTTTGTCTCATCTGTCTTCAGCCATGTAGATGGACAACCTAAGCCAGGTATTTACATCTCTGCTAAAGGCAATGGAGAGAAACAGGGCCATCTATTTTAGACGCCAACTAGGGAAGAGTTGAGCTGCCCTACAAGGTCCTTTTGTTATAGAAACATCTTAGGTAAGTAGTTTAGTCTGGATAGCCAACTTTCAGACAGCTTACATGAGATATGGGAAGTTATGCATTGGAAATAATGCTCTAACTTTGGTAGGGCCAAGGTTTCACTCCTTGGTTTTGCCTGTTTATACAGTACCGTGATCTTCAGTATGCCAATACTACATGCAAATTGATGAAAATCTGTCTTCTCACTCACAGATGCATTAAAGTTTTTGAAAATTTGAACTCTGTGGGAGCCCAGTAATTCAAATGGAATTTTTCATCAACCCCACTCATATAAATTATTTGTCTCTTTATGTTTTGATTATTTTCAGGTTATTAGTCCTTAAAAGACTTTTCTTAACAATGGAAGGGCAATAAAATTTAAGAACTTCCTTTAAACTATTTTTGCTTTTCAAGGTGAATTACAATATATTTATGTAGATAAGTGCTTGTACCCCACTTAAAAACCTAAGAAACACTCTTGTCTTATAGAAGGCCATTACAGTTTGATAAAGCTCTGCATGTGCATAGAGTAGAAAATTTTAAAAACAAGAAATACTGAGTTTTCTAATGTCAACTGAAATGTATTTTTATAGCACTTTAAAAATGCTAAGATTTTGCACTGATTTCATGTTAGATGTTATAATGCAGCCCCTCTATATACTAGAAAATCACCTCTTCTTCAGGAGCACTTTTTAGTATAGTTTTTGGGTACTGTTTACTGCCACTTTTTTATCCTTTAACTACAAGCCATTTCATTAAATTACAGGGACCTTTGTTCAAGCTAAAGGAAATAAGATGCTGGCCTTTAATCCAAAGTTGGCTCAGAGCTATACTGTGGTAGTCTTTGGAGAAGAATCTTGTATTTGACAAGTTCAGGTACTTCATGCCTTTTGGAGAACTGAATGGACTCGATGTCTCCCAGCAGAGCATTAGCTCTACTTATGAATTTTACTGAAAAACAGACTTTGACACTGAGGATGGAAAACACCAGCACAGGTTGCCCAGAGAAGTGGTGAACGTGCCAATCCTGGAAACATTCAAGATGGGCTCTGAGC
This sequence comes from Campylorhamphus procurvoides, assembly GCA_013396655.1. NCBI lineage: Eukaryota > Metazoa > Chordata > Aves > Passeriformes > Dendrocolaptidae > Campylorhamphus > Campylorhamphus procurvoides. The sequence goes on from WBMV01002889.1 coordinate 188,024, forward strand.
AACCCTATCAACCTGAAGATGCTCCTGCTCATCGCAGGGAATCAGACTTTAGAGGTCCCTTCCTACTCAAACTGTTCTCTGATTATATGACTGAAACGGCCCTTTGAACAGAGTAGGTATGTTGTTAATTACATAATTTGACGGACATGACCAAGACCCTATAAATATTTTTTGACTTTGCCCATTCTCCACAATCTTGATGGGCACTAGTCATCTTGAAAGTACATCTTCAAAACACATGTTTAAACTATTCAGAGAAAATGATCCCTAGATGTGACTTTTCCTGTTGTCTACAAAGGGTGTCTTGAGAGAAAAACTTTAGGTCTTTGGGCTAGGTCAGATAAATACAAGCTATACACATTGGATAAGATGCTCCAAAGAATCTTCAAGAAAGTTTGAAAAGACATTAGCCCCTTGAGGAGAAGCTGAATATGATTTTTGTGTATCATCCTGTTATACCGGTGTGGCTATTCAGAAACATAGAATCATAGAATGGCTTGGGTTGAAAGGGATCATCTAGTTCCACTTCCCCTGCAATGGGCAGGGAATCTTCCACTAGACCAGATAGCTCAGAGCTTCATCCAGCCTCACCTTGAACACTTCCAGGGATGGGAAGTCTACAACTTCTCTGGTAACCTGTTCTAGTGCCTCACCACCCTTATAGTAAAAAATTTCTTCCTAATATCTAATCTAAACTTGCTTTCCTTCAGCTTAAGACCATTCCCCCTTGTCCTATTGCTATCCACCCTTGTTTCCAGCCTTCTTGCAAGACCTCTTTATGTACTGGGAAGCTGCTGTAGTGTCTCCCTTAAGCCTTCTCTTCTCCAGGCTGAACAATCCCAACTCTCTCAGCCTGGCTTCATAGGAAAGGTGTTCCAGTTCTCTGATCAACTTAGTGGCCTTTGCTGGAGTTGTTCCAACAGGTCAATGTCTTTCTTGTGTTTGCGACCCCAGACCTGGATGCAATACTCCAGCTTGGGTCTTACAAGAGCAGAGTAGAGGGGCAGAATCAATCCCCTCAGCTGGCTAGTCACACCTCTTCTGATGCAGGGTGCAGCTGGCTTTCTGAGCTGTGAGCATGCACTGTCGAGTCATATTGAGCTTCTCGTCCACAGACATCCGAGGTCCTCCTCTCCAGGGCTGCTCTCAATCTACTTACTCCAGCTCTAAACATGCCTTGATAAAGGTCTGCAAACTGCAGCATTTTCCTCCTTTGCTTTATTTTGTCCCAAATCTGCCCTTTCTCTCTTTTTTAATCATTTATATGTCCATTTCCATAGGTGGAAATAATCTGGTTTTCCTTTCAAATTTAAATAGATTTAATTTGTCTTCAGCACTAGTTTAAATGTCACATTACTCTTTTTCCTTTTTTTATTCCTATAAAGGTGTGACCTCCATACATACATCTACTCCTTGCTGATCTTAAGGAATGTTTTAAATTTTTTTTTGTGGGAGGATCTGCAGGAGTACAACTGATGAAACAGAAGCAATATCTTTCTTTTTTCTCAAGTGGAAATTGATGGGGAAAAAAAGGTATCAATTTAATACTTAAAAAAAATACAGTTCTGGTATCAAAGGCAAAACAATCAAGATGTGGGATTCAGTTGCCTATATGTAAATGGTTAGAGCTATTTTAGGCTTGCAGAGTATCTATTTAGCTGCCTCCATCTGCCACTACAGGGATGTACAGGTAGTCAGAGGATTTTTAACATATCTGCCAACATCTGACACTGGCATCAAAAATGGTTGACCAAAGACTAGGGATATGCCTTGAAGCAACACTCTGTGCCTGTGTTTGGAAAGTAAATCTTGCCTTTTCTTTTTAGTTTCATTTGTGGAAATTTGTCATTGTGCCTCTTTTTTAACATCTAATTTTGTATATTCATTGTTGTTTTTCTTGTTGTACATATATCAATTATATAAATTACTTTTTCCATGTATGAAAGAATAACTGCAAAAAAATGATCCACATCAGTCAATGTTGTATCCTGTGGAGAATTGTAAGGCTCACAAAAATCTTGTGGACCCATCTATATAATGGAAAATCTTTGCAGCTCTGCTACAGGAGGGTATTTGTACCAGCTACAGCAAGGAACCAACATACAATATTGGTTGGTCTTGGGCATTTTCAGTAGATCTTGCACAGAAAGTGACTGAAGACACAAATCCCAAACACCGGTCACATGTAAAGCTCCAGAAATACACATTCTTTTAATAGTTACTGGGGAAAAATATCTCTTGGTATAACGTTTTCTGCTTGGAAAGTACGTGTTTGTGGACTGGTGATTCAAGAACATAAAGGAGATCGGAGACTAAACACTTGCAAGCTGAGAGAGTCACTGTACTCTGATACTTGGTGTCCTGGGGGAAGATGCTGTCCACTAGGAATGATGTGGAAAAGTTGCCACCATGTCTTCTCTAATGTCTGTATTGTGAAAAGAAGTAGTTATGAGCTTTAATAGAAAAGAATAACAATTTCATAAGAAAAATGCCACACCATGGGAGTACTTTGAAGACAAGGTACCTTCACTGCAAACAACAGTAAGATCCTGAAGTTTTGCAGAGGGCTTAGCCCCAAGATCTGTTTCTCTTTCTAGTGTTTCTCTTGCCTAACTATTGGCAGTGCTCTGCTCAGCAGCTGGCTGTGCTCAATGTTCTCATCACTCGCTTGCCCCTCTTCTGTGTAAGAGCCTAGGGGTTTGTCTTAGACCCCTTTTAAAAGCCCATGTACCCAAAATCATCACACCATCTAGTGTTTAAGCATTGTTTCTTCTTTCTTTCCATTCATCCACTGTGAAAAACCAGTGTATTATAAACAGACTGAAATCACCACATTATTTTTATACAGACTTGTAATGACTAACATACACAGTAGATTTGATAGTCCTAGTATTCCTTTGATGATTATTAACCTGACCTAGTAAAGCCCCTTAAGCAGTTCCAGTTGTCATCAAAGATCAGATGGAATTGTACAAACTAAAGGTGATGAAAGTGTTGTATGAAATGTCTCTAAAAAATTCCATCTTTCATTCAAGCCATTTTCTGGCAATACCCCTGTGAACGGCAGTGAAAATGTCATGTGAGCAAGAATTGGTTGAAGATAGCAAGGATAGATCTAGACTCTGGGCATCTCTACTACCTATTGTTGTAAGAAGTAGTGCTGGAAAGTATCACACCCTTCAATCATAACAGCAGGTAAATTGAGGCTTTCACCTTGGTTTGCGTGAAATATTTCTGCTCTCATTTCTTTTTGTTGTTGGAGCATTATTGAAAGAGAGAGTTCACCCCATTTTGGAATGGATAGGCTGGTCTGCTAAAACAGTTCTTGTAGGCACGGGCCCTTAGTTGTGCAAGAAAACTAAGGTCTAGTAAAGCCACTGATGCCATTTGCCCCTTGCTCAAGCCTCTCCTAATGGTGTCATTCCCTGATGTTGCAGATCTACTCCTAGGAGCAGCTTTGGCAATACTGCTTCTTCAGAGCCACATCCTCTCACACATCCTTTGGTTTCCCCAACTCTGGGGTGATTTAAGGCAGAAGACACATTTCTGTTGGCTGTGCACTATCCTAGGGAAGGATAAAGCCAATGAGCATTGCTTGGGCTCCTACCTCCAGCCTTCTCCCAGTGGGGACTCCAGAGTTTTCCAGGGAGGCTGGGAGTGCTGACACAGCCATTGACTGCCCTGCACACCAACACAGGTCTACATGAGTAAGTGACCTCTTGCTGCTTCCTTGCTGTAGCCGGTGCAAATAGTCTCCTGTAGCAGAGCTGCAAAGCCTTTCCATTATGTAGATGGGTCCATAAGAGTTTCATGAGCCTTACAATTCTACACAGGATACAACACTGATTGACATGTATCATTTTTTTGCAGACTTATTCTTTCATACCTGGAAAAAGTAATTTAACCTTTGTGAAAAGTTGCCTTAAAATAGAACATAAGATACACACGGCTTTTCCTGTGGCTTCATGTTATTTCTTTAGAGGTAAGAAAAGAGAAGAATGTTTTCTCAAGCAGGAGCTTTTGAAAAATTTCATGTGTTAGTAAGGGTAAAGATGCAGTAAAACAAGACATGAGTGGATGGAACAACAAGCAAATCTGTCTAAAGAAGTCCTTCTCCTCTGCAAAGTTAAGAATGACTGAATAGTAAATTGTTTTTTAATAAGTTTTGTATTCTCCTGGGATACGGTTAAAGGGTTAATTTAACGCTTGACCCATTAAAACCGTTGAGTGCAGTGAGAACCTTGTAAGGCTGATCAGATGATTATTGCTGGAAGATAAGTGGTTGAAAACCGAGCCTCACTAGTTCAGGTAATCAAGGGAAATTGGCATAAAAGAGAAGATGCGGCTGAGTAAAGACAGAACAGCTACCTGAGATTCTATTACTTGTCGTCTTTCAAGCATAATAATGAGATTATAGTAACCCTAAACTGGCTGAAAACAGAAATCTGGCTGTCTGTCAAGTTCATTGTGTTGAGTTTTACAACACTCCAGATCTGGTTCCTCTGAACCTACAGTAATTATACCAGGAAGAGAGGCTCAAAGAAACCCTTTTCAACCTTGGACCTTTGTCAGGTTTTGGCTTATGACCAGAGTACCATTGTTTATGTAATGGGAAAATAAAAAAGAAAAAAACAAAACAAAACAAAAAACATTGTTAATGTTTATTATTATTTTTTCATCATGCAATTCTAAAAAAAATATTGCCACAAGTCTTTCCTCAGTCCAGCTGTCACACTACTTTGTGATTGATTTTCTGAATGAACTTCTTACAGAGCCATGAGCCCTTTGGTTCTCTGTGGTTACTCAAGTCAGAGCATTTTGACTGCAATCATTTGTTTACACCTTTGATTGGCACGCACTGCCACAACACACACATGGGGTAGTGCTCCTAGTTTTTAAAAAATAAAAAATTACATGAGACAGAAACAGAGAGTTCATTACATTAGCCTCAAAGGTACATATGTTTCCAACCTCGCCTAGCCTTAAACTCCAGTTGTTTTGGTGTGGAGAGAGTTGTCAAATCTTGTTTAAAGACAGATTTGAGATAGTAGCTGCAAAGTTGCAGTTCAGGAAGACTTTTAGGCAAGTTTGGAGTCCAGTTATCTTCAGCTCCACCAGGTGCACTGTTCCCCTTGCTCAGAGGGAGTGTCCACCTGCCCTTCCTTCTGTCTTGATTCATGTTTGTATAAATGCTTTTCCAGGTCAAGGTAGCCTTGGACTGATAATAAGAAGAGATGTTTGCATCCATTCCTCACTTCAGACTGTGAAGAAAATAACCAGGTTGAAAGTTTAAAAGTCTGTATTTACCATGGAAAGAGCTGTGTCAGATGAGAGTGTCACCAATCTGTTCCTAGAGGTCACTGTTACTGCTGTTGTATGGACAAAGGTGCCTGGGTTAGCCTGGCTGAGCAGGATAGCTGGCATTAACCTGGCTGCTTTCTGCCAAAGTGCTTTACAGGATTATTCACATAGACAGAGCTGCTGGAGCAGTAGCCTCCCATGATGGTCAGGGATCAGCATCTCAGCACAGTGCTGCTGTCACTTAGCATGACTTTATGAGAGAACATCTCACACAGCTTCAAGCCTCCATGCAAGAAATGCTGATCTCCTGGCCTCTGATGCTGGCAGACAAGCTCTTTTGCCCCATATGTTCTGTGGTCTTGTGAGCTGATATGATTCAGTTGCCAAAGAACCCTTTCTCTTGGTCTAAACTGTATCTCCCAGAGGCAGTCAGAGCATAGGAATGTCAGTCTGCAGCTCCGAAAAGTCCTTCAGACACAGATCAGGCCCTAAGCACAAGTATGGACTTAGGAATGTGGTCAAATGCTTTGTTCAGTGGAGATCTGTGCTTGTAGCAAGTATGTTTCAGACAGAAGTTCAGCATTTGTTAAGGGCTATACCCACTGCAGACTCTCTCCTCATTTTTCACAGGCTATGGGCTTGTGACATTGCTCGTGAGCTGCCTTTATTCCATTTTCAACATCTATGTAGGAAAAAACTACTATTTATTAAATAGGAATAATGACTATCACTGAGATGCCTTCCATGGTCACCATGAAGTAGCAACCACTTGTAAATACTTCTTAAGTCACAAATATTTTTTGAGACCTTAACAACAGACCCTAATTTTTGATGCACCTGTTTCTTAAATGTGAGGTTTGTATCTCAGTGCTCTTCCTGGAAAAGCCATATCATATGGGCCTTTTTCATGTGAGCAATACAGAACAATCCTATGGCCTTAACCTTAAAACCAAACAGGTTTTCTAGCAATAGTGTGTTTGAGGAAGCACACAATAGATATATTTATTGCAGAACTACCTTCTCTGTTTGTTCTGAAAATCAGATTCTTTTCCGCCTAACTAGTAAGCAAGGTCCTCAGAACTACTAAGTTTATGTCAAAGCAAAGCTAAATTATTAACAACCTTTGCAGTCTCAGGCCTGACTCTCATAAGTAAAAGTCTTCTCAGTGATGGCTCTGCAGTTCATAAATCACTGACTATGAGACATGAAAATACAATGTACTGTGATGCTTGCAATTAGTACAGGGTCTATGGTGACAAACCTTCAGAGTCATCCAAAAGAGCATTTTGGGCTGCTTCTTACCATAGTTCAGTGCAGAACTAACTCAGGAATATGGAATACTGAAGTCAAACAGACTAGGCAATTGGCAGAAAATCAGGTATTTTTCCCTTCAAAATCATAGTTCATCAAAATAGAACTATTTCATGGAAGTCTATGTTTTAGCAAAGCTGCCCTGGGAAGTTTTAACCAACCCCAAAGGGGAGGACTTGTCATGGTGGAGAAACAAAGCCTGAGCCCAGGGAGTGAGCTGAGCTAAATGCTTGCAAACAGCTACTAGTACTGGCTTTTTAGCTTACTGCAGTTTTTATTCAAAGAAATAAAAAAATAGAAAAACTATTCATAAAAGTTCAGTTACTGAAAAAAAGATATATATCTAAAGGCTTGGCCATCAAATCCTAAGTCTTTCCCTCTTCCTGAGCTGAACAGAGAAAGATTGCAGCACAGTCCAAACTGTCCAGAAGGCATAGGGGTGCAAGATTTGAATAGAAGGCAGCCCACGCACAGTGCTCTGCTTTTTCCTCCCCAACCATGTATCTGACCCAATATCTGCTCTCACGGACTCAGCAGTAGCTTCCAGAACTCAATCTTCTACCATTTGCATTGAATATTCCTGGTTAGATGAAATGCATTGATGTCCATTTGCATGTGGAATAACAGGTTCAGAGAAGGTAGAAGTGAGAAACTCATTCTTCATTCTTCTGTCTTATAAATATATTAGTTCATACATACCCAACATGGTTCAGTTACTATTTTACCCTAACATGTATTTAGGACCTCATCTTCATATATAAAAATTACTTGCATGGATAAGTGAAACAGGAATGTGAAAAGAAACAGGAATACTTGAAGAGCAGCACAAATCCTGAAAGCAAGGATTTAAGTACACTTCACTTCAATTGCATATTAACAACTCTGACAAAAAAGAATGTTTGTAATATTTAATGAACCTCTGCAGTGATGTTATGGCCAAATATTATGAAGGAACTATGAGAAAACTGCAGAGTTAATAGAACTGAATTGAAGCAAGGATTTTCAGAAGTGACTTAATCTGAGGCTTGAAAACTGAAATAACTTTTATCCTTGTTGAGAAACTGCTGGCTCCCTTCACCCAAACATATTTATATAGATATTTAACTGATTTCACTAGTGAACAAGCTAATGTATTCTAGAACAATTTATTTTAAAATGTGAACTGTAAAATTATGCTACAAAGTTTATTAAACTTTCAGGTGTTACATTTTGACATACTCAGATCTTTCCTTTAACAATGACAGAATGCTACACAAAAATACTGCATTTCATCTGGTGTAGGTCTTTATCTTATCTTGACAGATTATTGCTGGTTAAATTGTAGAGCTGACTTAAAGGCAGGACTCTTCAAGGGAGTGAGAAATTAAGGCTTCACCAAATGGTAATAAAGCTATTAAAAATGCAAACAGAAAACAGCTACACTGTACAGGTTAGACAGCTAATCCAAACTAGCAGTTTAAAAAAGCAGAGCAATTACACTTTTATTTAAATGCAAGGAATATGAGCAAGAATAGAATGAGGTGCCTTGTTTAAATGCATTCTTTTGAATATTTATTAGAAATAATACATGTAGTTAAGCCACTTATCTGATTTCAGTGAATAAGTAAAATGAAAAAGATCAATTTTCATAATTATACTAAAGAAGTCTGTCTTTCATAAAAATCTCATTAATAACACCATTATTACTGAAAAAATATCTCAGTATTATTATTGTTATTCTAATTATCAGCAAAATGCTACTGATAATGTTGTCATAAAATTCCTTTTTTGTATCCTATTAAGCAAGATAGACTAAGTAGTGGTTTAAGTTAAATCTAGATACTAAGTGGCATTTAGAAAAAAAAATTCTTTGTGTATTTGGATAAAATACATTATGTGTATAATTACATAAACTACTTCAGGTTTAGCAAACAAGAGATATAGATAATGTTTACATGCATATGTATTGTTGTATCTATAGAACTATATAGCCAGTTCAGAAGAAAACATTACCAAGACATGCAAGCAAAGTAACAAAATGTTTCCCAGGAACAAAAATAGGGGGTTTTGGCAAAATTTTAACAAACAGACACTTTTACTTATTTACTATTATTATTATCATCATCGGAGAGTCTGTCAGTGCTCACTATTTTTTTTAGTGCTCACCTGTATTTTTTAAATTGCTAAAGATCTTGGGATCCTCTAGACATTAATATTAGAAAGGGCACATTATCTTACAGAGAAAGAAAATGTTACATGCTTACATCCATTTTCCAGCATGATTCAAAACTAGGCCAGCATGCGAGGCAGCCACAGAGGAGGGGGCAGGAAGGATTTTTGGAGTAGAAAGCTGACAGTTCTTCATCCTTATGGCAGACAAGGGCTGAACATCCAACATGGCTAGAGAAGAAGAGAATTTCTTCCTGCCATGTAATTTGACATGGTACCCCACCAAGGATTGGCACGTGTGGAGAACAGAATCTCACCCAGACAAACAAGACAGCCGGTTCCCCATCCAAAAACCTGATTAATATATAATAGCTATAATAGCCACCACAGTCAATAAAAAACATGTATGCAGGCTTCCTTGGGAAGTCCAAGGTTGTGATCACCTTTCTGAAGCGGGAGGCACCTGGAAGATGAAGAGACAGTTAGAAAAGTTGCATAAGTTGTCATGGGAAGGCAGTCCACTTCCCTATTGCCTTCTCTGAGCTTTCACACTATGCAAAAAGAAATATGCCCCTGGCAACCTAGCAATCTTATAATTCTTACCTCTGGAAAGATAATATTCAGGTTTATTGAGCAACAGATTTTCACCAATTCTGATGGTTCTGGCAGTTTCTGGTTCTGCTTTCATAGCCGCAACAACTTTAGTAATAGTGGTAAAAAGTTCATTTGACAGTACGAGAAGAGGCCAGTGTCTGCGAGGCAATGAAAAGAGTAGGTTAAAGCACACTTTTCTGCCCAGATCTTGATTATTACTAAATACATGTCCTTACATGCACAAAACCATGGAGGGCAGTGTTTGGGAGAATGGCTATTTACCATAGCATTGATTAAGCAGTGCCTACAGGCGTGATTAAGAAGGATCTAAGCAAAAATTCAAAGCTTTTTCTGAATGGGGTTAGAAAGAAGCACATCCCAAAGTAGATCACAGAGTGATTTTCTTTTAAGATGTATTATTTTTTTAGTTAATTGGCATCATGGTCTGAAAAAATCCTGGCAAGTGAATTTTATTTGTGTCTGTATCATGACTGCCTTCTCCTGTATTAAAACATTTACAGAAAATTAACTTATCTGACTCAAGAGAGTCAGGTAACTTTCAGAAACAACTTCCAGGGTATTGCAATCACTGGATGCAATAGAGATAGTTGTTACTTATCCCAATGTGTCACAGGTGGCATTTATCACTATGCATGAGTGTTAAAGCAAACAGAAACAGCTTTTATCACAGCAGAATGTCATGATCTGCACTTAGGGTTCAATCTTTCCATCGACTATGTGGGCACAAATTGACATGCCTCAGAGAGTAGGATTGAATTCTCCACTTATTTTAGAAAGTGTTCTAAAAATAAAATCAATATAAGGAGTTGCAAAAATAACTTTTTTTTTACTTGCTAGGGAGAACTGCATAAATTACGGTTTTATTTTCTTCTACTTAAGAATTATGTAAGTTGTATGAAAAGCTCAAAATAATTTTATACAACCATTGTGCTTTTGCATCTGCATGTCTCTAGTGATTTCTTTCTTCTTCCTTTTTTTCTTTCCCCCTTTCTCTTGTTCTCTCTCCTCCACTCTCTGTCTCTCCATGACTCACAGGCATGCACACGCATACACACACTCTTCAGTAGCAAGGGTATATGCAGCAGGCAACCCCCAGTTTTCCTGCTTGAAAGTGTTCCTGTGGCTTCCGGTAAGATTTTTCTAAGCTTTTGTTTATAACCACCTACCTCTGCAAGATAAATTGATTTCAGTTGATCTCTTGGGTGCACACTTAGGGCAGGTTTCACTTAGTCAATCGCTGCCTCCATCCCACTGTTTAGATTTACTGAGGCTACTTTATAAGCAGTGGCTACTTTTAAGAAGAATACAAATAAAACAATAGTAGGAACGCATAGTCCTATTATTACCAGAACTGTCTCTTTTTGTCTAACGCTATTTCTGCTACTGTAACAAAGCAGATCATAATTAACTAGGAACCTAAAGATTCCTCATATTCCAGCTAAATCCTGCAATTTTCCTGTCCTAAAGCCCTGCTGAATTTTCTTAGCAAAACAGTTAATATCTACACAACTGTGAAGCATCTCTCCAGGAGCACGGGGTTCCTGCAGCTGCATGTACAGTTAAACCTGCATTCACAAAACCAGCAACAAAGCTCATTCTAACCCGGGTGTGCTTGCACCCTCACAATCCTTGATTGTGNTCAAAGACATTGAAGTGCTGGAGTGTGTCCAGAGAAAGGCAACAGAAGTGGTGAAGGGTCTGGAGCACAAGTCCTCAGAGGAACAGCTGAGGGAGCTGGGAGTGTTTAGCCTGGGGAAAAGGAGGCTCAGGGGAGACTTTATCTCTTTCTACAACTACCTGAAAGAAGATTGTGATAAGGTGGGTGTTGGTCTCTTCTCCTAAGAAAACCAAGTGATAGGACAAAAGAAAATGGCCTCAAGTTGTGCCAGTTGTTTAGATTGCATATTACAAAAAATTTCCTCACTGAAAGGGTTTTCAATCACTGGAACAGGCTGACCAGGGAAGTGATGGAGTCACTATCCCTGGAGGTATTGAAAAGTTGTGTAAATGTGGCACTTGGAGATATGGTTTAATTGTGGACTTGGCGGTGCTGGGTTAATAGTTGGACTTGACGGTCTTAAATATCTTTTCCAACCGAAACGATTCTGTCATTCAGTAAATCAGTAAGCATAATTTGAAAAAACAATTCCCAGAACATTACTTGGAATATATATGTGTATTCAAATGTTACGTTTCACATCTTAATGAGCACAAACACAGAAGTAGTAGTTATAGCAGATCTTCATCCTTCAGTGAGCTCCTAAAGCATCATCTTTTGTACAAAAGTGCCGCTGCTTCCTAAAAACACTTATATGCATGAAAAATTGAATTTGCTCACTTAGACATTGCTGAAGACTTGAAGCAAAACATCAGTGAGCTAATTGCTGAATCCAGGAAATTACCATGAGGTGATATGTGACATGTAATATATCTCAGTGTTAGGGCAAATGACTACACTTTGGGCCAGACCATGGTCAGCCACTGGGCATTTCAGGAGAGAAAGAGAAGGCTTCAGCAGCTAGATAGCATTTTTCTTGCTTTAAATTATCTTTCTGTGCTATCTGACTGCTATGTCCCTGTTCCCAGGACAGAAGGTCAAGAAAAAGAAGATTTTGTTGTCACTTGATGTTGTAAATCACTAGATGTTAGGGTCAAACCAAAAAAGCCACTCCAGTCAGTGCAAATCAGGGCAGACTCATGACTGCTCCTGCTTTGCTCCTATTTTCCCAACCGGCCCTTGAGAATATGAACTGAGCACCTTGGATGCACAAAAAGAAGCGCTCACTTCAAAACATATCAGGGAGTATTTGACAAATTGCCCGCTGAAAGTTATAGAGAAACAGTGTCCATTAATGCTCTCCAAGCAATACTTAAATGAACCTGTAATTCTTTCTCCACCTATATTAACAAGAATAAACTGCATTAGCTTGTTTCCTTCTATTTCTAACTGTGATGTGGATGTTTTGCTCTAAATCATGTACTTGTTCTGTCATGTATTTGGGTTCTCCAAAACAGCTCCAGTAAATTTCAGCATGGCTCCATATGTAATTTCTCTTCACACAAAGCTGTTGTTGACATAACATTATGCAGGAAAACATATATACCATCTCTCCAGGCCCTCCACCCTAATTTCTCTCCTGATATTGGAGGTGTATTATGACTTTTATTTCTATTTGGCACTTTAGGGGAAGGATATGTTTATAATTTTGACAATCCATATGCTTATGTTTAAAGTGTATTTTCTGTCTCCAAGTAGGAAGGCAAATAACCATTTTCAATCACTACTTATTAAATAAAATTGTAGCTAGTAAATGGCCAACTTAAGTCATTTTTAAGTTCAGTTAGTGTGACATTTTCATCTAGAAGATATTTACCTTTAAGAAAAATTACAAAAAAGAAGGATATATGGAAAGGGGAGAGGGGGGACAGAATGATTCATAGGAAGAGTCGTGGCTCCTGTGGAGCTATTCTTTGTTTCACAACACAATATGTGCTGAAATCCTGTCTGCTCAAAAAAACAGTGTAAAAGGATCTGTTATTTCACTCCTCATTTACATGGTAAGAGTGTGTTTTGATCCCCAACTCCTAAAGAAAGAAAATACAGTAGCCCCTGCTCCTAATTTGATCCTTTCCTTTATGAAAAAGCATGTTACTGTAAACATTAACTCTGCCTAACAGTCCTCAGAAGCAGAAATCTTTGTAGTTGCTATGACAAACTTCAGCCTGCCTTGGCTGTGAGATTTGCTCTCTCTTGATGATCCAAAGGTCTCTTAAAACTTTCTCTTGCCCAACCACTGTAGCAAACTAGCTGACCCAGTGTGTGCATAACTGTGCTACACTTGTGGCATGTCAACTTCATTGGCTTGAGTCTCCTCAAACCATTAGGACTTCTGAGGGAATGTGGTTCTTCTAGGTGCATAAACTTCATAGAATCACAAAGTGTTTGGGGTTGTAAGAGACCTCTGGAAGTTGGTCTAACACTTCTGCTCAAGCACAGACACCTAAAGCCAATTGCCCAGGACCATGCCTTAACAACTGAAATATCTCGAAGGACAGAAACTACACAACCCCTCTGGGTAACCCGTGCAAGTGCTCGATAATCCTCACAGTTAAGTGTTTTCTTACATTTAAAAGGAGCATCCTGTGTTTCAGGTTGTGCCCATTGCCACTTGTCACTGATCATCACCGAAAAGTTTGGCTCTGTCCCCTTTTCACTTTCTCTTCAGGTGTCTGTACACTGACAAGACCCAACCTGAGCCTTCCAGGCTGGACAGTCCCAACTCTCTCAGCCTGTCCTCCTCCTGTGAGAGATGCCGGAATCCCTTAATAATCTTCATGGCCCTTCACTGGAGTTTCTCCAGTATGTCCATGCCTCTCTTGCAGTCCCCTTGTGCTGAGGACAATGCCACAACTGATGAGGAGAATGATCACCTCCCGTGACCCACTGGAAAGCAATACTTTCTTTCCAGCTGGGCGACATCTAGCATGCATTCATACTTGGCATTTTTCCTCCCCAGGTGCAGACCTTTTCAATTCCCCTTGTTGAACTTCATGAGCTTTTTGGCAGTTCATTTCTCCAGCCCATGAGGGTTCCTCTGGATGGCAGTACGACCCTCTGGGGTATCAGCCTTTTTTCCCAGTTTTGTGCCATCTACAAATTTGCTGAGAGTGCACTCTGTCTCATCATCCATATCATTAGTGAAGATGCTGAACAGGACTGGATCCCTGGGGTACGCTACTACTTAGAAGCCTCCAACCAGACTTCCTGAGACTGACCACCACTCTCTAGGCCCAGCCATTTCAGCCAGTTTTCAATCCACCTCACTGTCTACTCAGCCAACCCATAACTCAACAGTTTCAAAAATCTTACTGAAGTCCAGATAGAAAATATCCACTGCTCTCCCCTCATCTGCCCTGCCAGTCATTTCAGCATAGAAGGTTATCCAGTTGGTCAAATATGACTTCCATTTGATGAAGTCATTCTGACTACTCCTTTAATATTTTCTTTTCCTTCTGGTGTCTGGAAACTATTTCCAGGATTGTTCCACCACCTCCCAGAGGATCAGGGTGAGTCTGACCGGCCTGTAGTTCCCTGAGTCCTTGCCCTTCTTGAAGACTGAGTGATATTTCCTTTTTTCCCCAGTTACCACAATTGCTCAAAGATCATTTGGAGTGGCCTCACAGCTCACAATGACAGCTGTCAGCTTCCTCAGCATTTGTGGTTCTATCTCATCAGGCCCCACGGATATGTGTATGCCTGGTTTGTCTAAGTAATCCAAGCCCTGATTCTCTTCCACCAGGGTACATTTTTTCTTGCTCCAACCTTTCCACTAGTCTCTGGGATCTGGGATTGTTGAAGGCCACTCTTGCTGGTATAGACTGAGGCAAACAAGGCGTGCAGTACCTCATGACCTGTGTAACGAGATCCCCAATCTCCTTCAGCAGCGGACCCACGGTTTTGCTAGCCTTCTTTTTGCCACCTATGTACTTACAGAAGCCCTTCGGTTACCTTTGCCATCCCTACCACATTCAAGCCTGGTAAATTTGATTGTAACTCTTTTCCACTGAGTTCTGAGAAAACACATAGGATTTCCACATCCCAGGGGATGTAGAATTGTGAGGAAGTATCAGAGGAACATCAAGGCACAGAGGATGGTAGTCCCTGTCATCCTCTCTAATGCAGAGCTGGCTAAGCATCAGCTGAAGGGAAGTGACTGCTAGGACTGCTACCCAAACTGTGTGACAGGATTGTTAGCCTGGTTTGAAAGCACCATCATTGGGATAGATGTGTGGGAATATTAAGAGTGTAGAAGCTGTGTTCAACTCTGGAAAAAGGCTGTGTCAAAAGACACAGTTAGTCTGTTCTTACTCACAGAACATGGTCATCCTGACATCTTTATCCATGCTGGTTCACACCCAAATCCCTTCTTCACCAAGTTATTTGTTTTCCTGTGGAGGGAATTCTTACTACAGTTTTTTTTTACTGAAGGACACATGACAAATAAACCACCCGGCTGTGGCTGATTCTACCTTGAGCCATCCTTTCAAATTCTCCCACAGGTCCTAGCATGGCCTGGCACCCACATGCCATCACACTCCCTTCCCATGTCACACACCAAACATTGTCAGCATCACACTAGAAAACCCCTCTCCAGCAGGCTCTGACCTGCTTTGCACTGAACAGTCATTTTGAACTGAAAGACCACAAAAGTCTGCTAAGAGTCATGTCTCAAAGTCACAGGGTACCAGGCAGACGCCTGTATTAGGCTATTACAGGCTTCAGTATCCTAAGTCCAGGGAGTCACCAACCAGTCCCGCATTTTGGAAGGACCCCAAGTTCTCTCACCATGCAATCTCCAGAAGGTGTGGATATAACGTAACGTAGTCCCTGTGTCTGTGCGTTTTATTTCATACTATTTTTCTAACTGAGAATAAATAACCATAATAATAAGAAAGACAACAAAAAACATCACCAAAGAAAACTCATATATTTTCCTGTAAGTACACAAAGGGCAAAATCCTACTGTGGAGCACTGTGATTGAAGGCAGCTGGCATGGATAAAGAGACATGAACACACACTGTTGAGTGCTGTGTGAGATCCCTGTGATTCCAGTGGAGGGAAGAGAGCTGATTTCCAAATACTGTATTCTGCAAAGGCAGGTGCCCAGAGCTGCCACAGAAGCTGCCTGAGCTCCTTGACACTTCTGCAGGCAGCCGGGCACAGTTCTGCACTGCACATGAACCACCTCAGTCTGTTCAGTTCAAGAGTGCCCAGTCAGTCTTGGTGCCGTGGCATCCAAAGAACCATGAGGAGGCCTTCTTTGGCTCACACCAGCTGAACAAAAAATGAAACAGTCAAACAGTCCGAAGCACAACTGAAAGCACACTTGCTCCCTTTTCTGCAATGCTCCCACACGGATCAGGGACCCTGACAAGGCTTGAACCTACAGCACTCACAAGGGTGCTGTATCTAAAGTGTCCCCTAATATTAAATGCTTGGATCACCTTTATGGGCACATTCTTCACACATCTCGCTGATCTTGGAAGAGGAGTACCACTGCATGGTTCCCAGCAAGAGGGTAGGAAGAATGTAAAATTACTTCGACTTCATGATTAGGTTCTCTTTGAGGAGTAGATAGCCTTGGCAAAAATAATTTTGTTTATTATTGAGAGAAAGAGAATTTCTCTTCCAGGACAAAGGTGGCATTTAGATCCCTTCAAATGCATTTAGATCATAAAATAGCTCAGGTAAGAGATTAGTCATCAAAATTTCTAGACTCAGAGTTTCTAGAGGTGTTTGAAAGCTAACTTTGGGCACCTAACAAAGTCAAGCTGAACAGTGAGGCACCCAATGTTTTGGGTGGTTACTGAGGAGTAGAGAAAAAAGCCTTGGACACCCCAACATGTTGTCTAAAGCATTAGGCTAGTCACTGGAGAGCAGAGCTGTGATCAGTTGATTAAACTATGATTGTTTCTCAGTCTAAAACAAAGATATCCGTATGATGATTTGATGACTTGAAGAACTTCATCAGGTATTGCTTTTATACCAGTATGTGTGCTGTATTCACACAGTACTGATGCCACTATAGAGCAGTTGCCATTGTAATATATGTTCTTAAAATTGGCAATGGACCTCTGACGCATAAAGAAACCCTGGCTATATCCACATGAGGTGGTAACTGCTTATCTTAGAATATAACAATCTGATGTCAAGTATTTTTATTCCTGTTAACCAAATATATTTGGCAGGTTTACTTTCTGTTTTTCACTTAATTCTTCTTGAAGTGGGATTTTACTATACCATTTGTATTAGAACCATACTGTACAGTTTCCCATCTTCATTGCTGTATAAAGAGAGAGGTTTCTTATCTGTGAACTAAAAAAATATGTATTACAGTTTTTTCTGTTCAAGATAAGGTGTTGACAAATTTATACAAAAAAAGAAGGAAACATAAACGTACTCTGTATCAAGCTCAAAATAAGTGGTATCCCAATTTCAAAAGTGTTGATAATTTTAAATGCATTTTATGGTGCTGTTAAGAAGTTTTCCAAAATATGCAGCTCCTAGTAATAGTGGTAATACAGGTTTCTTCTACACATAGTGACTCTTCCCTGAGTTGAATTGAACTTGTGTCCACTAGACTCATCTAATTGCTCAGCAAATCCTACAGTATCTTGACTACATAAAGAAACTTCCCTCTCTCCCTGACTGCTGCCTCCCTCAGACAAGCTCACCTAATGCCTTCATGTCTGGGCAGCAAAGAAAGAGAAAGTGGTGCTGACAGTACCTGCGAGAGGATCATGTGCCTGTTCTTCCGTCCTGAATTTGTTGCTGCTTCTTGTTCACTTGCCAATGCCACAGCAGAAAAGCCTCGTGGTTGCAGATGAAACTGTGGTGGGAAGGGTCTTGCAGGGATGTAGCTGTGTCTTTTCCAACCAAAAAATGCAGAGGGATCCACAGTGTGTGACAAATGTTTGTGGCAACCTCAAGAGTGCAGCCAGCACCAGGCTTCTGAGGGTGCAAGACGAGTCCTTCCAAAATAGGGTCAATTTTGGTGTCGTCACCTCAGTGTATTTTTCCTTCCCTGGTCTGGGATTCCATGCAGTTGTTCCTGTTGCCTGCCCATAAACTGAAGACTGGACCTGATATAACTCAGTTTGTATATATACTACTACATGGTTTTAGTTCAGGAGGGAGGGCAGCAAGGAACAACACCATTGAGCAAAGATCCTACTTAACAACAAACAGAGACTTGGTGGCTCTGGATTTAGGCAAAAGTGACTAAACTGTGTGGGCATCTTTTTCATAACCATGATTTCTCTCAGATCCCATCCCAAAAGGCCTGAGGAACACACAAAGAATGAACGGTAATGCCATTCAGAGGGAGTATTTTCATATATGTGACATACACAATTGCATGCATTAGTAGATGCCATTGCCATGTTTTTATATAATTATATTTTATACTTTTTATTATATTATTTTTTAAAATTATTAATAATTTAATAACTAAAAAATGTGAAAGATGTGTCAGATAAAACCCAAAGAAGTCACAATATGTTTCTTTCCCAGAACAGCAAGAAGACCAAATTAGAGGGGGAAAGGAGCATTGGGACCATGGATCCAAGAAGAAAGTCTATATAATACAGACTCTATAGGACTCTATATAATGAGTCCTATCAATGAGACACTGATGACTTTCTCAGCTGTCCCTCCTTACTTGTCCTCTTAAAGTGGAGGGCAAACAGGAGAAAACCTAAAATATTTAGAGCTTCTGGGAAATAATACTCCTGGTATAAAATCTGGTCTGTGAGACTGAATAAAGGGGTTTATGAAGAAGGAAGATAAAATGGGTGTTAGATCTGGCATCTGCTGGGGAGCAGAAAAGGAAGGAGATGAGAGAAAACAGGTGGAAGCAGAGATGGCGATTGGCAACAGTTTTATGTTTTGATGAATTCCAGTGTTGGAACTCTCACTGGCAATAACTCAGCCACCTTCACCAAAAAAAAAAGGAACTTGTCTTGAGGACACAAACCTTTGGTGACAGTCATTCTAACCAACCTTATCAGTGAGGTGATAGCCAAGTTATGCAGATCCTCAAAAGCACAGAGATGAAAGTTTTGACTTCATACGTGACAAACACGCCATGGGTCGAGATATGCGGACTGAAGAATGGGTCAGGTGAAGCAGCTGATGAATGGGTCATGCTTCTTACAGGTGAAGCAGCTGTAAGAGAGGAGTTTCAGAAAATAGAAAATATATAACTATCAAAGTAACAGGCATGTAATAAATGAAAAGAAAGCATCACAGTATGGAATATAATGTCACCTTGGAAAGGACTATTTTAGTCTCAAAAAATGCAGACAAATGGGACTAGGAGGAATACGGCAGTATTTGTTGAAAATCTGAGCCATTAAAAGGTGAATGAGGTGGAGAGACAAATCTACATTTCTAGGGAGCCCTAGCACATGGCAGAGGGAGAGAAGTGCTTGTACAGCCCAGTAAAACTGACTGATGGACTATAATAGAGACTGCTGGGGAGTGAGGGGTACTTAGTAGAAAAAGGTGTCAGCATTCTGTCATGCAGCAGATGTCAGGAGAACTGCAGCTGATCCCCAGAATATATTCTAAGATAACCAAAAAAGCAGTGATTTTGCAGGCATATTAAAGAACAGGAATAGCAGAAAGTTCTGAACTGTTTTGTTCTTTTACTATCTGAGAACAGACCAAAGTATTTGAGAATAAGACTTTTTTGTAACACTAATGGATGAGAATGAGTATTAAATTTGTCCTAAGCTTGTGACTTCACATCATAGAGTCCAAGGAACAGCACATCAGAAAAAAACCCTGCACCTTAAAATCTGAAATATTTGTTATTGCTGCTGACTTTCAAAAAACTCTTCTGTATTTCCCATAGAACTGAGGACCCAGGAATCTTGTATGCCCAATATCATATATATTGAGCTTGAGCCAGGGAAGCTTGTTCTTGCCTACAAAGAAAAGGAGAGTCTATTTCCCAGTGGGAAAGCAGAAATTAGTTCATAAGTTTAACCTCCTATTTGTTAGTTCCACTCAACAGTAACAAACAAAAAACAGCCCCATGTGACCTGGGAAACTGGTTACTGTAGGAGAGCAGCAAACATGAATAGTAAAGGCACACATCCAACATGCAGTGGGCTGAAATTAGCTGAAAGATGTTCCCAGCAAGTATTTCTTGACTACTTATAAATAACAGCAGAATACAAAAATCCCTAAACTGTTCCAATTGGTTTGTTACATGATAATAGCCCATCATTTGGTGAACACACTGTTTGCTATCAACTATTTGTCCATCCCTCCTACTGATGGAAGAGAGCTCTGACTGAGTGGACAGATGTTTCTTTCTGCTAACTTTGACAACACTTGGTCCATAGTCCTTGAGCAGAGGAACCAATTAAGTAGTAAAATCAACTCTTTGTAATACAGAAAGAAAGAAAGGGTAAGACCACTGCAGAACTTCAGGCACTGATTAACTCACAAGTGTTTCCTGTAGAATGCAAATCATTAATGCTTAATGGTCTCTGAGAGTAATAAACCAGAACCATAGGTATAACAGCAATATCACAAATCATACATGAATCCTACAGGATCCTTTTTCTTTATTTATTTTTTGTTCAATCTATAATAATAATTATTTTACTTCTTATTTACTCATCTTTACATTTTGATTCTTTACATTGCAACTGAACTTAGCTGGCAGGTTCTTTGTAGCATGGGTCATGGTAAAAACCCCTAAATTTAGAAAATAGCTCTCCTCAAGTACTGAAACGCAGCAAATTTGCCAGAATTAGCACAGATACAGACTACAATCAGCCTAATATTAAATGAACACTCACTGTATCTTTCCTCTGCCTGCTAAACTACTAATTGATGTGCTACTGATGAATAAAAGGGCTGGCATTTCAGCCATGAACTCACTTCACCACTGCTATTCTTTGAGAGCCCCAAGCTGCTGAGCTCATTACAGATCCCTTTGCTGAACTGGCTTTACAGGCAATTTTGTGAAGGGGCAGCATCAGAGCTAGCCCACTGATTGGGACTCCATTGGCTCAGCGGGGCTCCAAGAGTTCAGGGGAGAGAGCACAGCACTGAGCTAAAAATATGTCTTTGCCTCTGCAGTGCCAGGAAGATTGCCTGGCTGTGCTAATTGGGAGGGACCTAGAGACCTGGGTGGTATTTTAGGCTAATCTCGAGGTGGGACCTCTGCAGCATGTATGTGGCTCTGAATATAATCTCCTTCAGCACTGTCATTTATACCATTGCAGGCATTTACAATCAGAACCATCCTTGATTGACTCGTGGCTGTTACTGCACCCTAGTCTCTTTTTACAGGAGTGCAGGAGGATGAGGGAAGGTGAAATGGCTGTGCACAGAACTGACTTATGAAACCATGTTACAATTTTAGTGCAGTGTTGGAGTTATAAAATAGGAGAAATTGTCCTGACAGGACCAGGGCTTAGTGGGACTGCACAGATATGTAGTCCTCCCACAGAAACTGACTGTAAAGTTGCATGACAGAGGGTTTTCTTAAAGCCCCTCTGTTGGGATTTATTTTTCATTCCTGCCCTCTTTCTCCCTGCAGTCATATTTTTAATTCTCTGAACAATGTAGCCCTGGTATCAGCATTGCCTATCTTACCTCTATTTAGAGCCCCAAAGCCACATGTCTGAAAACTGAAGTGGTCAGAAGAGTCTGTGTTTCTGATCATCCTGCATGGATTTCATAAGGCAGAAGGAAACAGAGGAGAGAGAAAAATAGAAAGAGTATAAGAAACTGTGACAGACCGAAAGCATGAATAAAACCAACAGAAGCAGAATTAAAAATTCTAACGGAAAAAGCTATAAGAAAACCCTGACCATACAACTACTGAGCACCTGATCATTTTTGTTTAAGTAACACATTTAACCCTTTCGTTGGTTGGCTGTTGGTCGTTTTAACAGGTATACAGTTTTACAGAGGTATTGCTTGCTTTACTGGTAAACCACATTTCAGTAAAGCAGAAAGGTAGAATATTTCATTCCTCCAAATTTGACAGGATTTTTTTTATCAGAGAAACTTCATAAAATACCAGCATGATTCGGTGAGAAATGCCAAATACTC
The DNA here is from genome assembly GCA_013396655.1 of Campylorhamphus procurvoides. Lineage (NCBI taxonomy): Eukaryota > Metazoa > Chordata > Aves > Passeriformes > Dendrocolaptidae > Campylorhamphus > Campylorhamphus procurvoides. The sequence continues at coordinate 210,040 of WBMV01002889.1, forward strand.
ATTGCATGAAGTATCTGTGTCAGACCAGTTTATGAACTGTCAATCACAAGCAGAAATAACTAAAGTTTTATAAGTCTCTTCACATGTTACTGCAACATTTTAATGAAGAAATTGCACTGGAGATCTTACATTATGTATGAATTACAATAACATAATTTTCCAAAGAAAATACAATTAAAATAAAGTTTAATGTGCTATTTTTGCCCCCAAGGAAAGTGGCTGACAAACTTTACTGTATTACATTGTTTTACACCACATCAGCCCTCCAGCCGTGCTGCTGCAGTGATATTAACATTGGACACAAACACTAGGCAACCATCCAAGAGCAAGATGAAGAACTCAAAGCTAGATGGAAAATTTCAGGATATTAAAGCACACTTGCAAATAAACAAAAGGAGGAGTTTTCTAGATTATGAGCCTCTTTTCAGGCTTCTACATCTATATTTAGAAGCCCAAATGAAGAGGCTGATGTCTTTAAGTGCTGAAGGCTCAAACACTTTATTTTCCCATTTAGGCCCTGTCCCTGAAGTTTTACCCCTGAAGTAACGGCTGATATGTTACTTTTTTTTTTCTATTCTTTTTTAACAGCTGTTACTAGGTATTTCCAATGCCTTTATGACTAGTATAATTCCAATAAGAACTTAACACAAACCACTGCTCAAGGTTTAAAATAGTCTTAATTCTGCATATCTGCTAGAGAATACCTTACCATGAACTTGGAGGACGTTAGCAAGTTTTAAGAGGGAAACAAGTAGCATGGATAAAAGACTGGAAAGCAATATTGGCTGAGTATGTAGAAGAAAGGGAAGGTACTCATTCTAGATAAATCATATTAAAGCCCAGGTTAAAGGGTGACTTGACTGTGTGAGTATTTATATGGGGGCAAAAGGATGGCTACAGAGGACTATTCAGTCTATCAGACAAAGGAATACATATTACACTGCACCTGGAAATTTAAGCTAGATAAATTTTGACTTTAAAAAAAGTCCAAAATGAACAACGGTGATGGTAACTAATTGTCTCCTGAAGGCTGTGGTGGATTATTGATTCTTGAAAATTCTCCAAATAAAACATGTTTTTAAAGTATACTTCATATTAACCACAAGCTTTTGATTTGAAAGGAGAATCCATTCAGGAAATATCAGAGGCATTCACAGTCCTCATTCCTATAATACTTGCTACATCAATAAAATGCAATGCAAAACCCAGCAGCAGGTCATTACATTTTACTGCTCAGCTAAATTCTATCCTGAGAGCCACTGGCAACATTTTATCCAAGGTTTTGCACAAAACCATCACTGATGCGGAGCAACAGAAGAAAATTGCAGGTACTTCCTGATTTCAGATCTGTGGTAGTCAATAGAAAAGAGTACAGTTTATTTCAGTGGGAGTTGGTTCAGGGTCTTACTGAGGATTTGAGAAAACACTTTTTTTTCTGGCCTGATGTGTAAGTGGGTAAAGGCTTAGAATATTTATAAAGGCTTATAATCCTTCTAATTACCATGGGATTTATTGTGTCAGGCAGACAAATTTTCTGTGAGCTGCCAGGTATAAAGTTAGGAATAAAGTTAACTTGGGTATTTCAGCAGAAGAGAATCAGCCCTATCATCAAAGCTAAAAGCTATTTTGTCTATAGAAAACTATTTCTGGATGAAGTGTAAAAAATGATTCCTAGAATTTACTTTAATATGTTAAAATAATGCTGAGTATGGAAATCTTGTCATCATTTTTTACTAAATGAGGTACAGAATGTACTTCTTCTGCTTCCATTCCTGCTTCCCTGATCAAATAGGGAGATCCACCAACTTAAAATTTTGAAAGTTATATACATCTGATGGAATTTTGTTCTGAACTCTGAGTTTTTAAGGGAGTCATAGACTGAAATTTCTGGGCTTGAAGAAGCACAGACAATAAGGACCCAATGTATGTGTTTCAAATACTGACAGCTGGATAACCAGGGAGCCGACCAAGGATTACTGGTAAGAACATGCTGTAAGAAAGAACAGGATGTGGCTGGAGAAGGGGACTGAATGCAGGTAGGGCAGCACTTTTCTGAACAAACGTCCTTGTTCTGTCCCCTGGAGATAAGCATAACAAGCAAGGGCAGAAATGAGGTCAAGAAGTGGGCATGGACCGTTGAGCAAACACTGATCCAACAGGAGAGAATCAAGACCATGAAAGACCACTGAAGCCCTCTTACCTGTTTCCAGAAAGGTCTAGAGAAATGAACTGCACATGATAACTAATTTGCACAGAAAGTGAGAAACTTAGCTCCAGGGTGGGGAAAGCTTGTCTATAAAAATGTACCCTTGTGAGGCCCAGGCAGTGCCCCCAGGACTCTTGACACCCCATCACATGAATCAATGTTGTGGTCAGGGCTTGTGATCTTCCTTTCTCTCTCCCTCTCTTTACTCTCTCTCTCTCTCTGCATCTCTCTCTCTCTCTCTTTCCTCTTTCACTCTTCCCTTATTCAAAACCCACCACTGTATGTTTATGCTATAAGATAAGGGACTAACATACCAATTTCCATGCCATGTGTAAAATTGGCCAGCAAAATTTGAAAAGTTTTTGTGGACCCTCTGACTTCAGTTGCTCCTTTTGAACCACAGGCATCTATGAATCTTGGGTTCTTCCTTCCACTTTGGGGTGTTATGCTACAGGGCTTTGTAAACATAGATTTTCAATATGTAAAATTAAGGACAGGTGGGAAAAATACATTGAAAAGCCGGATCTCACAAATTCTTAGATTCTACTGAAACTGTAAACTCTCTTTTTACGGACAGACTATGAATTTTTTAGACTTTACAGTGTCAGCTCCTCCTAGCACGGTGAGACAAGCTGCATTCATACAGATAATGACCTGATAAATTCTCTTTAAACTTAAAAGTCATGCTAAAGTAAGATCTGGACAATAAAATCCAAAGATGCCTAGCATATAGTAGTAGAAAATAACATCTTGAATGTATCGGCACGTACAAAGATTGCTTCTTAAAACTGGTTCATTGTCTGCATGTGGGGTTCTAGGTGCAAGTCGCACCTTTTACTAGTGTTTTCTGGTACAAGGAGAAGTATAAATCCCAGTGTCTATTTTGCCATTGGGTCCTGAATCTTTTACCCACTTGAAATTCCCATCAAACTCCCATGCCTGAGAAAGATGGGAAGGAGCCATAAATATTAAGCAATTGTATAATGGCAAGGATGCTGCAGTTCATCTGCATTGGTAAAGGCAAGACCTGCACATAAAGTTCCCACTCCTGTGAGTTATGGGTCATTTGCTCATTAGCAAAGTGACTAATCCAGTAGAGAAGAGGATGTCTAGTGAAAAAAAAAATTGCATTATACTACTGACTGCTGTGATGGATTCTTTATATGCTCTTTGTGTTATCGTTCAGAGGACCCCCTTTACTCAACCCTTGGTGTTGCAGCCATGTTATAAGGAATTTTATCAGAGCAAACAGGAGTCTTCATAAGGCAAGAAACAATAGAACAAGCAGGAAATAAATAATAACTAGATAACCAGGAAACAGCACTAACACAATAGATGTTCAGTCATTAGTTGAAACTGTCACATTTGTCCTGAAATGATCAGAACAATCACAGCAGAGCTGCAACACTGAAGTTTATGATAAATCCACACGTATGCATTTCGAAGGCCACTTCAGGAGAGTGAGGGGAATAAACATGGAAATCAAGGGCGAAACTTGACAAGGAAAATACGTGAGTCAAAAAATGTTTCCAAGCATTTAAATGCCTTAAAGTTTTTGAAGTAGTTACCACTGAAAAGGAGGATTGCTTCCCTTACCCACCATTTATAATGACCTAACACTAATATGGTAATCTAAATGGGATGTTTAATTATGATGGGGTTTCTTTCCCCACGTATTGTCTTCCCAGACAGGATTTAATGAGACAAGTCTGTTCTGCCATTTCAGACCACATAAATGCCATAAGATAATTTTAGCACATGGAAATATCATTCTGCCACTGTCTGATCACTGCTAAAATTTTATTGTTTATAGATCATTTAACCAAACTACATTGATTCTGCTATTCAAATTAATAGTATCACTGAATCTGAATATTAAAATTAATAATATTTATGCAAACACTGTATACTCTGAAGACTAAGATAATTTATTATATTTTTTTTAAATTCAACCTGTTCAATGCATACAGGATGAAGAAAGTGATGCATAGATTCAAGTTTGCTTTGTACCTATTGATTCCTTCCAACACATAAGGATTCTGTGTTATATTTGTAGCATTCTGATTGCTTCTTCCACTTTGATTTCTCTTTTGTACCTCTTTTATTGGTGATGCTTAGAAGCAATTTTACCAGTTTGTAAAACAGCCTCTAACAGTGAGCAGCAAAGTTCTGCTTGCTTTGCGCCTCTGAGAGTTAAAGCTAAGTTTAATTGGAGTTAATCTGAGTCGTCACCAAAAAAACCCCACCTTTTTCTTCCCCTGTACATGTTGCCATACAAGGAAGAGAGAGATTTGAGTTTTTAATTGTGGCTGTTTATGACGCTCTTTGGTAAAACTTGCTGAATTTCTAATTATGTGCTTAACAACTGGAACAAAGTCCATACATTACTGCATGAACGGTCCTCCTTGATCACATTCTTCCAAGTTACATAGCAGCCTCCATCAGTGAAGGTATGGGATTGCTTTCCTGGCATTTATTGATAATCGTTGTTTAAATTATTTTGCTTGTTTCAATGATTTTGTCATAAATTGTGGTTTACAATAAATTCTCTTTTTATTTGTCATTTACATAGAGATTTCAATGCTCTGTTGCCAGAAATAAGGTAATGAACACATACATGTAAAAGTAAAGTGCGATTCACCCAAAAATCAAAGATGAGCAGAAATACACTGGCAAATGTAAAGTTTTATTTTGCTATCAAACTGTATTTATTTGTAAGAAATACTTAAAATTAAAAGTATTGTCATAAAAAGTAAACATCTCTGTTCAAGCATTTCTACTTCATTCCAAATTAATCTGGTTTCACAGGAAGAGAAAGTTGTAGTAAAAATAACATTTCTCAGCCTAGTGACATGAGGCACCGTAGTGTAAAAGGCCTTGATCCACAGCCCACTAGAAGTCACGATACAGTGACATCACTCAGTCCTGGACCAGGGCTTGAGCAAAGGGTATTTTAAACAGATACAAGAGCAGAATCTAGTTCAATATACAAATACTGCGTCAACTGCACTGAAATGTGTTTCTCTGTTTTAGCAGGATCAGAGAATGGTTCCACCACTCTGCATCTGAACCTCTAAAACAACAAGTTCCTTTTCCAAAAAACCTGAGTTGCTGACAATTTGATCCCAATAACTATTTCCTTTCACATTTTCATCATTCAATTTAGAAAAAGAAAATAAATAAATACCTTTAACAGTTTCTTTAATAGTATCTCTATAGTTTGGAAATGGCAGAGAATTTTACTCTGAAAAGTTAAGTAGGAAAAACACAATGTTACATATGCAAATGGAATTAAAGTACCTGAAGATTTGCTTTTCCATGGTGTAGACATTACACAATAACCAACAGTAATTTAAATTTCATTATTATCATGCATTTGTAGGGTTTCTTCAAAAGTTAAGATGATAGTTAATTTGAGATTGCTGACTTAGATCACAATACAGTAATTAGCCAAAATTAAAATTAAAGTAAAATTTGAAAGAAAATGAATCAGATGATACAATACATTGTATAGTACTTTCTTCCACCGGCAATTCCACTGATAATCTTACAGTGCATGAATTATCAGGGAAGAAATACACTTTGGTTGTACAACTCTGTTATAAAACTGTCTTTGAATTAAGATGGCAATGCGATAGGTGCTAGCTTTCACTGCAAATACTTCATGTGTATTTCTTTCAATTTTTATCGTGGCAGTAAAAATAGCAAAGGTTTTGAGGACTGCAGGGTGTTTCATAGTGCTCTACTGTTCTGGAGGGCTGTGGTTTGTTACGAATCACTTGCAATACATGTCTTTTAGTAAAATAATTATTTGAAAGATCAGAACAAATCCTGAATAAAAAGAGTTAACACAAACATTTTAAAGTAATTCTGTTCCTTCTCTGAGCATGAGATGAAATAAAACACAGAAGGAGGAAAGGAAGAAACTGTATTTCAGCAGAAGGATGTTCTTGTCTCTTCCTGGCATCTCAGCTCTCCTGTAATTTTTAGTTTCATACTGGGAGTTTTGATCATTTTTCTTAAGGCAGAAATGCTCAGCTATCTGTTCCACATAATTTTAAACAGAAACTAGAAGAATAAGAAAAACAAGACAAAACAAAACCTAAACCCTGTATGCTCCATTTGCTGAATATATGGTTTCCTTCCCCCTGTTGTGCCTGTGCCAGATGGCACTACACTGGGCTGGATGATAATAAACATGAAAAATACAGTCAGTGCACAAGCAGAGATAACTGTGGTTGAATGTACCAGGACTGGGGCTGGTAGGGGGAAGGGGCAGAAGTTCCAGCTGTGAGAGAAAAGCAAAGTTCAGCTCCTCAAGGGAGAAGGTGATCTCTTTTTCAATTAGATTCCACAGGCAGGGGCATGTGGGGCCACTGGGAAAGAAGATTGTCCCTGGTTATTCCTGCACCCCACCCAAAGGGCAGACTTGGGACCAGTACCCTCCAAGAAGGGTCAAATCCATTAACCTTGGAGTGATGGGAACTGTTTTCGTTCTGTAAAGGGACAGAGAGCCTGAGCAGGAGGTGGCTAACACACCTTCAGGCTTTCTTCCCTAGCATGTGAGGCTGGAAGGCTGCTGAGAAGGGGCAGGTCCACTTGGCAGGATCAGCTTGGAATAAGGCTGCTGGGGGAGAGGTTCATGCCTGGGTCAGAAGTGGTGACAAGACCTTGTGGCCTCCTGTTCCCCTCCCATGGTCTGGGCCCTGAGGACATAATCCACCTCACCATCTACTGGGAACTGTGGAATGCACAGAGAAAACCCCTACCTCTACATATCCCCATGGCAACATCTCCCTGAGAGGTGGGATGAGCTGCTGCTCCTCTTTGAAGCTTCTCCTTCACAACCTCTTTCTGGAAGTACCTCAACAGAGCACCAGATGAGGATGCACCCATTTACGGTAACGGCATTTGGTGCCTGGTCATGTACATTGCTGTTGTCCTCTGTGTAGGAACTGGTCTCACAACATTGCTTTTCCTCTGAGTTTCTGCATTCAAATCAGCAAATGAGTGAACCAGAGAGTACCTGAAGCATGTCTGACATCTCCTAGTACATAGATTCTGGGGGATCTATTTGTCTAGTAGACAAAGTTCAAAGGTGATAAGTGAACGAATACCTGGCAGAGAAGGGTGCTTACAATCTGTATCATCTCTATCGAAACATTTGCATGAGACAGGTAGTGGTCTGAGTTCCTGCTATTATTCATCTGACCACGAGGCTGATGTAGTTGAAAACAGACTTTCTTTTAACCTATTACTTGTCCTTGGAAAACTGTCTTTGGCAAGGCGAAAGGCCTTCCAGCCAGAGAGTGAAATGATACCTATGCATTAATTCATTTACCTCATTCACTTCAACCTCTCTTTGGATTTCTTTGTTACTCTCATCTTTTCCTTCTTACCAACCACTGCATTCTGAACAGGGCAACCTTAATTTTAGGAAGCCAATCAAGTCACAGTGAATAATTATTTACTTTTAAATAATTCCATCCTTTGCAATTTATGTGATGTTGTTACCCAATCTAAAGGGAAAGAGCCAGTTTAAGGGGTAGGAAAGGAGCACTGAGTTATTCTTGGTCTTGCAAATGCTCTAATTAAGAGTTTCAGCTCTCTTAGGCTAATAAAACTTTCTTCTCTGCTCCTGCATGAATGCTAAACAGTCCACACTCAAGGGTGACCACTAATACATGTGACCACTCTACCTATGAACCAGACAGTGTCTGAGGCTGGGGCATTACCCATGTCTGTAGGCTCAGTGTAGTAAGACTGTTGTTGGAGAAGTAGTTTTGGATTCATTAATTCCTATGAGATAAGAGATTGGTAAGAGGAAAAGGTAACCCCCAACATTTTTAGATACCAGTGGCACAGACCTTTACTCCTTCAGCACAGGCTCCTGACATGAGGTTGGAAGAGAGGGGAGCTTCCTCTGCTCACCACATGGTGATCACAAATGTCACCTATAGACAAAAGAAAATGAAAAGGAACAATAAGTGAAACATGGGCAATGATTTTGCCCCTTGAAAATGCACATTAATCATCTGACAGCCCTCAGCTTCAGTGAACTGAAAGTTTGTTTCTCATGGCAGGGCCAACTTTGGGATCAGTGCCGGGAGCCAAAGCTGGAACAAGGCTGGCAACAATGTTTAGGAGCGACAACTGCATGAGTGTATTAAGAAAGCGAGTATTCACAAAAACTCCTAACGGACCCGTAAATACCCAGCTTAGCTGCTGGTTTAATCACTCGCAAAGACATTGCCTGACTCTTTTAAAACCCCGCATATCTGAAGTTTTGGAAGCAATTGTGAATAAATACTTCACTGCCTGCTCACAGCGACCTTTCCTCTGCCTTAGCTCATTAGAGTGCCTGAAAGAGACCCGACAGAAAATAAGTTAAACGCAACTTAGATCATCATCCGATTCAACTCCAAAAACAATAAGAAAGGCGAGGCGTTCACCAAAAGGTTGCAAAAGGCGTCAGCTGCACCGCAGTTATTAGGAGTGGAGGGAGAGGGATTGCGGGATGTGAGCGGGCAGAGTGGCTGGGATCCCAGACCCAGTTGTTGGGGGGGAGGCTTTTTTCCCCCCTTTTCCCCTTTTTTTTTTTTTTTGTGACTTCGAAAGATGTCACGGCAAAGTGAAATCTTTGTGGAGGGCTGATCATGCATTCAGACTGTAGAGTTTTCAAAATGTGATGTTTTGCAATGATGACATTAGAGTAGCAACCAAGGGTCCGAGACAGCAACGCTTGCTGCAGCTGGGCTTCGCTTTGAAATGCCCAAGACAATGGGGGCCACTGTTCTTCATCGCTTCGCCTTTCCATTCCATTTGCATAGTCTGTTCTGCCTGATTGACCAGCTTGGGCTGTCCAAGGGACCAGCATTGTTCACAGATCACTTCAAGATGGCACAGATGACAAGATTCAGGTGAGAGATGAAGTGGGATGATTCTCAAATGCCATAAGAAAAAGCTACCCTGGGAACTTTTAGCTCAAGGGAAATAATTCGAGAATCGAAGCATTTAGAAGATTTATCCTTTTTTTTTTTTTTTAAGAAACTGATCATGTTTAGAACTACACTGCCATGACACACAAATAAGTAAGGGGAGGCTTGTGTATTTCGTTGAGGTATTTTTTTATTTTGTTTTTGTTTCCGTTTGTTTGCATTGAGGGGAATTTTTTTCTCGGGATTGGTTTTTGGTTTTGTTTTTTTTCTTTTTTCATCACAGACCTCACATTCCCCAGGTTAAGACGGGAGACGTGCCATTGGAAAACTTTGTGAATAACTGTTCACTTGGAGAGAAAAAAAAACCAAAACCCTCCACCACCACAAAAAAAACCAAACAGTCGACAATAAATAAAGCTCGTCATAGAGGCGAGTTTTGAAATTCCTTGGTGCCTGCTCCGTAACTAAATGGCAGGATTAATTAGTTAATGTTCATAAAGCGCTTTCGACGTCGAAAACCCTCCTAGAAAGGCGCAGCGCGCAGAGCGCTGTCAGCCAGTCCGGCGGCGGGCGGGCGGGACGGCGGTGTCCCCAGCCCGGGAGAGGAGAGGGGAGCCAGAGCAGGATGGAGGACGCCTCGCCCTTTCAGAGGAAGTTGTAAACTCTCTGCTGTCCCAGATTCACTACTGAAATACCATGGCTTGGGCTGCTTTTCCCCCCACCCCCACACTCAGGTACTCGAGTAAACACACGCACACGGCAGAGCCCCTAAAATGAGTTTCATTTGACACCGATGTTTTGACTTTATCTCAAAAAGACAAAATCTTTGTCATACAAGTATGTTTTCCCTGGAGGGGTTTCCAGAACAATTTGCTGTAATTTCTTTACACCTAACGGAACTGATGGGATCGGAGCAGTAAAACATATTCCCACAGTAGTTTCTCTCTCGCGCTCTCTGTTACCCTCCTGGGGTTCAGATCACTCTCTAGTATAAATATTGCCAATAATTGTGCTAATACGGTGATTCTCGGAAGGAAGCAGAACTCTCTTCTCCTCGTGTATCAGACCTAAATCCATGCGACTCCTGCTCAATCTCGGCTTATTCTCTCCTAGCTGCTCGTCTTTCCCCTGCAGCGACTAATACACTTAATTACATGATTTACAAGAATTGCCAGCAAGGTCCCAGGGGCCACTAAAGACCGACCCCCGCCCGGCGAGCGGGGCGTAAGGTGCGTGCCCGTCTGCCACAAGGACAACTCAAAGGGAGGGAAGGTATCTTCAGCAGGACTCGGGTCATCAAAACTATCCAAAATTTCAGGCCCTTCTCCACTGTTTCACACGCACACACAACCCATCCCGTCACCGCCTCCCCCCCCCCTTTCATGTTGTGTTCCGGTCCCAGGTTGGTTTGGGGGGCGTCGTCGTCCTCCCTTTCCCCCCAGCCCCCTCCCGGAGAAGGGAGTTAAAAGCTGCAGGGGAAACTTAAGTGGCTCTGGAGTTTGTTTAATTTCCCTCCAGTGTTTACTGATAATTCGAGAGACGCTTATCTCGGGGAATATAACGATTAATACAACCGCAGGTTTCCAGATAAGTGATTGTGATGGAGATTGTTGGCGAGAAAATAGACAATTATCCGCTGTTAGCTTTACATAAAGATCGCATTAACTTGAATTAGTTATCAGACAAAAGAACATCAGAAAGCTGCACCTTTCTGCCAAGGCAACCGCTTGCAGGCGGTGTGCTCCGCACAAGCAAACGCATCGCTGCCTCCCCAGCATCTCGCAGGCATGAAAGGGGCGGCGGGCTCGGGGGGTCGGGGGGGCTCACGGCACCGCCACGCCGCGCTCCTGCGGAGGCACGGCCGCTGCGAGGAGCGGGGAGGGCGAGCCCCGGGGCCGGGGGATCGCTTTAATATCAGCTGCCCGGCCGGGCCGCTTTCATTTCCATAGGGCGAAATTAACATGGACGTGGGGCAGGCGCTGGGGCGGGGGCAGCGCGCCCGGGGAAGAAGCGGCGTGGCTGATCGCCAAGGAAACCTCGCTGAAAGGGAAGGGTAGAGCATGTGGCTATTAAAACCCCGACACAATAATAACATTAAGAAGAAAAAAAAATAAAACCATAATGATAACTTGGAGGCAGCTCTCCATTTGCATATGAAACCAGTGGCCAGAAGCGCGGCAGTCCCCTTGCCGCATTATGTGCTCGGCGGTCCGAGGTCGTCCCCCCCCAGCAAGACTGAAAAGCCTTTTGATTATTTCTCCTCTCCCCAGGAAAGGCTGATTCCTCCGTAATTGATAGCGAGGAAGAGCCGTAATTAATTTTGCAGCGAAGTAAAGTGCAGCTTCTTCTCCTGGCTGAAGGGGAAGGGCTGGGGAGCGAGGAACGGGGGCGACAGAGCGGAGGCGAGAGGAACTCCTTCCGAGAACCCCTAATTAAAAGAAATCACGCCTCACTCTCTCCGGCATCGAGACCCCCTCGACTCCTCGCCACCCCCTCGCTCGCTGGGGAGGCAGGAAGGGCAAGGACCGTGGGCTGCTTTCACCGAGTCAGAAAGCATTCACCAGGCGCTTATGTTGCGGGAGGTTTCTGTGGGAATCGAGTGTCTCGAGTAATTGGAAGGGGAGGCGGGTGCACTCTAGGCTGGTTTCTCTCTGGAATTAAAGGCAGTCTTCAAAATAGGGTGTTTGTTAGAGAACTTCAGTCGGGAGGAAACCTGCCATTTCGAATCAGTGCGTTTTCTGTGCTGGGTTTCCAGACAGACCCTTAAGCACCGTGTTTATCTGGGGAAGAGAAGAGGGAAGAGGGACGGGGTGGGAGGCTTTTCGTGTGTGATGGAGCAATTGGGAAAAAACGGCGAGGTACTTCAGGCGGCAGGCTGAAGCCTAACAGATGCTGGAATACAAATCAGCACGGGGGACAAGGGGCATCTCAGGTCCATGTCTAAGGCAGCCGCGAAGGGAACGGAGAGGGGATGCCAGGTGAAGTGGCGCTGCTCCCACCCGGGACGAAAAGCCCCGGGAGCCGTCCCCAGCCTTGGGACGTGCCGCTGCCGCCGCTGGGTCCCCGCTGAATGGAGCGGATAATGATCCCCGGTTCCCAAGGCAGGCTTGCTGCTGCCTGGTGAGCCTTGGATTTGTGTGGTCCAAGCCTTTCCCAGCTTGTCCCATTCTGTCACCGGGATAAGGGGCTCCCTCGGCTCGTTTGCACCTGCGTCGCTTTTGGCTCCTTCAGGAATGCGCTGAAGCTTGTAATCAGCTTTGTGAAGCCATTGAGTGCACGGCTGAGTGAAACTTCCAAAGCTCGCAGAAAACTGGCCCGCTGAATAGGAGTCAGCATGGGGCTTCTCTCCAAGCCCCTGGCCTGCCAAATTCCAGCAGAGCCCCTCACAATCAGTCCACACAAGCTTTACTGCTCTCCCCACACTGAGAGAAACGAGAAAAGAAAAGCTAAAATACCAGTCACCGAGGTTAGCGGTTTGTTCCCAGATTAATGGCAAACGCCTCTCTACTCGATCCCAATTCATTCGGGGAATGTGTGTGTATATATATATATATATGTATGTGTGTGTGTGTGTGCGTGAATGCATATAGATATATGTGTATATGAATATGTATACAAGCCTATGGGTATAACAAGAAAAGGAAGAAGGAAATAAGGGAGAGTTATTAAAATTTTATTTTATGTGACTAGAAAGGTTCTTGTGGCACCAAATAAGTAGCAGGCTGTCATGCTGTCCCACAGGGTTATGCTATTCTCATCTCAATCTTTTCTGCAACGGTATGGTTTTAAGACTCTGGATGAATGTGGCTCTTAACTGCAGTCTGGTTTTCCATCTGGAAGTGATTGAATACCAAACAAAACTCCAAGCGAGAGAAAGAGAAAAGCAATAGGCAAGTTGAAAAAAAAATCACCAAGCCCAACATCACTTAACCAACTTTGGGATAACTCAGAGGGTCAAGACTCTGTGGTATTCGCAGGATGGGTTTCTCATGCCCAAGGTTTGCGGCCCAAGGTCTCCAGCTCGAGAGAAGAGATGATTCTCCACCGCAGCCCGGATCACTTCCACACCAGGGAAAAGTGCACAGGAAAGGTCCCACTCAAGTGAATTCCCTGTTTTGAGCATCCTTAACACTTGCGACATGTATCCCTTCACTGCTACGTTCTCAGCATCTGATTGCACAGGTGGGAGTCACACTAAGCAACCCGGGAATACATAGCACAACTTCATCACACTTCTCTTCCAAGTTCTGTCTGTGGTTGAAAATTCACATTCATTAGGGGAAACAATTGCTGAAGTTATACAAGAACCTTGCTGACTAAAGCAGGTCCTTTCACTGTAATAAACTCTGTAAAATGTCCTTAACTCTGCTGAAACTGGAAGACAAATGCACGGTGACATCAAACTACGAATACAGATCAACAGAAAAAGGCTTTATCTTCCTGTCTTAGAACTTTTTATTCCTCTTATGACCTTCTTCTTCTTCCACACATAGGTAAAATAATGCAAACAACATTATGATAACATTAATACTTCTTGCAAGTCCTCCTCCTGGGCTAGTATAAGGAGGGAAATGGAGACTTCCAGCGTTTCCAGAAATGACGTTTCCTGAAGGGTCTAGCTGTGCCTCTTAATTACGTCATGGAAATCATGTTTTCTTGATGTCCACACTGAAATAATCGCGGCAGAAGGGACAAAATTAACTCCACAGAGCTGGTAGACGTTTCTTGTGAGTTCACACAGTTTTGTCTCACTTTGCTGTCACACTTTTGGGGTCTTTACTATTACCGCGTTTTCAGGAACGTCCCAGAAACCGGCGGCGGCAGTAGGTGTTTTCGCCATTGCTTTCTGAAGGGTTTGTAGCGGTTCATTGGAGAGAATCGATTGCACAGCAGGTGCATAGTTTAGCAGCATCAACACACTGTATTCTGATCCCCAAGTCCCTCCAAAGGATAAAGTAATGCCCGATATAAAGAATTAGGGAGTAAAAGTGCAGAGGAACATGTCTGCAGGTTGAAGTCCTGACCCTTCAAACTGCTGCTGCATAAACATTTCTACATATGGCCAAACCCGGTTTAAAGTCACGTGTCTTTCTGTCTGTAAAGTTTCCTTTCTTTTTGGAAGTTTGATGTGCTATTTTCGACCGTGTTGCTCCTTCCAACCATTCTCAGTGACAAGTCATGAGGATATGCAGTAATTCAGAAATTAGTGAAATTTTATTCTTGGTGGGGGCGTTGGATTAAGAGGCTGGGAGAGTGTGAAACAAGTCAACGTGTAATTGTATGATAAGGCTCTCACGAGGAATTTATTGGCCAAGTTGCTATTTCTATTCCTTCCTAATCTCGTTTAGCACATTCATTCTCTGCAATCTGTCTCCATAATCTTCTGTGACAGAATGGCAGCCAATAGAAGCATGCATGTTTGGAGAGAAGAGAAAATATGCAGAGGCGTGATAAACTGATGCTAATTATCCATATTTAGGACACCGAGTGCAGAAGATCAAGGTTTACAAATAACAAACCAGAGCCAATGATGATGGCTTCCTAGTGTGGAATATATTGGAGGGGACAAGATAAGGGTTTCACATGCAGAAGAGATTTATTGGTCAAAGGGTTCACCTTCCACTTTTACACTTTTATATAGCAGTAAATTATTTGGGCTAAATTCACCAGAACATTACTCTTTTATTTGGCAATGTGCCATGACTTGCTCTTTCTTTGTGTCCTTTCAATGCAAATCCTTGTAGTGTAACATCAGTTGATAAGAAACAAATAATTGAAGTAATAGGTAATTCCCTTTAAATTGTGCATATAGGACAGTAAGGTAATCATCTAATGTAGAATGAGACCGGAGTACAGAGCAGATAGCTGAAAGTGAAACAATATCCATCTTGGCTATTAAATTACATTTGTACTAGGGAAAAATAACCTGCAGAAGACTAGTAGGCTGAAGAAGAGACAACACTAGTTTATTCACCTTCAGGCCGTTTTCCTATAGACTTCTCAAATTCATTTCTCTTTAAAAGACAGGTTACCACCATTTTTCTTGCTTTCTCCCTCTCTCTCTCTCTTTTTTTTTTCCCCCCTTTCTCCGAAATCTGACATTTAAATTAGGGACTCTGCATTCTCCTTTTTAACAAATGTTGACTCTGAGGTATAATAAGGGAATTCAGTTTGGCAATATCTGTGTTATACGGTTGAGGGTCAGTGGAGTGATCTTAGCAGCCTGCAGTAATTGTATTGAAAAATTTCCAAAATGAGAATAGTATTTGTTGAGTTTATGTTTATTTACAAGTTCAGAAAGTATTCTGTCCAGAGGCAAAAATCTAAATGTTATTTTCTATTAGCATCTTGCTCTCAGGTGGAGGTAAACTGTTCTTTAAGAAAATGTCAACATTCCTTACTACTCAAGCAGTATTTTTCTTGTATTGGTGGCACAACAATACTCAGCAAAATACCGAACCCTGATGTTGGAGCAGAAATACATGTCTCGGAGCACTTCTATTTGGCAAACTCTTTAAAATATCTCTTCTTTGATATAAGAAAATATGTTTCTTCCGTGACTACTTGTTTAAGACGAGAAAATTTCCTGACTTTTTGTTTTACTGCTGAATGACTGGATTTTTTTCTCTCCCCCTCCGAGGTATTGTTTCGAATTGGTTCATATCTTGTGTTTTGTGCAGGTGAAAAATACTGCAGTCCCAAGCTTAACATTTTCACGGGTTTCCTAGAAATATTTCTAAAGACAGTCATGCTTTTTCAAATTCACATAATTCCCTCAAAATTACCCAAAACACACCGTCAGAGAAAGAAGATAGGCAAAGAGACAGACTGCAACTTAGGTGATAGAAATTGCCATTTGGTCACCAGTGAATAAACACAAAGGGCATCAGGAGTGGAGCAAGGATGTGGAGCACGGCAGCCGGGGGACAAGGCTGGCTCTGGGCTTACCCGCCGCAGCCGGTGCCGGCCCACGAGGCACCCCCGGGCTCCCCTGACAGGGAACCTCCGGCGCCAGATTCAACCCCCGTTAAAACTCGCCTGTCCCACTCGGGAAAGTGCAGAATGGAGGCCTTGGCAGCCTGAGTGCCGCCGGTTCCCTGACCCGGGTCAGGCGAACCTTTTCCCCATGTTCCCTCTCCAGAGACAAGGGGAGTTTATCTTCACGGCGACGCCACAGTCTAGCCCCGGAGCTGCTCCCAGGGAGGCAGCGCTCCTCACCGGCACCCACGCTGCCACCACCTGGCCTCTGCCTCCCCCCACCCCGGCCGGCCCCCGCACCCAAGCTGGAGGCCACCTTCCCCCACGGTGGGGGCAGAATCCTGCTCCCCACGCGGAATGCGGGGGGGATATGGGGGAGGAGCCCGGAACATGCTCAGCAGAAGCACCAGGGCAGCGGGGCGGGTGCCCCGCGGGTGGCGGTGCCACGGCGGGGCGGGAAGGAGTTGCTCACACCGGGGTCTGTAAGAAACTACTTGGCGCTGTCGGAGGGGCGGGGGTGGGCACAGGGGTTAGCCGGGTCCCGGGCTTCATTTAATGACGTTTGGCAACTACTTTGTCTAATCAGGTTGTTGTTCAAAGCAACAGCCTCTCAAGCGCGGACCGGTTTGGATCAGCAGCCCTTTTAGCCGGAGGCAGGACGGCAGGAGGCTTCATTGCAGCTGCCGTCACCCTTGCTTTCCGTGCGAAAAACCTTCTTTTCCCTCCTTATAGGGAAAAGGCAGCCGTCTTCCACCGAAAACTAGAAGAGTTTTTTTGAAACCAACATTTCACAGTTCCGTTTGCCGTCTCCAGAGAGACACTGGAAATCCCTCTAAGCTTGGTGTTTTCGCTAAGCGAGGCGTGCGCACCGGCGGGGGGAATGCCGAAATTTCCCCTTCGAATGTTTTGAAGCTGCGCTTAACTGTGTCATGCCCAATGACGAAAAGGACTCCATTCTAGATGTTGTCCAGCTGTTTCACAGAATAGGAACGGAGCTTCTGTAACATATTTTCTGCACTTTCTTCTTTTTTCTTTTTTTTCTTTTTTATTTTTTTTATTATTATGTCTCGCACCACAAAAGACAAGCCTCATCCTCTGTTAATTTTAGCTCTGATTTTCCGCCTCGATACCTCCATTCATCACTCAGTTTTCATGCCCGTTGCGACTCCTCTACCTCTTAGACAATAGGCATGCCATAATAAAACTAGAAGGTACGACAAGACACCTCGGCTTGCAGGTACCTGAATCTGGTGTGGAGCTGTGTGAATATGGAGAGAGACTTCCATTCTCCAGCAAACACCCGGAAACTATGATGGGATGTTCCCAAGTATATGACGTCAGTGCATATATTTATGAAGCAGTCGGTATCCACACATAGATTTTTATTAAAGATTCTTCTTTTATCTTTTTTTTTCTTTAATGTGTACTAGCTTTTGCTTGTTAAAGGAGATCAGCAAGAATATCCTGAGGAGCAGAGACCATGTGTTGAACAAGGGACTCTGAGACAGTCCCTTTTCATGACAATAAGTTTGCCTTTCAACTGTAGTATTTTCTCTTACTGAGCATCTAAATCTACCCTAAGACAGATGATACATACAGACTTCCAAATAGGAACCCTTAACTATGTGAGTGCCTGAACACATAGTTTAGGCATTATGAAACATTTAAAACACGTCTGAGATGAACGAATGCATTTAGTTTATCTTCCTGAAACTACCTACTGAATAATACAGCTACATAACAAGTTCCTACAAAATTGTACAAAGCTGGGCTTATTTGGTCACCCAAGGATGCCTTTAGCAGCAACACCACTTCGTTGCTTTCCTTATCTTAAATATGTGGATCATCATGATGAGCTTGCCTCACGTATCTGGTGAGCTTTGGTCCGAGACCCCTAAAACTGAGATGTTGCTATACTCGGGAAAATCACACAGGGCTTTTCCCTGCAGCTGCCTAGTAAAAGAAAAACAGGAGACTATTTGTCCCTATGTTGTGACCCAGAACACAGTCTGCTAAATGGAAATTTTGGTTGGAGGGGTAGCAGAAACTTCGTCAGCCTTGATAAAAAGTTAGAAACTGAGAGGAATATGAAAGGATGAAGGGCTTTGATGGGGAGAAATGCATGTTCGGCTCCCATTACTTTGTTCTCATCTGTTCCACAAGACACATAAGTAATGACGTGACACCAGAGCACGGAAATTAGCGGTTTGGCAAATGCACTGCATGCCTGTATCCCTCCTCTTTATTCTTATGGCAGTTCAAGACACACTGCTGAGGAGACTTTTAGGCTAAACTCCACGCCTCCTTTATTCGTATCTTCTTTTTTTCCCCCAAATTTTAATCTTCTTGAGCTATATTATGGAATCTGATATTAACAGTTCTTATCCAGTCTCTTCGCCTTGAAATACACGGGCTTGAACTCACCTACAATTGTGTATTTTAAAAAGATGTTTCTCACTTAGTGCTGTTTTCTTTTTCTCGGTCCTTCAAAGTAGAAAATGCACGTGCTCAAAGTGATTCGATTGGAGACCATTTTGTGTTTTGCACTATTTCCTACATTCTGACATCAGGGACGAGGGGGATGACAACGAACCATGAAGCCTTCACCTGCCATGGGACTGAAAAGCAGTATAGAAGAAGGTAGAACTGATACTGCACGAAGGTACAGATAATGGGGGGGGGGGAGAACAAAACAAAACAAACAAACAAACAAACAAAAACCACCAAAACCCCCAAACTCTTAAAGAAAGCAAAGATTCTTTCAGTCTTCTGCTGCCTATAGAGAAAATAAAAAGTAATGCGGAAAGTTAATCTGATCGGTTGATCAAGGGATTGCTTTAGATTTTTCCAAAAGACAAAGATGTCCTATGTGTAAAACAAGGGGAGACCACAGCTGGGTATCTGTAACTCGGAAGCATCGTAGATATTTCAGAACTTTCGCCACTGGGTGGGAATTGTTTTCCTGTGGATACTTCGTTTTGAACTCCCGTGTTTATGGTTTTAGATCTTTCCTGGCCTTGGGCTACTCGTGTTTGTAGCTCCAAACCTGAAGAGCCATTCATTCTTCTAATCTGATAAGGCTCGAACTATCCAGTTGTTTTAGCAACAGAATCTTCCTATAGATTTCTGCTTCACTGTAGGTAAAAAAAAAAAGAAAGAAAGAAAGGAAGAAAGAAAGAAAGGAAGAAAGGAAGAAAGAAAGAAAGAAAGAAAGAAAGAAAGGAAGAAAGGAAGAAAGGAAGAAAGGAAGAAAGGAAGAAAAAGAAAGAAACCCCTGAATTCAGTTTCAGCAATTCTAAAATGTGTGCGAGACAATTTTTGGGTAGGAAATAACCATCTCCCTACTGCCCGCGCACCCCTCCCGCATCTTCACCCCCCTCCGTGAATGTATGGTGCCTTTGTTCACTGCTAGTTCCTAGTTGCTATGGAGTTTTAAGCCTTGGTAAACTATATTTCACCTCCTCCAGGTAAATGCTATTCTTTCCCCAAATGCACACTTTGCAGACTCCGTCCTTTCCCGCCTCATGTCGGCTGCACTTCCTCAGCCCACACAGGTCTGCCCCTGGCTGAAGACGCGTTTTCTCACTCGTATCTCACTTCGCCCTCTAGCACTTGCCCAATTGTTTGCCCACCGACAGATGCTCTCCTGCTTCTCCTCGGTTTCATTGTCTTTTTTTTTTAAGTTTCTGAGGGATAGTCCCTCTATCTGAGCGCTGCAGTTAACTGTGGCACACGTCTTCTCCAAATCAATGAGAGGTGTCCGGGCTGAAAGCGTGGACAATGAGATTTTACTGAGCATGAAGCATATTACCCCCAAAACCCATCCTGACAGTCCGTGCTAAAGCATTGAATGACTTTCTTGAAACGAGACCTTTCTGAAGGCTCCTCCCTTCAGAGAATTACACCGTCCGGGAAAGATAGGCATGAAACTGCACAGAGGCACCCCAAGGCTTTGTACATTTGGGGCGGGGTCTGTGTTCTTTGTCACAAGGCCCCACTGCTCTTACACCAAAGCCAGGGACCAGTGTTTTTAACCTTGGCGGTTGCTCCTCATTCCACACCAGCTCCGCACGTGTTAAAGGATGGGGTTTTCACTTTGGTAGCTCCAGACTTTTTGACAGTACATGCAATAATGTCATTCAGCTCAGTCAGCTCCTAATGACTTCTAGACTATCTTATAAAAGCATCACCAGGGGTGTTCTGGTTTTAGGCTTAAGGACTCGAAGGCTCTCCTGATAGCACTCCTTACCACTTTGGGCACGCAGACACAGGAGTGGGCCCCATACACTGCACCACAGTTACATCAAAGATCCTCAAAAGCCTCCGACCTTTAGTTTGTTAATTCTTACTTTTGCAAAGTTTCCTTTGCAGGAATGATAGAATGCTTCACTGCGTGTAAAAGTCGACGGGCTTTCCCTTCAGCCTGTCTAATTAAAACCTCCGGCTACATTTGTGCCTGCACACCTGGTTCCTTTGCCATCCATCCTGCACCTCGGGGCTGCCCCTGCGATACAGCTCTTCTGGACATTGCTCAGCAGAGGCGCACTGGGACTGGAGTTAGCAGGCAGGGAAGCCGGCAGGCAAGGCCCTTGTCCGCCTCGCACCCATAATGTTATCCCTCCTGCCTCCCGGGCGAAAGGAGTCGGCTCCCACGGCTCCCCCACCTCCCTCCCTGCAGCCACTCCGTTCACGCCGGCCCTCCCATGACAGCTCTGCAATAGTGTGTCCTGACACGTTTTCTGTTTCGTCTCCTCTGCCCCTCTTTTGGCTTTGCCTCTCCAGAAGTGACTTTTCAGCCAAGCTTTGCTGTCTGACTCCTCTCCGCCACGGCCGTGGGAAATCACTTGCTCCAGACCTCAGTTTCCCCGCGGAAACTAGCATCCACTCTAACCTCAGCACGAACCCAGGGAGAGTCGCTTAATCTTGACAGGTACCCTCAGGTCCCAGTCCGCCACTGCCGGGCGCCAGCCGTCCACGGAGCTGCATGACTCCCCGTGGCGCTGAAGAGACGGAAGGGCAGCGGAGCGAGAGGGCGCCGCGTTTCGCAGAGTGGGGCCACGCGTGGTAGCATGTGCCTCGGGCTTCATTCAGCACTTTTAAGAGGGATGCCTCCGAACTGGGCCTGGCCCACCGGTTTCACATCCCCTTCGGCTCGGCCGATGTGTACAGAGGTGCTTGGTGCTGGTCGTGGGGTAGTGCCGAACCACCCAGCATCCTCATTTTTTGGGGTGCTGAGTATTCTGGAAGAGGAGCGGTCAACACGCCGCGAGGTGAAGGAACAGCTTGATCCACCCCCTCCCCACCACCAAAAGAAAAAAAAAAGAAAGAAGAAGGTAGCGTGTGCCGTCTCGCCGCCCTGGGCAATGTCTGTGTGCGTGGGGTGTGCGCGGTACGGCGGAGCGGCGGCGCCGGTGCCCCGCGGGGCGCTGAGCGGCAACCGAGGCGCCCTCCTGATGCTGCCAGACCCGCTCGGTGGCTCGTCGGGGGGGGCCCCCATGGCCCCCTCCCATCCCCCGCCCCCGCTA